>CM054154.1:4068447-4100947 GCA_028751875.1 Rapana venosa
ACCACCCGAAAGAAAAAGACCATTTTTTACAATGCACTCCTTTTAAACCCCCTCCGGGCATTGCTCACAGATGCCGCTGTCATGGCGACAGGGGCTGTTGTTGCGGCAATGACCACACTTCTGGGCACACCCCAGGCCGAAGGACTGGTTTGAACACTCTGTGCACAGTGGACAGGGACCATGGCTAACGCAGCGCTCACTAACAGCATGAGACACTTTAAGACTAACCAGTAGTACGGACACTGAAGCACTTAATAGTAAGGTACAACACATGTTGGTACACCAAATTCGGTACACACAATAAGAAGTCTTGTGGGATTTATTTGTGCAGTGTTTACATACACACTCACACACGCGCGCGCGCGCGCGCGCGCACGCACACACACAGATGCGCGCACGTGCACAGAGAGAACGCGAGAGATAACGATAACGAAATGTTATTTTCTGAGGGTAATAGAACAAGTACAAGACTTTTTTACATCCAGCCCTCGAAAAGAAAGAAAGAAAGAAAGTAAACAGACAAAAATATAAGCAAAGTGAATCATAAAAATTACAATAAACATTACCACTATCATCATCACCATCATCATCATAAGCAAAATAATTATGATAACATATAAACTTTATGAAGTTTGAAGGAATAATGACATGACAAAAGTAATTTGTTAGCATTCACAGACTCATACACCTAAAAAATCTATTATGTTCCTTCGAGTCCGATTGTTGAACAACATTTGCCATTAAAAAAGTGTCAGAGAGAATGCAAACATGAGAGAGAGAGAGAGAGGGAGAGAGAGGAGAGAGAGAGAGAGAGAGAGAGAGAGAGAGAGAGAGGAGAGACAGAGAGAGAAGACAGAGAGATAATCAAAGCTATGTATACTGAACGAAATATAATCCGATTATAATATGAGTGGGAAAAAATATATATGTATAATTATATTATTGTTCTCAATACATCTTTGGACATAGACAGGTCAAGTCAGAGAGATCCATAAGGTAATTGTACAACCTATGTTTAAATTTGTTAAAGTTTGATTCGGATCTTATGACTTCTGGTAAATTATTCCACAACCATCCTCCAGAATACTTTAGACCAGATTTATATAGAATAATAGTCCTAAAAGGAAGGTTCAGTTTATGCGAATGTCGATATTCATTAATGGTAAACATGTTCTTAAGAACAAATGGAGCATTTCCGTGCAGTATTTTATGCATAAAAATCCCTTTATTATATAACAGTTTTGCTTCAAGAGGTAGAACATTTGCTTGTTTGTAGTCAGATGCTGTTAATGAAGATGATTTTTCAATAGTAATTTTGATGGCTCTTTATGAACACTAATTAACGTTTAATACAGAGAGAGAGAGGAGAGAGGAGAGAGGGGAAAAGGAGAGAGGAGGAGAGAGAGAGAGAGAGAGACAGACAGCGACAGACAGACATTTAGACAGACAGTGAGACGGACATTTGGACAGACAGACATACAGACAGACAGACAGACATTTGGAGGAACGACAGAGAAAATAACCAGAAAACCTGTCACCACCCCCAGTCTGCTAGATACATGACCACATGTCTCATGCCTTAGTGACAAATCTTCATCTGATACAAACAACAACAACAATAACCACAACATAACAACAAGCGGCCAACCACACACTTCACAGACGAAATAACATTAGTGTTACCACCATATTTATCAACGACCCACAATTCCAGTTTTCAAAACACTTGACTATGTCATGGCAGCATCTTCAAATGATCTCGAGGAATAAACGTCATAAGAAAAAAAGAACTCTTGGTTTTCCTGAAGAGCGGATTTTATTTTTAAGCTAGCTTTATAAATTGTTTCTTGGACAAGCGTTTTTCCACAATCGTTTAAACTTCGCACGCTGAATGAAAAGTGTTGTATTTGCCAATTGATGGGGTGATTAAGGTAGTTTTTTACTTGACTTGACTTGAAGTCCTTCCAGCTGCAGACTATCGCTTACCAAAGATCATTCACTGAAATTAACTCAAAGTTTACAAGCAATGTCCTCACATTGTTTACCCCCACCCCCCTCCTCCAACATTTCTTAAATGCTAATCGCTAATGATACCTTATCTACTGAAAAACCTGCTCCCTCCCCGAATTAAAGAAAAAAACACTCTGAAACTGTCCATGCCCAAACTGTTTCGGTATGGTGGCGGATGACGTCATATGACGTAAGAGAGCACTCACTGACGTCACAGGTGCGGGAGGTCCAGCCGGCCTGGCATGACGCGGCCAGACAGGTGCCGGTCAGCGGGTCACAGCTGCCGTTACCGCCACACTGACCACAGCGCTGACCACACTCCGCTCCCCACTGACCGGCAATGCAGTCTGTTCCCAACAGGACAGACAGTTCATAACACTCTACACACAGTCTCTTCTTTCCATGACTTAATAATAATAATAACAACAATAGTAATAATAATAATAAATGGAATTTGTATAGCGCTATATCTTGCAAAGGCAAATCAGAGCACTTGCATTCAACATATTCTTACAGAGTCATGCAGCCAATAACTATTAACAAGCTAAACAAAATTCAATGTACGCACTCAACACACACACACACACACACACACACACACACACATAACACACACCTCACACACACACACTACTCACACACAAACAATACAATAAACACACACATATTTATACGCTATGGCAGGGTGATGGGATTTGGGCTGTTGAAGGCAGGGGCAGTTTTGTGATGAAAGAGGAGGGAAATATAATAATAATAATAATAATATATGGAATTTATATAGCGCTGAATCTTGTAAAAAACAAACAAATCGAAGCGCTTGCACTCAATCATTTACAGGCATGCAACTCTCCTTAAACATAATGAGAAACCATGCCGCGCACTACGCACGCACACGCACTGCACACACATAAACACACACACACACAACACCCACAGACAGCACACACACACCACCCACACACAACAGCACACAACACACACACACATACACACACACAAAACGAACAACACTTAGACGGTGAAAGGATGACTGTTGAAAATTAGGACAGATATGAGGGGGGAAAGTCTCAGTCAGGAAAAAAAAGTGTGTTATGGGCTGGATATGAAGGAATCAGGTGAAGCTGTTTGACGAAGTGAAGGAGGGAGGTCATTCCCAGTGCTGGACCAAAACAGAGAAGGAGCGACGGCCAACAGTGTGTTTGTTGAATCTGCGTTTCGAAAGCACAAGTATCTGCGGCTGAACGAAGGGAAACGGGATGGAGTGTACAGGTGAAGACAGTTACAGAGATAAGAGGTGCAGATATTGTGGAGACAATTGAAACAGAGGGTATTGATTATATACTGCAGTCCAAATTGTGAGACAGGCAACCAGTGAAGAGATTCCGCAGAAGAGAGTGATGTGTTTCAGATTTTTTCTTTCTTAGGACCAGTCGAGCTGCAAGAGTTTTGTATGCGTTGAAGAGAAGTGGATAGATGATGATGGTAGGCCAGCCAAAGAGAATTACAGTAGTCTAAACGTGAAAGAATAAGAGATTTGACAAGCTTGGAAGTTGCATCAGTGGACAGAAACTTGCGAATCGCGCGTACGCGCCGTAATTGATAGTAGCACGACTGGCAGGTCTGGTGATAGAATTTTTTCATAGAGAGTGTGTTGTCAAAGAACTACCCCTAAATACTTCACAAGTTGGACAAAGGAACTGACAGTATTGCAATTTCTATTGAAGTTTTTGTATAGAGGAAAGTTTATGTGTGTCCCCTATGAGCATAGCTTCGTTTATCGGCATTTAAGTTGTAACTTGTTTCTGAGTCATCCATTTTTGAAGATCTTGAAGGCAGTAGGACATATTGTCAGAGGGAAGGCAAAGTTTTTTCAACAGTATCGCTGCACTGAAGTTGAGTATCATCGGCATAGAAATGATGATCAATTAGGGTGGATGTATATTATATGTGAGAGTGGAGCAGTGTATACTAGTAAAGAGAACCAGGGCCCAGACTGATCCCTGCTGGACACCACATTCATATATGACCAGGTATAGATTGTAATTTTGTTACAATAACTTTCTGAGAACCGGTCTTTTTGGGGGGGGAGTATGAAGTAAACCAGGTGAAGGGCTGTGCCTTTAATACCAAACGTATTTTTGGAGCGAGAAAAGAGAAATGAGTGAACTATGGTATCAAAGGCTGCAGATAAGTCAAGGAGGATGAGGAGGGAGATTTTTCCTGCATCAGAAGCAAGTAGAAGTGTATCAAGAAGTAAGGACTAGGTGGTTTCGAGGTGCTGTGATGGGCGATTGCAGACTGAAAAAGAGGAAGAAGATCATTGTGAATGAAGGTGACCTGTTGAGCTGTTGAGAACAAACTATTTTCTATACTTTAGAATAAAGGGGAAGTTTGAGACAGGCCTATAATATCTTCAGAAATGTTGGGGATCGAGGTCGTCTTTTTCAAGTAGTAGGTTTGAACTATTTGCTGTTTTTAAGAGCTGTGGAAATTTTCCTGACTGAAGAGATGAGTTTACTATTTAATGTGATAAAAGGCACAAGTTTGGGAAGCAATTGTGAGAAAACCGGACAGGTATGGATCAAGGGTCGCATGATTTTTATAGTCTTTAATTTCTTCAAATGGTCATGATTTCTTTTCACTTGTGGGTGGAAGGGAAAAGAGAGAGTGCCAGTGAACTGGGGAGCAGGAGGCGCAGGCTGGAATTGAGTTTGATCAAGTCTGGACGTATGTTTCGAACTTTATCTGAAAAGAAGGCAAAAATATGGATGAAGTTCAGACAGGCTGTGTGTTTTTAGGCAAGGAGTTGGTTTGTGCAGATCCAAGGAGATTTGAGGTGAGCGGAAAAAAGAGATTTTTATGGATGTAGCCCCAGAGAATTTGGGAAGAGTAGTAGTCTGTCTATGCTGAATGGCTAAGATTTGACTTTATTTATTAGTTTTTCGAAAAAGCTGTTTGTAGATTTCTGTTTTTGACTTCCTCCCTGCCGTTGCTAGTTTTGCCGGCGTTTGCGACTTCGCTATCGCAAGAAGTCTTGGGTATACCAAGGCGCACAAGGGTCTCTGTCAGGGAGGAGAATGATCTTTAAGGAGGGCATGCTCCATGCAAGCAGAATTGGCGGAAGAAAAGTGTTATAGTGATCAGAAGAGGTCAGTGTCAGAGGTTTGTGAAAAAACGAGTTCGAAGCTTGGGAAGAGAAGGGTATGAATGTCTAAGGCCTTAAGATTACACGATAACAAATTTCTTCTTTCTTACAGGTATTGTGATGTTGAAGATGGAAAATAATGGCGGAATGATCAGAATGCAGTTCGTCCGGTGACAGAACAGACGTGACAAGATAGAAAGAAGCATTAGTAATCACCAGTCTCAAATATGACCCGATCTGTGCGTTGCTATCGTTTTAACATTTTGAAGAGAAGAAGAATGTTTGAGGACACGAGAAAGAGAAGACGTTTGACATCTGGAGAAGACTGGATGCGGAAAATGGAAGTGAAATCACCAAGAATTTAAAAGTTTTATGGGAGAGAGGCTTGAGTGACTAGGCGTGACTATGGAATTCTGGTGAAAAAGAGAAGAAGATTAGTTGTTTTAAACGGCTGGGAGTGACGGTTAAAGGCAGCAGAGAGTAATAGAGGTGGCCAGGATGGTTTGAGAATGATTTCTCAAAACTTCAAAAGATCAAGTGAGAATTGAAGGTTTGTATGACGAAAGAAAGAGATGGTACCAATATGACTTATAATGATGGCAATACCACCGTCCCTCGAGAGAGTCGGGGAAAGCAATGGTTTATAACCATGAGAAAGTCAGCTGTTTATTTTTGAGGCTCATGGCCATGTGGTTTTAAGCCAAGTTTCGGTGAGGAAGTTAAGTCACATGTTTTTTTCAGAGATGAAATCAGATATGTAATCGGCTTTTTCCATTGACAGACAGACTGCACATTGAACAAACAAACTTGAAGGTGATCTGAAGGAGGTGGAGAGGTTGAAGATGAAAGTGGTGAGTTTTGGAATAGCACAGAGGAAGAGGACGAAGGCGATGGTGGAGATGCCGCTAGCGAAGAACAGACAAAGTTTGGATGGTGAATCAGGAGTAGAAGATGGTGAAAGAACTGTGCTGATCAGGGGATTCGGTTTTTGAAACACATCAGGATATACATCATAATCATCAGAACAAAAAACATTATCAGAGTTACAAACAACAGAACAATCAAAAGCTGAAGGGGCGGGTGGACGACAGCATGGGGAAGAAATATGTCTTTAGGCTATAAATAAATGTGTCATAAGAAGGCTTTTGTCGAAGAGAGAAAGGAAAGTCGTTCCAGATCGCTGGACCAGAAGTAGAGAAAGGGCGACGACCAACAGTGGATTGGTTGAATCTAGGACTTAAGACTACATTGTAATATTGTGCAAGCTTTTCCTTAATAGACTGGAGCAGAAGACTACATTGCAATGCTGTTCAAACTTTTCCCTAATAGACTGGAGAAGAAGAATGCAAAGAAGAAGAAGAAGAATGCAAAGAAAAATGTAAAGAAGAAGAATGTGAAGAATACTGATATCACTATTTAGTGGAAGGGCGTTAAACTGAAGAAGTAAAGAAGAATGCAAAGAAAAATGAAAAGAAGAAGAAGAAGGATGTGAAGAAGAAGAAGAAAAAGTAGAAGATGATAAAGAAGAACAAGAAGAATGCGAAGAAATATGCAAAGTATGCGAAGAAGAATGCAAAAAAAAAATGCGAAGAAGAATGCAAAGAAGAATGCGAAGAAGAATGCAAAGAAAAATGCGAAGAAGAATGCAAAGAAGAATGCGAAGAAGAATGCAAAGAAGAATGCGAGAAGAAGAATGCGAAGAAGAAGGAAAAAGAGAAGAAGAAAAAGAAGAGGAAGAAGAGGTAAAAGAAGAATGCGAAGAAGAACACAAAGGCAAAGAAGAATGCGTGGAAGAAGGCGAAAAATGCAAATAATGCGAAGAAGAAGAAGAATACGAAGAAGAATGCGGGGGAAAGTGAAAAGAAGAACGCGAAGAATGCGAAGAAGAAGAAAAAGGAGGAGGAGGAGGAGGAGGAGGAGGAGGAGGAGAAGAAGCACAACAATCCACATTCTTTTATTTAAAAAAAACACCCAACCCTAAGGCAAGAGTATGGGTGGCCCTATGGCGAGGTACTTCAACAGAGTCATAGACGTAAAGCTCTCATACAAGTGTGTTTTTACAATCTTATTGGGATTTCCAGGTGTCATGAGCGATTCAGAGTACATATTCTGAGTGGCCCTCAGTGTGTTGAATTGGGGAAGAAGCAAAGACATCGATCTTTATGACCTTTCCTTTTACGAAATCAGTTCAGTGGATCGGTGGCAGAGGTAAGCACATCTGCCAAAAGTGCGTGTTCGTCCCCGGGTTGTGTCCAAAGTTCCCCCCATCCACTTAGACCTTGAGTGGTGGTCAAATACACATGTATGCAGACAAGAACAGTTGTATTATGAATAATTGGTGGCGCGGATCTGTCATCCCACGGGCGAACCCTCCAAAATCTCGTCCTGGTAGAATATGTAAGAGAGAGAGAGAGAGAGAGAGAGAGAGAGAGAAGAGAGAGGAGAGAGAGAGAGAGAGAGAGAAGAGAGAGAGAGAAGAGAGAGAGAGAGAGACAGACAGACAGACAGACAGACAGACAGACTAGACAGACATAGACAGACATAGACAGACACAGACAGAGAACAAATCAGTATCATTCCAAATCATTAAACACACACAAACACACACACGCACATACACACACAACCAACCAACCTCCCCCCCCTCCACACACACACACACACACACCTTACACCATAGTCATCAGTAGGAGAACTATGATACACCACGTTACCTTGACACAAAGGGAACTGCCTGTTGTCTGCACAGCGGGAGCAGTGTCCCGACACATGGTGACAGGCCTGTTCATGGCAATTCCCACACGTCTGGCTGCAGTTCTGCCCGTAGCTGCCACTCGTGCAGACTGCCACACAGTGCCGCCACACAACAGTGTCAGCCTCCATGGGACAAACGTTCTGTCACTAAGTGATGTAAGCTAAAGGCCAAGGCGCAGGTCAAACTGTTCTCCTGCTTCCTAAAGTTATGTTCCTGTCCAGTCCAGTCATGTTGTCTGTAGACCCGCTGACCACAGAGGTCCGTAATTACCGGAGCTGTCTCCTCGTGAACCGTCAAACCTCTCAGGTTAAAACTGTGCAACTATATCGATGCTTTGTTGAGATTGTCTTCTACCACGACAAGCTCCTAGCAGAAGAGCATGTCCTCACCTTTAAAGGGAGATAAATATCCTCTGAAATCAGAGTATGGATGCCTGTATGGCAAAGTACTTATAAAGAGTCATGTACGCAAACTTCTCATGCAGTGTGTACTCTCACAGTGATTTCCAGGTGGAATGAGTGACACGGAGGGCAAATTCTGGGGTGAAGGTCACGATGTTAAGCTGGGGAACGTCCAAAATACAACAACATATTCATCCTTGTAAGTATAGGAAGAGGAAGACTGAAGCATGAAAACAAACACGACATCATCTAGCAAGTATTTCAGATATCAAAATAAACACATTGTGTATCTATCAAAATAGCATTACCGTATGTCTTAAAACATATGAAATATTACACACTGGACAGATATGTCTTAACATATTCTGAAACTGATGAATGGTTCTAAAGAAATCCAGACAGCAAAGAAATCAACTCCACAGTTAAAACAGCAAACACACAGGACTTGGAACAAAGAGCGAGGGAATAAAATGGACACAGTGTCAACATTGTTGGCAGTACACTTACCCTGAGTGCACAGGTTGGGTTGATATCCAGGCTTGCACGTGCACTGACCATTCACCTTGTTACAGACGTCTGTGCAGTGCGGACTACAGGTCCCACTACAGTTCTGACCCCATTTGCCGTTCTCACATTCTGGGAGACACACAGACACAACTATCATGTAGTAACCATCACAACACACTGTCCTCACAGTCACCATGACAACACACTGTCCTCACAGTCACCATCACAACACACTGTCCTCACAGTCACCATGTCAACACACTGTCCTCAAAGTCACCATGACAACACACTGTTCTCACGGTCACCATGACAACACACTGTCCTCACAGTCACCATGTAGTGACCATCACAGCACACAGTCCTCACTCAAAGGAGAGGCCCCTAAGAACAACACTAAACATTACAACGCTGTTATACTTTGAAATATTATGCTGCGATATTTTTGTCTTCAATCATGACAAGCTGCCAGCAAAACAATCCACAAGGAAACGTTATCATGCTTCGAAATGTTGATTTTTGTTAATCCATGACAAACTGCTAACGTAACGATGTGTGTTTCATATTAACAGTACTGGAAAACAGTCACACATGCAATCTTCTGCTTCGCTGGTCTCACAGTGATGCTTAGGTGTGATGAGCGAGACAGAGTGCCTGTTCTGAGTGACCTCCAAGGTCAAGAATGTCAATGACAACAACAGGATAGTCATCCTTGCAAGTAAAGCATGTATATGACTGAAGCTAGAAAACAAACACGATATCATCTATCAAGTGTTTCAGGTAATCAAAATGAACACAATGTGTATCTATCAAAATAGCAATATCGTATGTCTTAAAACACATGAAATATTACACACTGGACAGATATGTCTTAACATATTCTGAAACTGATCAATGGTTCTAAAGAAATCCAGACAGCAAAGAAATCAACTCCACAGTTAAAACAGCAAACACACAGGACTTGGAACAAAGAGCGAGGGAATAAAATGGACACAGTGTCAACATTGTTGGCAGTACACTTACCCTCAGTGCACAGGATGGGTTGATATCCAGGCTTGCACGTGCACTGACCATTCACCTCGTTACAGACGCCTGTGCAGTGCGGACTACAGGTCCCACTACAGTTCTGACCCCATTTGCCGTTCTCACATACTGGGAGACACACAGACACAACTATCATGTAGTAACCATCACAACACACTGTCCTCACAGTCACCATGACAACACACTGTCCTCACAGTCACCATCACAACACACTGTCCTCACAGTCACCATGACAACACACTGTCCTCACAGTCACCACGTCAATACACTGTCCTCACAGTCACCATGACAACACACTGTCCTCACAGTCACCACGTCAATACACTGTCCTCACAGTCACCATCACAACACACTGTCCTCACAGTCACCACGCCAATACACTGTCCTCACAGTCACCATCACAACACACTGTTCTCACAGTCACCACGCCAATACACTGTCCTCACAGTCACAATCGCAACACACTGTCCTCACAGTCACCACATCAATACACTGTCCTCACAGTCACCATCACAACACACTGTCCTCACAGTCACTATCACAACACACTGTCCTCACAGTCACCACGCCAATGCACTGTCCTCACAGTCACCACATCAATACACTGTCCTCACAGTCACCATCACAACACACTGTCCTCACAGTCACCATCACACCACACTGTCCTCACAGTCACCATCACACCACACTGTCCTCACAGTCACCATGACAACACACTGTCCTCACAGTCACCATCACAACACACTGTCCTCACAGTCACCATCACATTACACTGTCCTCACAGTCACCATGGCAACACACTGTCCTCACAGTCACCATGACAACACACTGTCTTCACAGTCACCATGGCGACACACTGTCCTCACAGTCACCATCACAACACACTGTCCTCACAGTCACCATGACAACACACTGTCCTCACAGTCACCATGACAACACACTGTCTTCACAGTCACCATGGCGACACACTGTCCTCACAGTCACCATGACAACACACTGTCCTCACAGTCACCATCACAACACACTGTCCTCACAGTCACCATGTAGTGACCATCCCCGCACACAGTCCTCACAGTCACCATCAGAACACACTGTCCTCACAGTCACCACGTCAATACACTGTCCTCACAGTCACCATGACAACACACTGTCCTCACAGTCACCATCACAACACACTGTTCTCACAGTCACCATCACAACACACTGTCCTCACAGTCACCACATCAATACACTGTCCTCACAGTCACCATCACAACACACTATCCTCTCAGTCACCATCACAACACACTGTTCTCACAGTCACCACATCAATACACTGTCCTCACAGTCACCATCACAACACACTGTCCTCACAGTCACCACCACATTACACTGTCCTCACAGTCACCATGACAACACACTGTCCTCACAGTCACCATGACAACACACTGTCCTCACAGTCACCATCACACCACACTGTCCTCACAGTCACCATGACAACACACTGTCCTCACAGTCACCATCACAACACACTGTCCTCACAGTCACCATCACAACACACTGTCCTCACAGTCACCATCACAACACACTCTCCTCACAGTCACCATGACAACACACTGTCCTCACAGTCACCATCACAACACACTGTCCTCACAGTCACCATGACAACACACTGTCCTCACAGTCACCATCACAACACACTGTCCTCACAGTCACCATCACAACACACTGTCCTTACAGTCACCATCACAACACACTGTCCTCACAGTCACCATGGCAATACACTGTCCTCACAGTCACCATCACAACACACTGTCCTCACAGTCACCATGACAACACACTGTCTTCACAGTCACCATGGCAACACACTGTCCCCACAGTCACCATCACAACACACTGTCCTCACAGTCACCATCACAACACACTGTCCTCACAGTCACCATGTAGTGACCATCCCCGCACACAGTCCTCACAGTCACCATCACAACACACTGTCCTCACAGTCACCATCACAACACACTATTCTCACGGTCACCATGACAACACACTGTCCTCACAGTCACCATGTAGTGACCATCCCCGCACACAGTCCTCACAGTCACCATGTCAACACACTGTCCTCACAGTCACCATCACAACACACTATTCTCACGGTCACCATGACAACACACTGTCCTCACAGTCACCATGTAGTGACCATCCCCGCACACAGTCCTCACAGTCACCATGTCAACACACTGTCCTCACAGTCACCATCACAACACACTATTCTCACGGTCACCATGACAACACACTGTCCTCACAGTCACCATGTAGTGACCATCACAGCACACAGTCCTCACTCAAAGGAGAGGCCCCTAAGAACAACACTAAACATTATGGCGATGTGACGGCCAGAGCCCACAGAAGGCTCACCCAGGTAGAAACCTGTCAGAGCCCCATACAACCCTCACCTCTTTTGACTTACAACCTTTCAGTCAGGAATTCAGCGTGCTAACCATTGTGCCACAACGATAGGGCACACACACACACACACACACACACACACACAGACACACACACACACACACACCACACACACACACACACACACACACACACACACACACACACACACACACAAGCTTTATTCCAATTTTGTGGCAAAGCTCATACATGCAGCTGAGTTTTCTATTCCCAAACACAAAAGCAACAAGAATGGAAAGCATTCGGGCAATGCAATAGATGGTGGACTAAAACATGTGAGGATGCAGTAAACCATAAAAAGAACGATTCAAAATATGGTTAAAAGATCAATCAGAAGAAAACTTTATTTGTATGAAGTATGCTAAAACTCAATGTAAAAGAATAATTGCTCAGGCAAAAAACAACTATTGGACAGAATTCTGTATAAATGAAGCATCAGAATCCAAGGATTTACATAAAGTTTGGAAGAAAATTACTGAAATAAAAAATGGATTTCAGCTTCCAACATATCCAATCAAATTTGAAAATGATTGAGTTCCAAGCATAGTTGAAAAGGCAGAAGCATTTGTTACAATGTTTTCAGATAATAGTTCATCATTAAGAATACAATCAAATATCGAATTAGATAAAGCAAATAAATCAAACAAATTGTCAGCTTATAATGCTGATTTTTTAAATGCCCCCATTCAATATGATGATTTTAGTGAAACTTTAGATTCATTTACACATAACAAGACGGCTGTTGGTACTGATGGTATATCTTATCAAATGAAGGCCCATATGCCTTTAAAATAGAAAAGGCTACTCTTTTCATTTTTCCAGAACTGTTGGATAAATGGCACTCTTCCTAAAATCTGGAGGCAGTCGATTGTAGTCCCAGTCCTAAAGAAAGGTAATCTGCGGTCATTGATAGATAGCTAGAGGCCAATTGCTCTTACTTCTCATGTGGGTAAAGTACTGGAAAAAATATACATAAGCGTTTATTTCATTTTTGTGAAAAGAATAATGTGATCCCAACAAATCAGGCTGGTTTTCTAAAGGGAAGATGTACTTCTGACCACTTAGTTAAACTAACACATCAAATTAAAAAGCAATTTTCCAAACGAAAAAGTGTTAGCCACATTTTTTGATGTAAAGAAAGCCTATGATAGAGTTTGTCATGATCAATTGCTACATAAATTAAAATACATTGGTATTAATGGCATACTGTATAAATATCTGCAAAATTTCTTGTCGGATAGATCAATTTGCACTAAATTAGGTTCAGTGTACTCATCTTTGAAAGCTATCGACACAGGGATCAGTACTTGCACCTATCTTGTTTTCTATTCTTGTACATGATCTCCCTAGCTCTTTGTCATCTAATACTCAAGTTGTTCAGTATGCAGATGATATTGCTATTTGGATAAATACGTCAGTTAGGAAAAACACGAAAAAGAGAGAGATCAATTATGTTGAAAAAATATATCAGGAAGAATTAGATAAATTCTGTAGTTATTTGAAAGAAAATAGATTAGAATTATCAGCAGAAAAAACGTGTCTTGTGCTTTTTAATAACGGTGACAACCCATTAAAATTACCAATCCTGAAATTAGAAGGAAAGGTGCTTCAATACAAACAAGATGTCAAATTCTTAGGTGTATTTTTAACTAGAAAGTTGAACTGGAAGATGCACATCAACCAAATGATAACTGAAGCTAGGAAAAAACTTAATTTTCTAAAGATAATAAGTTCTCAGGCATGGAGTCAAGACACTACGACTCTGATACATCTGGATCTGTCCATGGTACGTTCAAAACTAATATACGGACAAGAAGTTTATTTTTTCTGCTGCAGATTATCTACTTTAAAAATGACAAAGTCTAGACAGTAAAGCAGTAAAGATAGCTCTTGGTGTTCCGGCTCATGCAAATACAGCTAATACTTATAAAGAAGCTCACTTACTACCTCTTTCTGATCAGCGAAAACTGGCAGTATGAAAATACTTGGTTCGTAGTATCTCTATTCCAAATTCAGTAAAAGAGGAAATATTTATGAATCAAGACACTGATTTTCCTAAACGAGCACGCAATATTTCATGTCTGCAGCCAATTAAAAATTATACAGACACATTTATGAAAGAAAATGACATCGATATATCAACAATTCCAATTTGACCTGTTGTTCCTCAGTTTCCTCCTTGGGAACATATTTCAGCTAAATTTAACATCGACTACACGGAAATAAAGAAAAATGAAGATCAAAATCTTCTCACCGTTGATGTAAAAAGTCACTTAGAAAGTAATTATTCTAATCACTTAAAAGTGTATACTAACGGATCTGTATTCATCATCATCATCATCAGACCCGTGACCTTGGCGGTCGTGGGGGAGACACGAAAGACGATGCCGTGGTAAGCCTCCTCCATCCATCTCGGTCCTCGGCTCTGCGCAGTAGTGCCGAGTCATTCATCCTGGTCCATTCTCTGATGTTGTCCATCCATGACTTGTTCTGTCTTCCCCTCTTTCAGCCACCTTCGAGTGTTCCCTGCAGTACTGTTTTTGGCAGAGTGTTGTGGCGGGTGACATGGCCGAACCATGTCAGCTTTTTCTTCTTGACGATGGTGAGAAGGGGTTCCCGTGGACCTGCCAGCCGTGTTATTTGACTCTTGACAAATTCATTGGTCTTTCGTTCTCTCCAGGATATGCCCAGCAGTTTACTATGGCATTTTTGTTTCAAATGACTGGGTTCGCTTTGCTGTTTCAGCAGTCAATGTCCAGGTTTTACTTCCGTACAGCAGGATAGTCGAATTAGGGCTTTGTAGAGCTTAGTTTGATTGGCAAACTGATCTCTTTACTTTTCCATATGGTGGTGAGTTTTGTCATGGAAGATGTTGCCATGGCTAGTCTGACTTTGATTTCTGTCGTCGATCGCCCGTCCTTTGTGAGTGTAGCGCCAAGGTATTTAAAAGCGTCTACCTCCTCCAGTTGCTGGCCGTTCATGTAAATTTTAGCAGTGGCGTTGCTCGTGCTGTTCACAAGTACTTTACTTTTCTCCGAGCTCACCTCCATCCCATATGCTCCAGCTCTGTTCTCAAGTCTGATCGTAAGATCTTGCAGCTCTGTGTTACTTCCGCCCATGAGGTCAATGTCATCGGCAAACCGCAAGTTGTTGAGGGGTCTGCCCAATGAGATGGTAGAGTGGAAGTCATGGAGGGTCTCTCTCATAATGTTTTTCCAAGAACAGATTAAACAGGACTGGAGATAACAGGCATCCTTGTCGGACCCCAACTGTGGTTTTGAAGTAGTCTCCGACCTGATTGTTCAAAGACTGCACTGCTTGCGGTGTGTATAGTGCTTGAATGGTTTGCACTAGTCCTTCTTCAATGCCAAACATTCTGAGGACCTGCCACAGGCCTTCGTGCCATACTCTGTCGAAAGCCTTCTTGAAGTCGATGAAGTTGTGGAACATCAGGTTGAAGATGTTTTTCCATAGGATGTGGCAGTTAAAAATCTGTTCGATTGTGCTCCTGCCTGCCCTGAACCCAGCTTGTTCCTCTGCAAGGTGTTCTTCTGCCTCCTTCTTGAGTCGATTCAAAATAACTTTGAACATGATCTTGCTGGCGTGGCTGATGAGGCTGATTGTTCTATAGTTTTGGCATTGGCGTAAATTCCCCTTCTTGGGCAGGGGTATGATGAGTGATTGTGTCCATTCTGTTGGCCAGTTTTGTCTCCCAAATCTTCTGACAGATAGCTATAACATGTGTGATGACTGTTTCGCCACTATGCTTGAGCAGCTCTGCTGGTATGTTGTCTGCTCCTGGGGACGGGACTTTCCTACTGGTAAGCTGCGGATGGCTTCTTCCACTTCTTCCCTCAGTATAGGTAATGGCGAGGGTGCTCTTGATGTTGCTGCTTTCTCTTCTATTATGCTCTTGTCAGGTTGGTTTGGGGTAGTTGTAACAGATCTTGACAATACTCAGACCACCTGTTCAGTGCAGCTGAGTTTCTGTGAGGAAGTTTCCGAGCTGTCTTCAATGACTGATGATTTGGTTTGAAGTGGTTTTGTGAGTTTTCTTCAGGGTGTCGTAGCCTTTTTACTGTTGCCCACTTTCATGCTTTTTCGATCTCATCACATTGATCACTGATCCACTTCTCTCTGGCCTTTAACATTGACTTCTTCACAAGATTGTTGGCCTCCTGGTATTCTTTAGGGTTGGAAGACCTGGTTGGTTTCAGTGCTCTTCTTGTATCGCAGAGGTCCAAGATGTCATTGGTAGTCCATGGCTGGTGTTTATTCCTCTGACGACCGAGTACCTCCTCTGCTGTTTCTCGACTGCCTCATTAAAGTTTTTGGGTGAGGTCATTGATGTCATTGTCCAGGAGGGTTAATGCCGCAAAGCGTCCGCCAAGCTTAGCTTGGAAGATCCCTGGACATCTGGATCTTTCAGTTTGTCCACGTCAAATTTGATACGTGGGTTTGCAGGCTGTTTGTTTTTCTTCAGCTTCATTTTGAATACCAGCAGCACAAGGTCGTGGTCGCTGCCTATGTCAGCTCCAGGTAGGTCTTGTTCTGGCTCTGTTGAGCTGGATTTGAAGCGCCGTGGTGTTAAGATAAAATCTATTTGGTTGTGGGTCTTGCCGTTTGGGGCATGCCAGGTTGTCCTCCTTGACTGCTTGTGGGATAGAGGGTATTGGCAATGGAAGTCTGTGGGTGCAGGCAAACTCCAGCAGACGTAGTCCCCTGTCGTTGGTCTCTCCAGTTCCAAACTGACCAACTGTTCCGGCCCATTGGTTTAAGAGTCAGGACCCCACTTTTGGGGTTAAAATCCCCTTGAATGATGATGATGTCCTTCTTGGGTATCTTCATAATGGTCTCTTCAAGATCTTCGTAAAATTCTTCTACTTCTTCATCTGCATTGTCAGATGATGGTGCATAGATTTGTATGATGGTGATGTTCTTGGGCTTGGCCGACACGCGGATGCTGATAATCCTGCTGGAAGCCCGTGTACAGCTGATAATGCACCCCACTACTTCCTTTCTGACAATAAATGCAACTCCATGTTGGTGATGTTTCTCTTGGCCACTGTACCAGATCTTGTTGCCTTCTTCAGTTATTGCCTCACCAAATCCTGTCCATCTCACTTCTCCTAGTTCAATAATGTCCCATTTATAGCGGCTAAGCTCATACTCTAGTTCTTTGATTTTTCCGCACTGGTAGAGTGTACGGACGTTCCATGTACCAATGGTGATCTGTTCTCCAAGGAGCTTAAGTAATGTTTTAACTCCAGTAGCTGACTTGTCACTTCCATCCTGGTGTTGATCAATGGAAAAGCGCGGTCGTTGGTAACCCTGGCCTCGACCGATCCGGTATCATATTGGCTTTGCATTTGTGTTTCATGTTTTTTCTGTGGGCTTAGGATATTCCTTGGTGGTGCCAATCTCCTCTCCATGTCTCCATATGTTGTTTTTTTCTATTGGGGTTTCCTCCCCCACATGCGACAGGTTGTACTGGGTTACATGGATACCGAGAGCAGTAACAGAGAACTTTTCTGACTGACGTGACCTGAGATCTGTATTAGAAACAGGCAAAAGTGGTGCTGCATATGTGATTCCGACTTTAAAAGTTCAAAAATCTTTTCATTTAGGACAACATTTTTTTATTTTTTACTTCTGAATTATTTGCAATTCTTATGGCTTTGAATTTTTTTGTCTGATACTGCTGTTGATGTTTGCCAAATTCTGTTTTGCCTTGACTCAAAGGCAGTGTTAATGGCATTAAAGTCATGGCATGGTAAAATAAGGAATGATATTGTATTTGAGATAAAATTTCTGATACATTCTATTGCAAGCTGAGGCATCAGCATAACTTTTTGCTGGATCCCCTCTCATTGTAGAATTTATTCGAATGAGCTGGTTGATTCTTTGGCAAAACAAGGTGCCTCTAAATACAGTACTAAAGTGTTTGATTCTAATCTTGCATTGTCGTATTATGAAATTCATTCTAAGTTAATGAAGTGCATCCATTCAAAGATTATAGAAAAACATTATCAGCAGTTTCCTTGCCCACGGAAATTAGAAATTCTAATACAAAAACTGAGATTAAATGCATGGAATACTAAATATTCAAAAAATGTAACATGTTGTTGTTCTATTCCACTTTCAGTCCACCATTTGTTGTTTGCCCAATTCTTCTTGACATGTAAAAGGAGAGGTTTAGATATTCATAAGAAATATGCCACTAGTCAAGAAGTTTTATATGACTCTCAGCAATTCATCGTGTCAGTTGCTGAAGTCATATATTCTTCACCTGTAAGACTTTTACTGTAATTAGTTATATATATATATATATATATATATATATATATATAATATATATATATATATATATATATATATATATATATATATATATATATATGTGTGGTGTGTGTGTGTGTGTGGGTGGGTGCGTGTAGGGGAGAGAAAGAGAGAGAGCGAGAGATGCGGTGTTTAATAATAGTACTTTGGTATGAATGCGTGTGTGTCTAAATCACCACACACACACACACACACACACACACACACACACACACACACACACACACACACACACACACACACACACACACACACACACACACACACACACACAAGGGCGCTATTCTTTCCTTTCCTTCTTCCCGACCTAATCCAGGGAAGAGTCTGGTTCTCTGTTTCTGGTCCATCCACCTGGAATGACCTCCCTCTTTCACTTCGAAAAAAGCCTTCACTTGATACCTTCAAATCCAGCCTCAAAACACACTTATTTCCTACCTGAGACTTTCCCCCCAAATATCTGTCCCTAATTTTCAACAGCATCTTTCACCTTCTAAGTGTTGTTCCGAGTGTGTGTGTGTGTGTGTGTGTGTGTGGTGTGTGCGCGCGTGTGTGTGCGTGCATGCGTGCGCGCGCATGGTTTTGAAATCTGTTGTTCATTATGTTTAAGGAGAGTTGCATGCCTGTAAATGATTGAGTGCAAGCGCTTCGATTTGTTTGTTTTTTTACAAGATTCAGCGCTATAAAATTCCATATATTATTATGTGCCAGAAGCATCATTTACCCATTCAGTTCCATGGACCAGTAGTGGGATTGTAAATTAAAGCGCAACATTGATTGGTGATCTCACCTTCACCTTCACCTACCCCGCAGTCTAGTGGAATGTTGGGGCACCACTGAAGAGTTTGCAGCCAGCTTCCTCTACTCCTCACAGCTCTCAGCTTTTTATAGTGTGTCGTTCCACTCAAGGCCACTCCACTCTCTGATGTCTTCTCATAGTTTTCACTGTCTGCCTCTTGTACTGTTCCCTGTTGGACAGTCTTGGCCAGTCCAGATATTCCTGTGTCGTGCCTATACCACTTCAGTTTGTGTTATTTTTTTAAATTGAAGTTAGGAGATCTTCATACGGCCCCATGGCGATTTCAATTCTGATTTTCATATCCTCTGTGTGAAATACCATGAAGTTTGCAAAAACATCTTATCTCCATTGCCTGCATGCTTCCTTCAATGTTTGCTATTATGGTCCACAATTCACATGCATACAAAATATTGACATGACCAGGGAATGCATCAGTCTGACCTGGAAGTTGATGGCGATGTTTCAGTTGTTCCAGATGATTTCTAGTTTGGTCATTGCAGCTGTGATCTGGATTATCCTGGAGAGAACTTTGGGCTTTGATCCTTCATCCGAAACTGTACACTGGATATTTAAAGCAATGGACGGCCTCAGCTGTCTTGTTGTCTATGGTAATATCACCGTTATACCTTTGGCACTATCAATTTGTCATCAGTTGGGTTTTCTCTGCACGGATCTGCATGCCCTATGCAGAAAACATTTGTGATCTGAGGCCCTTCAAAGACACAGAGCAAAGCCGCTACTGAACCATACCCCTGAAGGTGTTTACCTTTGTGGGTGTTACAGAGTCCGAGTCCATTTGTTGTGTGTCCTCTGGACACGATAGTCGGCCAGCATCCTATGTGCCAATGCAAACATAACATCTGGTCTACACGCGACACCTTCATGGCCCAATACTCTTTCGCCAACGTTGGCGGATAGAGAGTGGTACTTCTGAGGACACAAATATACCTAACATGCAGGGTGCTTTTATCTCTTTGTGTATGTGTGTGTGCGTGTGTGTGTGTGCGTGCGTGCGTGTGCGTGTGTGTGTGTGTGTGTGTGTGTGTGTGTTGTGTGTGTGTGTGTGCGCGCGCGCGCGAGCACTATCATGTTACGGTTGCAATAGTAATACAAACTCCGACAAGGAAAACACAGTCCATTACTGTGGCTGACATGTTATACTGGCTCAGGCCAATCCAATCCTGGTCTTTACAGCCCCGCCAACCACAGAGGTACTGGCCCAGGCCACAAGCTTTCTCAGATACTGACGTAAGCAAAGCGCCAAGGCTTTCATTACAACGCTGTTATACTTTGAAATATTAAGCTGCGATATTTTTGTCTTCAATCATGACAAGCTGCCAGCAAAACAATCCACAAGGAAACGTTATCATGCTTCGAAATGTTGATTTTTGTTAATCCATGACAAACTGCTAACGCAACGATGTGTGTTTCATATTAACAGTCCTGGAAAACAGTCACACATGCAACCTTCTGCTTCGCTGGTCTCACAGTGATGCTTAGGTGTGATGAGCGAGACAGAGTGCCTGTTCTGGGTGACCCCTTAGGTTGGAACGCCCAACAGCAACTGAGAGGTATGCAACACCACAAGGTCAGTGATACTACATGTCAGTATAAAGAATTTAGACCCAGCGATCACTGGCCTCCCTCCAATCATTTTTTTTTTGCGTCCCTCAAAGGACCCAAACTCTGCCCCCAAATCCGCCGTTTCCATGCAGTTCATAAGTGTGTAGATGTAAAAGAAGCGCTGCTGTAATCATCCTGGTATGATATATTCCTGATCACAAACATCCACCACTTTTTTTTTTCAAATGCGAGTTCAAAATCTAGAACGAAAGCCATTGTAAACCCTAAGTGGTGCTGTTGCTTACAGCCAGCCGAGGGCCGACGCCATATCTGAGCTTTCGCCAGGTCAGTTCACAGACCTCTCTCTAAAACAAAGTAAAAACTTGATATAAACAACCTCCCCCATAAATAGGCAAAAAACACCATGTTGATCAATCTGTGGGGGACAGGGCAGCTCAGTGGTCAGAGCACTTGCTCTCCCCAAGCGTTGAGTGTGGGTGCCTCCTCGATGATGGGTGGCACTTCTTGCGACCGGCTTCAGGGCACTCCTCCAGGTCACCAGCTGTAAACGGGTACCCGCACTCTTTGAGATTCCAAGTAGTGTATCTTGAATCATCTGCTGTAGATTTCATGGTTTGCTTTCCAATATGGTTAAAAAAAGAGAAAATGATGGTGATGATGAAGATGGTGATTCAACATGATTTTTTCCTTCTTCCGTCTCTTTTTTTCTCTCTGCAATGTCCTCGTTTTGTTCTTAACTCGCTACCTTCTCCCGCTGAAATGAAAGACACAGAAGGAGAGAAAACTCAGCTTAGCAGTATCAGTCATCGCCTCACGAGTGTGAGACGCATATAATTATCCCGTACACCGATTTCCCGCAAAGCTAAACCACTTTGTAAATATTACGGAAAACTGAATGAAGTGAAAAAAGACAAAACACACTCACACACTATGCATGCGCATTCACAACACACACACACTCACACACACACAAAAAAAACAAAAAGCACACACACACACACACAACACAAAAGCACACACATGGCACACACAACACTTCACACACAACACACACAGCACACACACACAGCACTACGCACGCCGGCACCACAGCACGCACGAACGCACGCAAGCTCGAACGCACAACAACCACGCTCACACCCGCACAGAGAGAGATACACATCAAAAGTACTCTAATGATTAAAGTGATGTGCTCACTAAGAGATTAAACCCATTTGCTATTTCAAAGCAAAACACAAGGCAATTTGAACAGGATTTTCCTACTGAAGTAAAAACACATACCACAACCTTGACTAACTCTCATAAAAGCAAGCAAGCAAGCAAACAAAGAAAGCAATAACTTACCAGCTAAAACGACACACCTAACACAACAGAGCAGAAACCCGGTATCTCCCCCTCCCCCTCCCATCGTCCCACTAACAAACTAGTAAGTAGCAGACCTTTGCCCCCAAAGAACCGGAAGCAACGATAACTGGAAATAGATGACGACTTTTAGTCCACAGATTCTGTGTAATCGGGCTGCTCTCCACAGAGACTGCACGCTAACATACGTAGCGTCACTTCATAATTTTTTTGGTCTTTTTACTGTGTGCATGACGTTGTGTTAGTTCCTTAGCTGATTGATTAATGTCTTTTCCCAGTTCGCCAGGACCACTCTTATGTGTTTGTCGTGGCTTCTTTTAACGTTGCCGATGTTTATTTCAACAAGACCTTGTGTTTCCCTCTGTGTACACCTTCATTGTATACACTAGAAAAGAAGACTTTTGGCCATAAAAACCCCAAAGGTAGTACAAGCATAAATGCGTTTCAATCAATGTTGTCCATGAGCGGAAAAAAAAAAAAATATTTAACACACCTTCGATCACTTCCACAATACTTATTTATTCTTTTATATCGAAGATAATGGAATAAGCACTCGTGTGCTGTTTTACATCCAGTCCCCATGTGTATGTAGTTTTGTTAATTTTGTCATCTGTTCCCACCGGCACACAATGGCCTACTCTTTCAACAAGCGGAACAGGATTTAACGAGTGAGCAAGATGATCTGCGTTCATTCGCACACGGGGTCTTGGTTTATAGTCTCATCCGAAGGACTTTTGGGGAGAGTGAAGTCGGCACTGATATTAACTCCAGGAGAAAAATCTCATTGAACGGGATTCGAACCCGGGTCGTCAGATTTCGAGCGCAATATATACCACTAGGCTATCCCGTCCCCAATACAATACAATACAATAAGTGCAATACAATGCAACACAACACAATAGATTACAATACAATGCAACATTGCCTTGAAAATGTTTAATTCTGCAAAAACATCATTATTCTCCCCTTTCTGGCCTGGACAAAAGCTGTCGGTCATCAAGGTAAGCTCTAAGCGCCAGGCCTGTATCACGATGTTGTTATGCTGAGATGATGTGGTGACATTGTCTTCAGCCAGGACAAGCTCGTAGCATAACAACATGCCGTCTTCTTAACAGGAGAAAAAATCCTCTGAATTCGGAGTATGGCTGCCTGTTTAGCGAGATACATGAAAAGAGCCATAACCGCAAACTTCTCACTCTGCGTGTACTTTCAACCTTACAATGGTTCCCAGGTGGGATGAGTGATTCAGAGTGCTTACTCTGGGTGACATGACCCCCTGAGTGTTAAGCTAGGAACGTGCAACAACAACACTTATCCACTAGGCTATGTAACAACACACACACACACATACACACACACAACACAACACAGCACAGCAACACACAACATACACACAACACACACACACACACACACACACACACACAACCACACACCACACAAACAGAGAGAGAGTAGAGAGAGAGAGAGAGAGAGAGAGAGAGAGAGAGAGAGAGAGAAGGAGAGAGAGAGAGAGAGAGAGAGAGAGAGAGAGGATGAGAGAGAGAGAGAGAGAAAACAGTGCAGTGTGTGTGAGAAGAAGAGAAGAAGATTCAGAATATTTGATTGCCATTTAAGTCATGTAGACTTATTTGTCACTATGTGTACCTGTGTGGCAGGTGTTATCAGCAGGCCTGTAGCCCGGCAGGCAGCCCCCTGGACAGACGCCGGTGGCTTTGTCACACACGCCTCCCCCAGCACACTTGCCGCACGTCTGACCGCACCCCACACCGTAGCGACCGCTCGCACACGCTGCATCCAACAACAACAGGTTTTCTCTAGCATATGCACACATGTTTGGACACGAGTATAGGCACACACAGACACTCACACAGGCATGCACGCATACACAGCCAGACAGTCAGTCACACAGACAGAGAGACAGACAGACACACTATATAATATAATATACGGAGGCATCTCTCTCTCATACATAATATCTCCTCTGGTCTTGCTAAAACAATCCTACAAGGCACAGTGAGGGGAGGAAGAAGAAGAGGCAGACAAAGGAAGAGATGGGAGGACAACATTCGAGAGTGGACATATATATCTATATCTATATATATATCTATCTATCTATCTATCTATCTATCTATCTATCTATCTATCTATATATATATATATATATATATATGCATCTTAGGCATCTCATACAAAGACCACATCACGAATGAAGAAGTCAAGAGACGCATCCGCAATGAAATCGGGCCCTATACTGACCTTCAAACACTCGTCAGACAACGAAAACTTTAATGGTCTTGCTAATACAATCCTACAAGGCACAGTGAGGGTAGGAAGAAGAAGAGGCAGACAAAGGAAGAGATGGGAGGACAACATTCGAGAGTGGACAGACATGGAGCTGAGAGACACCCTGAGGGTGGCTGAGAGGACTGGAGAAAGGTGGTTGACAAAGCTTCGAAGGCGCCCCAAAGGATTCGGAATCTGAGGGATCGGTGACGGTGATAATGTCTATATATAGCTGCTAATCCTGTTTTGCTTGTTTGGTTGATTGATTAATTGTCTGCTTAGTCAGCTGACACGTTGATACCTATATTGATAAATCCATTGTCAGCTGTGATAATAATAGGGAACGAAAACAATCAATAATAAACAAGTTTTTCATTGCACTGAAAGCAAACATCTGTAACAACTAGCCTACAGGAACCACAATACCACTACAACTGCTACTTTCATTACCACCACCACCACCACCACCACCACCACCACCACCACCACCACCACCACACTACTACTACGTTCTCCCTGTTGAGTTGCTTCATCATCATCGTCCCTGTCGTCCCTGTGGAGCTACTGAACCCCCCCCTCCCCCCACCGTGGTGCCACCGTGTCTGTGGGGCAGGGGAAGCGGAGCTGACACAGCCCAGCCTGGCCGTTGAAGACTTGTAAAAACATCATTTCATTTCGAAGATAATGGAATAAGCGCTCATGTGCTTTTTTTCATCCCGTCCCCGTGTGTATGCAGTTTTGTAAATATTGTCATCCGTTCCCACCGGCATACAATGGCCTACTCTTCCGAAAAGCGGAACGTGTTTTAACGTGTGCGCAAGATGTTCACGGGGCCTCGGTTTGTAGTCTCATCTGAAGGACGTTTGGAGGGACTGGGCTACATAGCAGCTCAAAAATCCCAAAGAAAGGAAGGCTCTCAAAAAATGACACTTCTTCTAAAAATAACTCCCCCAACTCAGACAGCTACACAAAACAACGTGCACATGAAAACAGAAATCCGGGGTGCCTGCTTCACGTTAGGTACCTTGAGTACAGCGGCTGCCTGTCCACCCGCTTTTGCACAAGCAGGAACCGTTCACACGATTGCACTGACTGGCAGTGTTGCAGTTCACACTGCAGGAACCCGTACAGTTGAGACCGTATTTGCCTGTGGGACATGCTGCAGAAAAACCAGAAACAAGTCAAATTAATGAGCATGAAAACCCCCCACCCCCACCCCTAGCACGTCCGTGTGCCAGTGTGCTAGCATGCCAAACAGTGTATTGTATAAAACACTTATTATCATACCAGTGTACTTGTATGTACAATTTTACCATGGCGAAGCAGCCGGTCACGTCTCCTCAGTAAACATGTCAAGAGATAACAGCAGATTCACGGAAAAAAGAGTCGGTGTCAAACTATAATAAGGACCAGCCCCAGACACCTGTTACATGGTGAGGTGGTCAGGAAAAGGGGCAAGCTTCAGCAGCAGTAGCGCATGTGGCTGACGGCCATCACTGCTTTTTCCTGATCCTGTTGTTAGGTGACATATCTGTTGTGTACATCCAGCAACCAGCTCTTTCAGGCAATGTACATGCTCCTCCCCTCTAAAAATATACATGAAGTGAAGAAATAAAGAAACACTAGACAACTAGGAATAGGAAAAATCATAATCATGCTTGTTTTAAGCCCACCCAAAAATCATGATTAAAAGGGGAAATATTGCGCGCTCAAAAATCACGATTAAAAAAAGGAAATGATGCGCGCACATACTGGGCTGGCGTCTTTGCCCGTTTCATGGAGAGTGATGTTATCAGTAAATATTTCACATTTGCATAACTATGGAGTGTAGTCGCGGGTCTACATGTAGGTGATGAGATACTATCACTCACCAGTTTGAAAGTCCTGTATCCTCAGTTATGATTGGTTGTTGTTTTTAAACTGTAGGCTACTTACCCAAGTTGATGCTTTGAGAATTAAGGGAAACTTCAACACTTTTGCCTTCGGTCAGGGAAAGTCTGGGACATAAGGACTGAATCGTCCCATTTAGCCAGTCTGTTGTGACTAAGAGATAATAAGTTGCATTTTGGTAATTGAAAATATATATAGCTTAAATTTGTAAAGTTAAATTATGAAGGAAAACTAAGACAAGAAAGAAGACGTGAAACATGAACATAAAAGTAAAAATAAATAAGTGAATACAGTTTTTAAAAAGTGGAAAACGAATACGCAAGAAAGTGACAACTATGGCTGAAAAAAAGGGGGGTTGTGATGGAGAAAGTGTTAAAATGATAAACATTATTGTGACCTACAAGGAATGGACATCTATATACATATACATACATACATACAATACATACATACATATATATATAAATATATAATATATATATATATATATATAATATATATATATATATATATATATATAATATAGAGAGAGAGAAGAGAGAGAGAGAGAGAGAGAGAGAGAGAGAGAAAATATAGTGGGGAAAAACAGGTGCAGGTAACCAGTTACAACGTCATTCTCATCATAGAAATGGTTTTTGTCACATATTCGAAAAAGAAATATTCACAAAAAGATAAAACTTAAGGGCAGCATTTGGGGAATAATTGAGTAAGGACATAAATATATATATATATAATATATATATATAATATAAATATATATATATATATATATATATAATATATATATATATATTATATATATATATAATATTGTGTGTGTGTGTGTGTGGTGTGTGTGTGTGTGTTTGGAGAGAGAGAGAGAGAGAGACACAGAAGAGAGTGAACTCGAACCGGAAATAGTTTATTCTCTATAGGCTATGGCCCGTACTAAAGGGAGGACAACACACCAGTTTTAAAGGCAAACAGTGGCCCGTGTTTCAAATCTAATGTAAACATGCAATTTTCACTATGTAGATTAACATAAAGCACAAGATATTTTCGATAGCAGATGGTTTAAGACGCATGAAAAAAAGAAAACCTTCCCTGTTTTGATTATATATATATATTCCAGTTGTGGTGTTATCTATAAATTTTATACAAAATCAGCAGATAACAAAGTATAATCATAACACTGTAACCTGTGTCCGAAATACATACAACGACCATGACCATCACATTTACCGAATTAGAATACATACTCTCAGATTGATACACATAATTATTTCTGGTATATTTGCCTTATTGTATATTACATAATCCTCAGAAAATCTATAACCAAAACGTGACGTGCCTGAAATACTAAAACAATGAGAATCTTTATCTATGATATCTGAGGCAATGTTTGCAGTCCATTTATTGAAATCGCCATTCATCAATACATACATATCTGAAGACTCTTAAATCTCTTCCGCAACTCTATTTCAGACACAAGCATACCACTATCAACATCAAAATGATGAGTTTTCTCACAGAGAGAGTGAGACAGACACAGAGAGACAGAGAGAGTGAATGTGTGTGTGAGACAGACAGAATGACCTCCCTCGGATATACAGACAAATATACAAAGAGCGCCAGACAGAAATGTGCACTGATGAACTTTGCACCATAACAGCTGACATCTCGCTTCAGCAAAAACAAAACAAACCCCCAAAAAAAACGAACAAAAAACCCCCAACCCTCCCCTCCCCCCCCCCCCCCCCCCCCCTGGAAGATTTCTCAAACAGCCAACAATTAGAGAGAAAAAAACCCCAAAGAAACATGCAACCAAACAGAAAAAGGTAGGGAAAACCAAACTACAGACAGGTAGCTGGTACGCCTACGCATCTTACTCACCTTCAGTACAAAG
Organism: Rapana venosa; assembly: GCA_028751875.1. Classification (NCBI taxonomy): domain Eukaryota; kingdom Metazoa; phylum Mollusca; class Gastropoda; order Neogastropoda; family Muricidae; genus Rapana; species Rapana venosa. The sequence goes on from CM054154.1 coordinate 4,096,894, forward strand.
GCTGGCCGTTGTCCATCCGGGTTGACAAAGGCAGGTCCCGTCCACAACACTGCACACTCCTCTGGGGTTGCAGTTAGCGCTGCAAACTGTGCTGCAGTTCACTCCATATGTTCCCGAGGAGCATACTGCAGACCGACCGACAACAGCAGAAAAGTCAGTGTACCATTCCTGAAAGACCAACTGAAAATGCAAACCGTTCTAAGGCATACCAATACCTAAAATGTTCTCCATTTGTGCCTAAACATTCTCCTTATCCATAAGCCTTGAGTGGTGGTCTGGATACTAGTCTTTCAGATAAAATGATAAACCGAGGTCTCGTGTTCAACATGCACTCATCGCATGTAAAAGAACCTAGAGCAAAGAGAGAGTTGTCCCTGGAAAACCTCTGAGGAAAAAACCCACTCTCAAATGGAAACAAATACCCATGCCCACAGGAATTTTTTTTATGGGTGGCGCTGGTCTTGTGGCAATGTGTTCTTTTCCAGGAGAGAAGGCCGAATTTCACCCAGCGAAATCCGCGTTAAATGAGAGCAGCCCTTTACAATGCAATACAATACAGTTATAATACATAACAATACAGTACAATGCAGGACAACCATGTATCACAACACTGTTTTCCACACGAAACCTCCTCACTGTTATCGATCATCTCCGATACTTCATTCCTAAACCTGCGAAGACAGAGCTCGCGACACTGATGTCTGGTGTGCTGGGGACACTGTTTGTTCACTTCATTCCATCTCCTCCAGACTGCAAAAAAGCATTTCAGAACAAGAAAAGAGAAACACACTTTAGGCAAATAAAGGCCACAGAAGCAACAGAACGCCGTGACTCCATCCCAATGTTGTTGACAACTTCTTACTTAGGAAACGGGATAGCATACTGGTCAGAGCACTCGCTCTCTCCGGGTTAAGGTTAGTTAAGGTTAAGGGCAACCGCTCCTTCATCTTGGCTTGAGAATAGTCCCCCAGTTCACCCGGCTGAAAATAGGTGCCTGCCCTGTTTAGGGGCGGTGAAGCAGCAAGGGAGAGGAGATGGGCGCCGCTCTAAAAATACCGGCCCCTAGAGAAGCTGAGGTCTCTTAACACCTTGCTCCCCAACGACCGCATAGGTTATGGGAACATCGTTACATGTTTTTTTAAAACTTAGTGGCTAGAGAGAACCAGTACACATGGTATATCATAAACAGAGCAGTGAATTGGGTAGTAAGGACATGAAAAATGGCAAATGGACCATTTGGAAAGCTATAGAAAGTATACATGATAGGAAAAACAGAAAACAAGTCTCATATAACAGTGACAGAGGACGTTTCAAGCAAATAGTTTAAGGAAGAAGAGACATGCTGTATCTTGCACAAAGACTGGGGGTTCTCCGGGTTTGAAGTGTGCGGTGGTTTGATCCCCCTTTGTGCCCGAAACTTTTCCCCCATCCACTAGACCGTGAGTGGTGGTCTGGGTGCGAGTCTTTCGGATGAGACGATAAACCAAAGTCCTGTGTGCAACACATATTTAGCGCAAGTAAAATAACCCACACCAACAAGAGAGATGTCCCTGGAAAACTTATTTTGAAAAAAGCCCCTCTGGTAGGAAGCCAAACACAGATGCACACAGAAAAGAAAAAAAATAATGGGTGGTACTACTCCCCGGGGAGAGCAGCCCAAGTTTCAAGTACAGAAATCTGCCGTGACGTAAAGTGTTACACCAGACATCTAAAATACAACACAACACTAGTGCCAAAACCTTGTAAGGGACATTGTCAGTTACACCTAATTTTGAAATGAAACATGAATATTATCCATAAGACATATGACCAGCAACGCATAAGTTTTACACGTGATCTGACGGGAATCTGACTTTTTATGCAATCAGACATTTAGGATAATGGAAATAAGGGAACAGATGACAAAATTTACAAAACCACACACACACGGGGACTAGACGTAAAAAAGCGCAGAAGTGCTTATTTCATTATCCTCGATAAAAGAACAAAAATGAATAAAAAATAAAAACATAATAAATAAGGGATGAACCATATAATTTCTCAGTGTCATCAAATAATGTTTATATCAATTAGAAACAGAAATATTGAAAAGAAAATGCACTTTGCCAACGCCTACATAAATGTAATCAACCACTTCATCTGATATAGTGTGTGTGTGTGTGTAAGAGGGAGGAGGGAGAGGGGGGAGAGGAGGGAGAGGGAAGAGGGAGAGAGAGGAGAAGAAAAAGAAGCAGAGAGAGAGAGAGAGAGAGAGAGGAGAGAGAGAAGAGAGAGAGAGAGAGAGAGAGAGGAGAGAGAGACAGACAGAGACAGTGAGAGACAAGATAAGGAAAGAGAGCTCTACAGAGAGAGAGAGAGGGGGGGAGAGAGAGAGAGAGAAGAGAGAGAGAGAGAGAGAGAGAGAGAGAGAGAGAGAGACAATGACAATGACAATGACAAATTCTTTTATTTCGAGATAATGAATAAGCACACATTTTGCTTTTTTACATCCAGTCCCCGCCCCGTTAGGGATACATCTAATAATAATAACCCAATATTTTATACAGTCCACAAAAAAAACAAGGGGAAATAACCCTTTTCAAAACAGCTCCCCCCCAACAACCCTCCCCCCCCCCCAACAACCCTCCCCCCCCCCCCAAAGCAAGCAATTAAAAAGAAAATCCAAAAATACCCCACCCCTACCCCCCCCCCAAAAAACCGTAACCAAAACAAACAAACAAAAGAGAAGAAAAAACCAAACCAACAAAAGATGATAAAAAAGAGAAAAACAGACAAACAACAACAACAAGAAACAAGAACAACAACAAAGCCAAGAAAAAATAACACAACCAAACTTAATAAGTCATAAAATAAACATCTACACATTGTCAAATGTACACATACTTTTTATACATAATTAAAAAATATTGAAATAGGGCACTCATTAAAACTTAAGTACAGAGGCAAGTCCCAATAAAAATAAAAATTTAAAATATAAAAATAAATCCTTTATCAGGATATACTATGACTATAAGCAGGACGATAAAAGGTGAGAGAGAGAGAGACAGAGACAGAGAGACAGAAGTGTGTGTGTGGTATTTCAGAGATAATATCCAATATAAAAATCCCAAAACAGTATGCCATCCCAAACAACACTCATTTTAGATTATACTCGTTTCAAATTATATGTCATGATAAAAATAAATTTAATACCCATACACCACACAATAAAAACAAGAAACAAACCAAGAAAGAAATTTAAAACTATACAGTCGTTGAGGGAGAGAATATGATTTGGGGGAAGGGTGAGTGAGTGTGTTGTGTGTGGTGTGTGTGTGGGGGGTGTGTTTGTGTTTGTTGAGCGTGGTGGGGGTGGGGTGGGGTGGGGGTGTTTCAGGGATAATACAAAAAATGTAATACATAGCACACGATCAACACAAACACTTTTTAATTATGCCCTCAAATTGAATGTCATGGTAATAAAATAAGTGCAATACCCATACACTCACAAAATAAAGAAGGGGGAAAAGCCAATAAAGCATAAAAAGAACATCTACACCATTGTAAGTATAGAAACAAAATATTTTTTTTCCAGAAAAATGAATAAGTATTCATGTTCTTTTTTACATCCAGTCCCCGCCCATGGGTTACATTTAAAAATGCACTCAGTACTCCTACTTTCAAACAGAAAAGCAAAGGAAAAAAACTTTTTTAAACAAAAAAGAAGAAGAAGAAAAAAAACACATACAAACAAACAAACAACCCCCAGACGAGCAAAAGACAAAAACATACCCCAGAACCCCCCCCCCCCCCCACCACCACCAGAGAGAGAGACAGAGAGACAGAGAGACAGAGAGAAAGACAGACAGAAAGACAGAGGAGACAGACAGAGACAGAGAGACAGAGAGAAAGACAGACAGAAGACAGAGAGAGACAGACAGACAGAGCTCTAGTGAGACAGAGAGAGACAGATAGGAGAGATAACTCTTGAGAGAGAGAAAGAGATCTCTAGAGAGAGAGCTCTGAGAGAGAGATACAGAGAGAGAGAGAGAGAGCACTTCAGTTACTCTCCCTC
>CM054154.1:4103447-4125947 GCA_028751875.1 Rapana venosa
GTCTGCAGCCCTGTGCTAATTTTCTCTTTTATTAATGAGCTAGCTCAGAATATAATTAATAATGGCAAACATGTGTATTTTTCTCTAATTGTTTGGAAGAATTATTTTTATTACTTTTGCTGATGATATTGTTTTATTATCTGAAACTGTAGTGGGTTGCAACACAACTGAACAACTTGTATACTGCTGCTAGAGATCTCCAATTAAAAGTAAATATGAATAAGAGTAACATAATGGTTTTTCGAAAAGGAGGATTTTTTGGCAGCTCATGAAAAATGGTATTATGGTAACTTAAAAGTCACTGTTGTTAATTCAAAATAAATATCTTGGAGTCAATTTACAACTAAACTTAGCTTTAATTACATGTGGGCAGGATTTAGCTTCAAGGCTAAAAAAGCTGTTTTGAATATTCTAAGTATTTTGTATAAGTTTGAAAATAATTCTGTAAAGGTCTTTACAAAACTCTTTGATACACAGTACAACCCATTGTACAATACGGAGCAGAGATCTGGGGGAAAGGAAAATATTGTACCAATAGAAAAATTACATTTATTCGCATTAAAGAGATTCCTTGGTGTAAACTGGCGCACTCCAAATGACATGATCTATGGAGAAACTGGGAAGGTATCCATTGTTTGTAAATTCTATGGTAAAATGCGTAAGCTATTGGCTTAAGATAACTCGTATGGAGGATAAGCGATTGCCATCCAAAAGCTTATAAAAATGTTATACATACTGGATTGTAAAGGCAAGCATACTTGGGCATCTAAAATACGTTTATGTTTGTGTCGATTTGGCTTTGGATTTGTTTGGGACAATCAAGGAGTTCAAAATGTAAAGGCTTTTATAAAATCATTTAAACAGAGAGTTGTTAATTGTAGATGGCAAGAGTGGTATGCCCACATTCAAACCAGTGATCGATTTTTTCTGTACAGAACATTTAAAACGTCACTGTGTATTGAACAGTATACGTTGATAGAAATGAATAAGTATGTTAAACATGCATTGTCAAAATTTAGATGTGGTGTATCAGATATTGCTGTACATGTGAAACGATATGCAAAAGATGAAAATGAGAATTTGATTTGTAATTTGTGTAAATTGGCAACACAAGATGAAATTCATGTTGTTTTGGAATGTCCAGTTCTTGAGACCTGAGAAAAGAATTGATTCTGCAAACTTATTGGAACTACCCCATCATTGGTCAGGCTAGCTCAACTTATGTCCATCTCAGAAAAATGAGCAAACTGTTAAAAATCTAGCAATATTTCTGTACAAATCTTTGAAGAGAATAAGGGATAGTAGCCTAATGTAAATTTTTCAGTTTTAACAAATGTTCATTGAATGATTTATTTTCAACCATAACTTAACAGCAAATGGCTGTATACTAGCGCTTTTGTATGTTTTCACCCCTTCAGAAGGGGCTTTGACCTATCTGAATAAATATCTGAAGTCTGAAGTCTCTCTCTCTCTCTCTCTCTTTCACTCACACACACACACACACACACACACACACACACACACACACACACACACACACACACACACACACACACATGACTGAATTATCAGAACATGTCACACAATAAGATAGGATAGGCTGTACGGCTGGTGCTCTATATTCTGTTACAAAACATTGAAACACATTAATTTAAAAAGAGCACACTTCCTGATTGTGTGTGTGGTCTGTGTGTGTGTGTGTGTGAACAGGACATTGCTCAGCAGGATGCTACAATAAACTGATTAAAATCATAAAGTCACACAAGAGTATTCTCTCTTGACAGAGTTGATGGATGTTGTTTTATACTGGACAATCAACGTCACTTTTGGATTGACTCAGAGTTTGTGGTTTGTTTTGCATTCACTTTAAAGTTGTGCTTGCTTCGCTTTCTTTGCTTATTTAAATTTGTATTGTATTGGTATTTTCACTTTCAAATTTTGATCTCTGCTTTTTTGTGCTGTGCTTGTTGGTGGAGAAAGTGTTGTGGAGATATATTTTTGCATTAATTATTAGTCTCCTTTTGAAACTTTGTATTGTAGTTTGCTAAAATTGTGAGATTTCAGAACAAGATTATTATAGTGTATCAGTTTTCCATTGTTTTGACTAATTCTATAAACTATGATAAAACTGTCCAATTCCAATGGTTGGCTAACTGCATATGGCTTCAAAGTAGGCTTTTTAAATGTTTGTCATCTGCTAAATAAAGTTTCAGACTTGTCCTCCATTTTGTCAAATGTAAATAGTCCCTTTCATATTTTTGGCTTTTCTGAGTCAAGGTTGTCACATAGTGTTGCAGATGATATAATATCAGTTCCGAGCTATAATTGTATCAGACGAGATGCCAAAACCAAATTAGAAACAGGGTTAATAACTTATATACATCAGTCAGTAAATTATAAGCAGATAACATTATTTGATAACTATGGCATTGAATGTATATGGCTAGAAGTACGCCTGAAAGGCGCCAAACCAATACTAGTCGGTTTTTGTATCGAAACCCACATGAACGCATTAGTTGGTTTGATAATTTTGAACAAATGATGGATGACGTTTGTAACTATTCAACTGAAATTATTTTACTCGGTGATTTCAATATTGGTTTACTTAAGCCTAATGATAAATGGGAAAAAATATTTGAGGTGTATAATCTGTCGCAATTAGTAAACACTCCCACAAGGAAAACACTACATTCTGAAACACTGATTGACCATATATACACAATAATAATAATAATAATATATGGAATTTATATAGCGCTGAATCTTGTAAAAAACAAACAAATCGAAGCGCTTGCACTCAATCATTTACAGGCATGCAACTCTCCTTAAACATAATGAGCAACAGATTTCAAATCCATGCGCGCGCACTACGCACGCACGCACACGCACGCACACACACACACACACACACACACACACACACACACACACACAACACACACACACCACACACACACACACACAACACACGGAACAACACTTAGACGGTGAAAGATGCTGTTGAAAATTAGGGACAGATATGTGGGGGGAAAGTCTCAGTAGGAAATAAGTGTGTTTTGAGGCTGGATTTGAAGGAATCAAGTGAAGGCTTTTGACGAAGTGAAAGAGGGAGGCATTCCAGTGGATGAACCAGAAACAGAGAAGGAGCGACGGCCAACAGTGGTTTGTTTGAATCTGGGTGTTCGAAAGCACAAAGTATCTGCGGCTGAACGAAGGGAACGGGATGGAGTGTACAGGTGAAGACAGTTACAGAGATAAGAGGGTGCAGATTTAAGGAGACATTTGAAACAGAGGGTATTGATTTTATACTCCAGTCTTTGTGAGACAGGCAACCAGTGAAGAGATCGCAGAAGAGGAGTGATGTGTTCAGATTTTTTCTTTCTTAGGACCAGTCGAGCTGCAGAGTTTTTGTATGCGTTGAAGAGAGTGGATAGATGATGCTGGTAGGCCAGCCAAAAGAGAATTACAGTAGTCTAAACGTGAAAGAATGAGAGATGTGACAAGCTTGGAAGTTGCATCAGTGGACAGATACTTGCGAATCGCGCTTATGCGCCGTAATTGATAGTAGCAAGACTGGCAGGTCTGGGTGATGAATTTTTTCATAGAGAGTGTGTTGTCAAGAACTACTCCTAAATACTTCACAGAGTTGGACAAAGGAACTGACGTATTGCCTAATTCTATTGAAGTTTTTGTGATAGAGGAAAGTTTATGTTGGGTCCCTATGAGCATGGCTTCGGTTTTATCGGCATTAAGTTGTAACTTGTTCTGAGTCATCCAGTTTTGAATGTCTTGAAGGCAGTAGGACATATTTGTCAGGAGGGAAGGCAAGTTTTCAACAGTATCGCTGCACTGAAGTTGAGTATCATCGGCATAGAAATGATGATCAATAGGGTGGTTGTTTATTATATGTGAGAGTGGAGCAGTGTAGAGAGTAAAGAGAACAGGGCCCAGGACTGATCCCTGCGGGACTCCACATTCCATTTTGACAGGTTTTGATTGAATTTTGTTTACAATAACTTTCTGGAACCGTCTGTGAGGTATGAAGTAAACCAGGTGAGGGCTGTGCCATTAATACCAAACGTATTTTGGAGGCGAGAAAGAAGAATTGAGTAATCTATGGTATCAAAGGCTGCAGATAAGTCAAGAAGAGTGAGGAGGGAGATTTTTCCTGCATCAGAAGCAATTAGAAGTGTATCTAAAGTATGGACTAGGGTGGTTTCGGTGCTGTGGTTGGGGTGATAGGCAGACTGAAAAGTGGGAAGAAGATCATTGGAATGAAGGTGACTGTTGAGCTGTTTGAAAACAACTTTTTCTAGTACTTTAGAGACAAAGGGTAAGTTTGAGACAGGCCTATAATTCTTAAGAATGTTGGGATCGAGGTCGTGCTTTTTCAGTAGAGGTGTGACTATTGCTGTTTTAAGAGCTGATGGAAAATTTCCTGACTGAAGAGATGAGTTTACTATTTTAGTGATAATAGGCACAAGTTGTGGAAGGTATTGTGAGAAAACAGGAGCAGGTATGGGATCAAGGTCGCATGATTTTATAGTCATTTCCTTCAGAATTGTCATGATTTCTTTTTCACTTGTGGATGGAAGGAAAAGAGAGGAGTGCCAGTGAACTGGGGTCAGAGGCACAGGCTGGAATTGAGTTTTGATCAAGTCTGAGCGTAATGTTTCGAACTTTGTCTGAAAAGAAGGCAGAAAATATGGATGGAAGTTCAGACAGGCTGTGGGTGTTAGGCAGAGGAGTTGTTTTTGCAGATCCAAGGAGATTTGAGGTGAGGGAAAAAAGAGATTTTATGGATGTAGCACAGAGAATTTGGGAAGAGTAGTAGTCTGTCTTTGCTGAATGGATTAAGAGTTTGACTTTGTTTATTTGTTTTCGGAAAAGCTGTTTGTTGATTTCGGTTTTTGACTTCCGCCACTGCCGTTCTAGTTGCCGGCGTTTGCGCATACCATGGCGCACAGGGTCTGTCAGGGAGGAGATGATCAGTAGGAGGTGCATGCTCATCAAGCAGTTGGCGGAGAATAGTGTTATAGTGATCAGAGAGGTCAGTGTGGTCAGAGGTTTGTGAAAAACGTTCGGAAGCTTGGGAAGAGAAGGTATGAATGTCTAAGGCCTTAAGATTGTGACGAGTAACATATTTCTTCTTTCTGACAGGTTTTGTGATGTTGAGATGGAAAAGAATGGCGGAATGATCAGAATGCAGTTCGTCGGTGACAGAAACAGATGTGACAAGATTGAATGAAGCATTAGTAATCAGCCAGTCTAAAATATGACCAGATCTGTGCGTTGCTTCGTTTACCAGTTGAGAGAGAGAATGGTTGGACAGAGAAAGAGAAAGACGTTTGACATCTGGAGAAGACTGTTGTCGAAATGGAAGTTGAAGTCACCAAGAATTATAAGTTTAGTGGGAGAGAGGCTGTAGTGGTCGAGGAGTGACTGGAATTCCTGGTGAAAAAGAGAAGATGTTAGGTTGTTTTTACGGCTGGGAGGTTGACGGTAAAGTTAGCAGATAGTAATAGAGTGGCCAGGTAGGTTGAGATTGATTTCGCAAACAACCACTCCACTTAACATTGTAGAACTGTCTGTACCTGTCTATGGTCTTAGTGATCACTATCCTGTATGTATTACATGGTCTAAAAAAGGTGCTAAAATACCCAGATGCAAACACAAATACATTTCTTTTCGCAGCTATAGAACGTTTAATGCAGAAAATTTTTTGTTCGACTTATGTAAAGCAAACTTCTCCAATGTTTATCAGTTTACTGACCCAGACAAAGCACTTGAAATTTGGTATAGTATCTTTTCGTCAATCTTTGATGGTCATGCCCCTCTTAGAATCAAACGTGTAAAAGCTAGAGATAAACCACCCTGGTTAACGGATGAAATCACTGAAGCTATAGCTTTCCGAGATAACTTATTAAAATCAACAGGAAAAGATGAAAAATTTAAGGAGCAACGTAATAAAGTGACATTTATGAAACGAATTGCAAAAAAGAAATATTTTAGTGAGTTAATATCATCTAAGAAGGACACAAAGTCTCTATGGAAAGCAATTAATCAGTTAGCCGGTAAATCATCTTCACCATGCGCTTCATCAGGTATGGGTCTATCTGCAGAAAAGATCAATAAACACTTTTGTTCTATTGCAGAAAAAATTGTAAACATTGACCGCTCAGAATTCAACGACTTACCTCTTTTACAGATTTTGTAACTCCAAGTCAATAAAGTCTAAACTGTCCTTCAAATATATGGTGTGCATGAAGTGCAAAAGGATTGTGTTCATTAAAGCAAACAACTCCCGTGGTTTAGATAATTTAGACAGCAAAATTTTGAAGATTTCCGCGCAAGTAATCTCTGAACACTTACATATATCTATAATCTCTGTATTGAAAAAAGTTGCTATCCTCAAATGTTTAAAGATGCCAAAGTTATACCTGTTCTTAAATCTGGAGATCCAAATGACCCTTCCAACTATCGACCTATTTCGATTCTATCTACTTATCTAAACCTTTAGAAAAGCATCTAAAGCAACATCTTCTGTCACACTTTACTAAACATAACTTATTTCATCCTAATCAAAGTGGCTTTTAGAGAAAATCATTCATGTCATAACTGCACTCACCAATCTCATAGAGCAATGGCATTTAAATATTAACAATAATATCCTAACTGGAGCAATTTTTGTAGACTTTGCCAAGGCATTTGACTGTATTGATCACAACCTCCTAGTAAAGAAACTGCTATGTATGGTTTATAGCGCAGACTCACTAAAACAAATTACCTCTTTTCTTGATAAAAGAAGACAAGCTGTTTATCAAGATTCAATTATGTCGTCCCTTTTGCCAGTAAAGTATGGTATTCCTCAAGGTTCCGTGCTAGGGCCAGTCCTCTTTCAATATATACAATGATCTTCCTCTCCATTTTCTTCCACTTGTGAACTCTTTGCCGACGACACTACCATACAACATACAGCGGATCATGATGTGAACTCTGTAGGTAAAATTTTGCAAAAAGACTTAAACAATCTAGCAGCATGGACAGAGTGCAACCACATGGCTCTCCATCCACTGAAATCAAAATTCATGGTTATTGCAACAAGACAAAAGTGCCAAAACTTTAAAACCAAACTAAATGGAATAAAGATTTACGATAAAGTATTAGAAGAAGTCAGCTCATATAAACTACTTGGTCTACATATAGATAATAACTTGTCATGGTCTGATCATGGTTTAGTATTTCCAAAAAATTATCTAAGAAGCTATTCCAACTTAACCGAATAAAACATTCCTTGATCTCATACTCGAAAACTATTCTTCTACGCTTACATTAAACCTGATCTGATTATGCATCTACATGCTGGGATTTGGCAAGTAAAAACTGTTTACGACAACTTGAGAGAGTATATAAACGTTCTCTCAAGTTAATTCTGCTTAGAACTACTTCCTTAGAAACTAATAGCTACAAAGAGTTGAACATTCTTCCTTTTAGTTTACATTGTCTCTTTAATAAAGGTGTATTTATGTATAAGATTATGAATAAACTAGCCCCTCATTATCTTTGTCAGAGGTTCCCTATTAAAACTGTTCGTAACAAAAGCAGTGTTGTTATTCCTCGGCCAAGAACTGATCTGTTTATGTCATCCCTTGTTTATTCTGGTAGCAAATTATGGAACGAAATCCCAGTCATTATAAAAGAGAAAAGTAGCCTATCATCTTTCAAAAGAGCGTACCACACACACTTGTTTAATTTTCTGTAATATGCATTGGGTGAGCGTGCTTGTTGAACTCTGTGTGTGTGAGTGTGTGTGCGTGCAAGCGCGCGCAAATGTGTGTGAGTATGGGCGTGTGTGTGTGAGTGGGGGGGGGGGGGGGGGGGGGGGGGGGGGGGGGGGGGGAAGGGTTGTTTGAGCTCTGTGGGTTTTTTTCTCGGGTTAAAATTGTTTATTGTTTGGTTTTGACGGTTTACATGTGTGGTTAGGATTTTGATGATTATGACATAAGCTGTTATAATATGTGAGGAAATGTACATGTGTATGGATTTGTATCCTGGACGATTTGTATGATTTGTGCAAGCTCGCACGTGTAGTTGCGTGTCCGTGCATATGTACGCGTTGTGTGTGGTGTGTGTGTGTGTGTGTGCCTGCGTAGCGTGCGTGCGTGCGCGCGTGCGTGTGTGTGTGTGTGTGTGTGTGTTGTGTGTGTGTTGATTTTTGGGGAGGGTTGTCTGTTTAGGGGAGGGGTGTGTCAGTTTGTCAGTGTTTAATTGGTTTTGTCTATTTATTCGATTGGTTTACTTCTGTGGTCTTTCATTGATTTCATGACTTCAGTCAATAATTGAATGGCTATTTGAATGATTCATTTCTTTGCTTTTTGACATTATCTTGTTTATTGATCAATTGGTTTATTCATGTTTGTTTCACTTTTTTCCCTTTGAGGGCCTGGTGTAAAGAAGCCTCTGGCTTATCCAATTACCCTCATTAAAATATTCGAGTTCGAGAGTTTCGAGTTCGAGTTCGAGTTCGAGTTCTTACCTCCAACTTGACCACCCCTCCTTCTCTCCCCCCCCCCCCCCCCCCGCCACCCCCCCCTCCCCCTCCGTCTCTCTCCCTCCCCCTCTCTCTTTCCCTCCCTCTCTCTGTCGCTCCCTCCCTCTCTCTCTCTTCCCCCTTTTCTCACTTGGTGTGTTGTAATAATGACCAAATCCATGTTCAACAGCAGACACAAGGTGGAAATCACGCTGTTTTTACACCCAAGAGCTTTAGATGAGGCTATGCTATAACGCTTTCGGCATGGAAGGAGTTGTAAAGACCAATAGACACAACATCCTTTGCTCGTTTTCTCATCAAACATTCATACAGATCATTCAGTTTCTTTTTAATAATGATAATAATAAATGGAACTTATATAGCCTATACCTTGCAAAGACAAATCAAAGCGCATGCATTCAACCTAATCTTACACAGTCATACAACCAATGACAAATAATAGTTCAAACAGATATAACTAACATGGTAGCTGCTTACCAAATCTATGAAATAAAATTGCAATAGTCAAATGTTTTTCAAAAGCACACACACACACAGGTCATAATTATACTTTAGCAGGGTGATAGGACATGGGTTAGTGAAGGGTGGGATAGTTCTGATATGAAACAGGAGGGGGGGGGGGAATCTTAGGTTTGAAATAAATATGTCTTGAGGCTGGATTTTAAAGTGTCATAGCTAGGCTTCTGGCGAAGAGAGAGAGGGAGCTCATTCCAGGTCGATGGACCCGAAATAGAGAAAGAGGGGCGGCCAACGGTAGATTGGCTGAATTTAGGTATTCGTAGGCACAAGGTATCTGCAGCAAAGCGGAGGGAACGTGAAGGAGTGTATAGGTTAAGACATTCACAGAGGTAGGAGGGTGCAGTTTTGTGGAGACATTTGTAACAGAGGGTACTGATCTTATAATCTACTCTCTGTGGCACAGGCAGCCAGTGGAGAGATCGCAAGAGAGGGGTAATGTGCTCCTATTTTTTCTTTCTGAGAACTAGTCGAGCTGCGGAGTTTTGTATACGTTGAAGGGAGTGGATAGATGATGCTGCAGACCAGACAAAAGAGAATTGCAATAGTCCAGATGTGAAAGAATGAGAGAAGTGACAAGTTTGGCTGTTGCATCGGTGGACAGGTACTTTCGAATTGCACTAATACGCCGTAACTGATAGTAGCACGACTGACAGGTCTGAGTGATTAATTTTTGCATAGAGAGAGTGTTGTCCATAACAACACCTAGATACCCCACAGCAGTGGATAGAGGGACTGATGTATTGCCGAGTTCTATTGAAGTTCTTGTAATGGAAGAGAGTTTGTGTTTGGTCCCTATGAGCATGGCTTCGGTTTTATCTGCATTTAGCTGTAATTTGTTCTGTGTCATCCAGTTTTTTAATATCTTCAAAGCAGTTGGGCCATATTTGCCGGAGAGAAGGCAGATTTCAGGAGTAAACTGCTTTGAATCTGAGAGTCATTTTGCGTAAAAATGATTGTTTGATTTGATGACGGTTTTATTATATGTGACAGTGGGGCGTGTAAAGAGTGAACAGAACAGGGCCTAGAACTGATCCCTGTGGGACTCCGCATTTCAGTTTGGCAGGTATTGATTGAATCTTGTTTACTGCAACTGTCTGAAATCGGTCAGTAAGGTATGAATTAAACCAGATGAGGGCTGTGCCAGTAATACCGAACGTTATTTGAAGACGGAAGAGAGAAGAATTTTCGCACAACCCACACAAATGTGCTGTGTTGTGCTGTTCAAAAGACTGAACAACAGACCAAATCTGAAATAAAGCAGCTGACCAAAGTGAAGAAAACGGGAAAATGGTCACATGATGTGGTATTGAAAAAAAAAGAAACATGTCATGTGATAAAATCTGCAACAAGAGAGAGAGAGAGAGAGAGAGAGAGAGAGAGAGAGAGAGGAGAGAGAGGAGAGAGAGAGAGGAGAGAGAGAGGAGAGAGAGAGAGAGAGAGTAAGCTTATGCCTGTACATATCCTGCAACACTACCTCCAAAACCAACCCACTAACCACACACACACACACACACACACACACACACACACACACACACACACACCATTTGGTGGTGGTTGCTATTGTTGGTGGGGGGGGGGGGGGGGTGTGGAGTTCTGGTTTATTTTTGCTTTTGTTTGTTTGTTTAGGTTTAACTTTGTTTGAGAGTAGTTTTCTTGGGGAGGGGGAGGGGGGTATTTTGGACTCTTATTTCCCCCTCTTTTGCTCAATATTGCTCTTCATTTGTTTTGGCTGTTATTTTTGTTTATGTTTGTCATTGCCGCTGTTGCTGTTGTGTACGTATGTGTTGTTTATTTGCTTGTTGTGGTTGTTGTTTTATCTTTTCTGTTTGTTATGTGCAGTTGTTGTATGGTTGAGGTTTTTGTGTGTATATGTGTGTGTGTGTGGGGGGGGGGGGGGGGGGCGCATGGTGGTGTCTTTTTTATTTTTGTTTTTGTCTTATTTGTTTTGTTTTGGTTTTTCTTTGATGCTTGTTTGTTTGTATTATGGTGGGTATATTTCCAGGAGATTTTTTTTCCATGTATTTGAATAGTATGATTTAATATTGTTCAGGGGCTTTTTGTTTTGTTTTTAATTCCATGTATGCATATATTATTGTCTTCTCTTGTTTGATTTGTATGGTTTATCATTGATTAGGTTTTTATTCTATGTCCGCATATATATCATCTTTCTCTCTCTCTTTTTTCCTTTAGATAGATGGCCTAATGAAAAAAAGCAAATGCACTACTTATTCAATGTACCATCTGGAAATAAAAGTTTGACTTGACTTCACACACACACACACACACACACACACACACACACACAACACAACACACACACACACACACACACACGCGCGCGCGCGCGCGCGCGGGATAGCCTGGTGGTTAGCGTGATGTGCTTGTGATCTGCTGACCCGAGTTCGATTCCCGTTCAAGAGGATTTTTTCTCTGGAGTTAACATCAGTGCCGACTCTGCTCCCCTCAAAAGTCCTTCGGATGAGACTATAAACCGAGGTCCCGTGTGCGAACGTACAGAGAACATCTTGCACACACGTTAAAACTTGTTTCGCTTTTCGGAAGAGTAGGCCATTGTGTGCTGGTGGGAACGGATGACAAAATTGACAAAACTGCATACACACGGGGACTAGATGTAAAAAAGCACAAGAGTGCTTATTCCATTATCCTCGAAATAAACGAATAGATTAACAAATATTTTTTAAAAAATCACACAGATGAATCCATGAATAAAAAAATGATAGATAGAAAGACAGACAGATAGACAGACAGACAGACAACAGACAGACAGACAGATAGTTAGGGTGGGAGCGGATGACAACATTTACAGAACTGCATTCACACGGGGATTGATATAAAAAACCTCTTATTTCATTATCCTCGGAATAAAAGAAGAAAATAAATACCTGAATTAAACAGGTAAATAAATACATAAACATATAAACGAACAAATAATTAGATAAGCAAATGAATAAATGAATGGATAGATGTAGGTGGATGGATGGATGGATGGATGGAGAGATAGATAGATCGAGAAATATAAGCAGACAGACAGATAAGTAGATATATAGACAGGGAGACAGACAGACAGACAGATATTTATTTTATTTGTTTATTTATTCTTTTATTTCGGGGATAATGGAATAAGCACACATGTGCTTGTTTTCATCCAGTCCCCATGTATATGCAATTTTGTAAATTTTTTCATCCGTTCCCACCGGCACACAATGGCCTATTCTTCCGAAAAGCGGAACGGGTTTTAACGTGTGCGCAAGATGTTCTGCGTGCGTTCGCACACAGGATCTCGGTTTATAGTCTCATCCGATGGACTTTTGGGGAGAGTGGGATAGATATAGATAGATAGACAGACAGACAGACAGATAGATAGATAGATAGATAGATAGACAAACAGACAGACAGACATATAAAAAGACAAATAAGTTCTTTAAAAAAAAAGATTCCGGTGATCTTCCCACCTCAGCAAGTGTTCTACAAAGCAGTGGTGGGTCAAAACCCCCGCTGCACAGAGAGATATCCGTGATACAGTTCTCACCCCAGAACAGTGTGACTCGGCAGTTTCCGGCAGTACAGTGTGGCTCGGCAGTTTCCGGCAGTACAGTGTGGCTCGGCAGTTTCCGGCAGTACAGTGTGGCTCGGCAGTTTCCGGCAGTACAGTGTGACTCGGCAGTTTCCGGCAGTACAGTGTGACTCGGCAGTTTCCGGGTTTTTCCACCCTACTTCCTTCTGTATTTACTCTCCTGTTCCCCAGAACGAGGGCTAAAAACGGAAAGTTACAGTGGTTGTCTGTCATACGGTTTGAAAAGAGACACGAGCTCAGGGCCAGACGTGGAAAGCACACAGTGTTGTATTGTTGTGTGGAAGGAATTGAAAAAGGGGGGGGGGGGGGGGGGGCAGGGGGAGCACGGCAGGCTTTTCCCTGTACCAGTAACAGGTAGTGGGGTGATTCACTTTTCCAAGTCTGCTTGTAGGGTGAAAAGTTGTTCAGGGTGATAGATTTGTGTTGCCGACTATAAAAATAATGCTGACACACACACTGACACACAGACATCACACACACACACACAACACACACAACAACACACACACACACAACACACACACACACACACACACACACACATTGACCACACAAAACCACACACATACTCTCTCTCTCCAATACACACACACACACACACAACACACACACACACCACACACACACACTCTCACATCCTCCCTCCATCTCTCTCTCTCTCTCTCTCTCTCTCTCTTTCTTTTCTCTTCTCTTCTCTTCTGTCGTTTCCTTTACTCTTTTCTTTTCCAATTTTTTTTCTTTCAAACATATTGCTTGTGCTTTGGTGTTAAAACTTTTTTCCCTTTATGGGCTGGATGAAAAAAGTCATTGTACTTAATCTACTACCCTCTTAAATACACTTTCGTATTTCGTAATTTCGCATTTCGCATTTCGTCTCTCTCTCTCTCTCTCTCTCCGTCTCTCTCTCTCTCTCCCTCTCTCTCTCTCTCTCTCTCTCTCTCTCTCTCTCTCTCTCTCTCTCTCTCTCTCTCCTCCCTCCCCCCCCCCCCTCCCTCCCTCTCTCTCAGACCATCTTGCGCACACGTTAGATCCTGTTCGCTTTTCGTAAGAGTAGGCCATTGTGTCCCGGTGGGAACAGATTACAGAATTTACAAAACCGCATACACACGGGGACTGGATGTAAAAAAACCCAAATAAGTGCTTATTCCTTAATCCTCGATATATAAGAATAAAATCAATTAAATAACTAAAAATGAAAAAATATATATCTCTCTCTCCCCCTCTCTCCCTCCCTCCCTCCCGGGAATATACATATTCAAGAGCATCCAGTTTTGAGTGCACGCCAAGGTATTGTGCCAAAGTTCTACCAAAGTCTACAAGAAATTATACTTCATTTTCTTTGCCTCTTCCATTTTTGCCCCTCAAAGTGTATTGTTTTTTTATTTTTTATATCGAGGATAATGGAATAAGCACTCACGTGCTTTTTTCCATCCAGTCCCCGTGTGTATGCGGTTTTGTAAATTCTGTCATCTGTGCCCACCGGCACACAATGGCCTACTCTTCCGAAAAGCGGAATAGGATTTAACGTGTGCGCAAGTTGTTCTGCGTGCGTTCGCGCACGGGTTCTCGGTTTATAGTCTCATCCGAAGGACTTTGGGGAGAGTGGAGTCTGCACTGATGTTAACTCCAGAGGAAAATATCCCCTTGAACGGGAATCGAACCCGGGTCGTCAGATTGCGAGCGCAATGCTCTAACCACTAGGCTATCCCCGTCCCCCCAATTCCCTCCTTTCCGTCCATCGGCCTAAGGCCGATGTACATTAGACAGTTTCAGAGGTCAGAGTTCTCTCTCTCCCTCCCTCCCTCCCCACCCCAGTGCCCTCGTGTACATTTTCGGCATTACAGGTTAAATATGGTTTACATGGGACTATGTGAATTGATGTTGATAGTTTAAACTTCACTTGTGAAAAAGGTGGGAACAAACTAATATGGTCGGGAATAGGGCGGAGAGTAGGGTGTTGGCAGGCAAAGGCCAGCATTTCCCCTCATAACTGTCTAGAGAATTCAAAGACGTGGCACCTTTCCAAACCATTACACACTATTACTTCATGAAACTAGATTCGTCATTCAAATCCTTTCATGGAAAGGGGTGTATAGAGAGTTGCACACTAAACAGAAAAACCCATCAGCATATCGCCCCCCAAAACACACTGAGTGCTAATTAAGCAAGCCTTTGTCCTGATTACACACTAATTACCACTGAAGAACTTGAACCAGCTAATCAATACAATAAGCATTCTTCGGGAGAAAATAAAATTTCCCTGACTGCAGTTTGGGTC
This sequence comes from Rapana venosa, assembly GCA_028751875.1. Classification (NCBI taxonomy): domain Eukaryota; kingdom Metazoa; phylum Mollusca; class Gastropoda; order Neogastropoda; family Muricidae; genus Rapana; species Rapana venosa. The sequence goes on from CM054154.1 coordinate 4,118,394, forward strand.
ACCAAACGAACACACTGGAAAAGCATCGACCAAAGTGGATGGGGAACTTTATCATAAAACCCCGACGTCAAGTCCCACACCCCTTTACACTTCTGCCATAAACCTTGCCCCAAAACTGGCATGAGTGCTAGTCTCTCAGCTGAGGTGTTCAGTCACATTGGCACGTACAGCGCTGCATTTCTGCAGGAAAAAAAATAGATTAAAAAATGGAAATATTGTCCCAGTAGCTATCTACAGAAATCATTCATTCTGGAAAGAGGGAAGCTGAAAGGTGAAGAGAGAGGACTGGGGCAGCTGGCCGTCTCTCTCTCTCTCTCTCTCTCTCTCTCTCTCTTCTCTCTCTCTCTCTCCCCTCCATCTCTCTCTCTCTCTCTCTCTCTCTCTCACACTCACGCACGTACGCACGAACACACACACACACTCACTCTATGCCATTCCTTCTCTCTCACTTTGTGTGTGTGTGTGTGTATGTGTGTGTGTGTGTGTGTGTGTGTGTGTGAGAGAGAGAGAGAGAGAGAGAGAGAGAGAGAGAGAGAGAGAGAGAGAGAGAGAGAGAGAATGAGAATGCGAAAGTTTTATTCAATACAAGCCTTGGCCCCTCACGAAAGAATGATGTGTATATAACTAACATTCCAAAACATATTGCTTAGGTAACACTCATAACAGAAGAATGCGACTTCAACTAGGCCTATAAACGGGTTTTTTTTTAAAGTTTGAAAGCCGTTTACACATGAATTGCCAGACGCCTATTCATGCATTCATTAGCATATGACATAAGTGCACAAAGTAGCACAAAGTACATGGAAGGACGCCTCACATATTTTTGCTATGTTAACCGACTTCTAAGCTGATTTAAAATAGAACAACAGAGTTTAAAAAATGTTTTGTCTTCGACAGACCCTTTACATAATGGACAAAAAAGATTTGTATCACAGTGTTGTCTGTAGCAAAGATTGGGCACAGACAGTTCAGACACCCCTAATATAAACTTTGCAAAATATGCTTAAGATGGCTGTCCATGTTTATCGACAAATATATATAGGGGAATTTTACCTAACAAACTAAACTGCTTATACAAACTAAATTGATCACTCTCCTGAACATGACCCGACCACTCCTGCCACCCACAAGCTGTCAGTCTAGTGCAAAGTTCTCGAATGAACCCATTTGTATCCTCTACTCCCTGACTGAATTGTACATAGGCAAATCCTAACTCATAATCCAGTCCTCTTTTTTTTTTACATCAAGTTTATTTTTCCCCATTTCATCTAAATTATATAACATATGATATTTATTTTTGGCAACTTATGATCTTCCATTGTAGTATTTTCACCCAACTCACAATGGAAATCACAATGATCGGATACCTTCTTGAAATTCACCCGTGAGATTATTTTCTTCGATCCATTCTTATTAAAGTCTGTGATTAATAATGGTACTGTAAATGTTACCGCTAGCGTCACACAAACATATTCCTCTATTTTTGTTTGGATTATTCACGTCTCCTCTTTTTGTAAAGTGGCAGAATGATGGATTCAGCCTAGTTATCAGGATAATTTCCTCTACCCCAAAAATAACGGTGAAAAAAAGGACATAAAAATTCAAGACAGACTCAATTCTGGCTGCGTATTTCAGCACCTCACCAATTATACCATCTGGGCCTGCAGTTTATTTTATTTTTATTTTCCTTATTTAAGTAAACGAAACTTTTTCCTTTGATTGGGTTGATTGAAATAAGACTTCTTCATAGCCCTGTTGCAATGTGTTAACAGAACCTGTTTCTTTTGTTAAAAGTGCCTTACAGTTGTTAGGTATATATATATATATACATACATACATACATACATACAACATACATACATATATAATATATATATATATATATATATATATATATATATATATATATAATAAAGAGAGAGAGAGAGAGAGAGAGAGAGAGAGAGAGAGAGAGAGAGAGATGCACCAGTGTGCGAGCGCGTGCCTGTTCAATGAGTGCGTATGAGTGAGCGCCCATCACGTTTACGAACCTGTGATACATTTAAAATTTTTTTTCGTCAATGCCTTCTATTGTGCAAGCACATGTGTGTGTGTTAATGCATCCATGCACGCATATGCACACTCATCTGTACATGTGTGGGTGTGCGTGCGTGCATCCGTGTGTGTGTGTGTGTGTGTGTACACACGACTGAGTCGCTTGCTGGTCTTGCTAAGGTGCCAGCCGTAACCCCAAACTGACACTAGGCCTATAGTACTGGCTAGGCCAGTGTGTGTGTGTGTGTGTGTGTGTGTGTGTGACCTGTTTCAACGCTTCAGCTGTTTTGCGTAGTCAGTGGAGTCTTGTCCCCTTCCCCTAATACTCTGTCGGGTCTTCCTTCCCCCCCCCCCCCCCCCCCCCCCTCCCCCTCGGTCTCCTCTTTTCCAGTGTGGCCCTGTGGGAGTGATTTGTATGGACACACTTGTGATCATTAGTTTAAAGCATATCCGCCTAGTTTTTCCTTAACGCGCGCACACGTTAAGTCCTGTTCCGCTTTTCGTAAGAGTAGGCCATTGTGTGCCGGTGGGAACAGATGACGGAATTTACAAAACCGCATACACACGGGGACTAGATGTAAAAAAGCACATAAGCGCTTATTCCGTTATTCTCGATATAAAAGAATAAAATATAAATTAAAAAAAAAAGTTTTTCGAAAGGGGATGCGGAGATTTTCTCTCTCTTATACACACACACACATATACACACGCGCACGCGAGCGTGCACAACATCACTAGATAAAAATCACGCGAGGTTTTTATTCTCAGGTTAAACAAATGTTATCGTACCATATGTGCGGCTCTACAGTATATATTCTTCACTCAACACCTTAGGTATGTATACATTAATTGTAGGCCTACGTGTACAAGATTCTTATAAGCTTTCGAAGCAGATTTAGGCTGCAACTCTGTCTTACACAGTTACATTGCGTGCGTGATCACACACACACACACACGCACTATTTGTCTGTCTGAACTGAGCACATGTTATACTGTTTTCGTTTTGGTTTCTCTTATATTGTGAGGTCTGGAGTTTTTCCTTCTCATTTTCCATTGAGTTTTGTTCTTTTCAACACTTATTAACATGGTATTTTGCTTGCTTTTATAAGTCAACTTTCTTGAGGGATTTTGCGAGGGAAGGATGAAAAAAGCTGTGTAAATCTTTTACTCTCAATAAAGGTGGTTGTGAGTTCACACTACACTACACACACACACAACACACACACACACACACACACACACACACACACACATCACAAGAACATTTAGTAAAACAAGGCAACAAAACAATGTACGCCTTTAAAAGAGCACTTCATGGACAAAATTCAAAGACTACTATAATAATGCGTTTATTCGACTCACCTATAACCCCTATTTTAACCTACGGAGCAGAAGTTTGGTTTCCTATTTGTTTTAAAGGGGAGACACACTTTCATATTGAAAAACTTTTCAAGGCATGCTGATCAAATCAATTTTTGCACGAGAATTTTCATGTAAAAAAATGCTAGAAGTTCATAAAAAAGCATTAGTACTACCCACTTTGGCTGATTTAGGAAGATTTCCACTGACCCTTAAAATTATATGCCAGATAACAGTTTTGGATTCATTTGACAGAATCAAAATCAGACTCTTCTATTAGAATAGTATACGATTATTTGTATCAAATACATACGATACATGGATCATCACAGTGAAAAATATTTTTTACACAAAAGGATTCAAACATGTCTGGACGAACCAAAGTACTCTTGATGTTCATCGGTTGTTATGCTGTTCAAAGAAAGCTTGAGGACATGAATAAAACGTTTTGGATCGACCAGAAGAAAGAGTCTGCAAAACTAAAATATTACGATTTTGCTACCAAAGAATACAGACTGGAATCCTACTTAATAAACTATGAAAACAAACCCCATAAGAAGACGTATTGTGAATTTCGCACAAGTTGTCACAATCTAATGACAGAGAAAGGGAGGCACCAAAATGTATCTAGAGAGGACAGAAAATGTAGATATTGTAACAAAATAGAAGATGGATTTCATTTACTCGATGAATGTATCTCATATGATGAACTCAGAAACAATTTGTTATTACAAAGACAAAAATACGTAAAAACTATATAGATAAACTAAGTGACATGATCACAGTTGATATATATCAAGCAGATATCATCAAATATGTGTATGAATGTTTTAAGAAAATCTAAAATGAGAAGTAAAATGCAGCATGCTTTAGTGTACATCATTTTGAGCCAAATAGATAATTAATTATAACTGATGTTTGTTTTGTTGTTGTGTCAAATAAGTGTACATGACTTAAATGGCAATACAATATTCTGAATTTGAATCTGAACCACACACACACACAACACAGCACAGCACCACACACACAACACAGCACAGCACACACACACACACACACACACACACACACACACACACCACACACACGCATACACACACGCATACACACACGCACACACACAAACAACACAACACGACACACACACGCATACACACACGCGTATTCACACACGCACACCCACACACACCTCTCTTACAACTTAGCAGATCACTGGTAAGTCTATGGGTGAATACAAGATATGTCAGTCAGCGTGCACAGTAATGAACAATCCACAGGTCACCCTCAAGCCTCGAAACTGGAGTCATTCATTGCAGCTGTTTTAGCTGAGCCCACCTCGATAGCCATGCCCGGGCTGTTTATTTTTGACTGAGGTATCACGAATCACCGCTACAGCCACAAGTCTTGACGTTAGTAGTGCTATGTCACAGGGTGTTTGCTTGTTTGCTTTGGCCCTGCACTCCTGTACAAGCAGCACTGACTCGTTCCATTTGTTCAAACAAACATGTCACATTAAGCGAAAGGATTTTTTTTTAAAAACTGCATCTAATCGTGTGTTGGACAAAAAGAAGAAGAAGAAGGAGGATTAAGATGAGAAGAAGGAGGAAGAGGAGGAGGAAGAAGAAGACTGCAAAGAAGAGGAAGAAGAAAAAGAAAAACATGTTACAGATATCAATATAAAATGGATTGCTCGTTGACTTGTGTTTAAGATTGACCTCTAGTCAGCGTTTAAACAGAATTATGAAACATACACTGTTTTGGGATGTCACATCCTCCCCCCCCCCTCTCTCTCTCTCTCTACAGACACCCTGACACATATCTATAACCTTTGTCTTCATAAGAACTATTTCCCCAACGCCTTCAAAACTACTAAGGTGATTCCGATCCACAAGTCTGGAGACACTTCCGATCCCTCAAACTATAGGCCAATCTCTATTATATCTTACCTTTCAAAACCCTTGCAAAAACATATGAATAAACACCATGAAACGCTGTTAATGAAGACATAATCATTGTCCCTGTGGAAGATTGCAATCTTAATAGCCCGAAAGACAGTTTTAAGATGTCTTGTTTGAGGACATCACTCACGGTTGTCAAACATTAATTTCAGATGCCTTTCCTCCTGGGAAAAACGTATTAAACTTGGAGCTCTATTTCTTCGCTTGAGAACATTTTTAAGAGCTTCAAGCCTTCTTCTGAGATGTCCTCCATTCAAGATCATTGTGTTTTGAGAGCGCGCATCACTAGACCACACTCCAGTTTTAGCTCCTGGATTAATTAAGCGGTGTCATCTATAGAGTATGAAAAAAAAGGAAATCGCTCATTTACAAATATTTCAAAGCAAGAATAAGAGTACAGTCTGAATGCTTATACATCTAAATGTGTTTGCAGAAGTAGGCTGATGGCAGGTAGTCATGAGAAAGTTGGAAATGGGTATCACCAGAGGATTAGGGGCCTATTTCTATTTCTTCGAGGACACCCCCCTCATACGATAACCCCTTCACATGTACATGTATATGCCTGGGCTTTATCACAGTTCTTGATTAAACCATTGACGCTGGGGGCAACAGCAAAGTGAGAGGCTGTATGACCAGTGGATTTCCCATTCATGGAATTCCACTTTACAGCTTAGTCTTTAGTGATCGACTATGACTCTCTGACTAGGAGGCTTGACTTGCACAGTCCTTATGTGCTGCAGCCCTGGGGGCTAGTTGGCCTTTGGAGAATATCTCCAACGCTGACTGTCCTTATGCCCACTTGGCCGAGAGAGTGGGGATGTGCAGTGGGCAAGGCAATATCCACTATAATGAAATTTCTGCCAAATTTCCGAAACAGCAGCTGCCTCCTCTGCTGTTTTGGAGGTCATCATCAAACACGACAGACAAACATTATCATATTGCCATTAGGAGGCTAGCAGATGACTTGCACAGCTACGAAGGGGTAGAGTGTTCCCTGAACAGTTTTAGAAATTCAAACCTATCCAATCGTTGTGAGTCCAGGCTTAGTCTGTTGCTGACAGTGCTGTTTATTGTATTGTTCAGTGCCGTGTGAATGCAAGAGTGATACAGGACAAGAGAAAGAAAGTGCCCAAAGTTTAAACTGGAGTGTGGCTGAATAATGATGTAAAAAGTTGTACTATTGGAAAACATGATATTAGTTATCTGGAGAATCTAGGGCTTTGGGGTGGGGGCCAGGGGTTCCGTTCTATAAAAAACCCATTGCACTGAGAACATGAAACACTGGTTAAGCGTTTTAAATGCAATAGCAGTAGACTAGCTTTTGATCCAATTAAACGATCTGCACATAACGATCAGAGACTTAAGCTTGAACAATCGTTTCAGAAAGAATTCAGGTATAGAAACGACATCATGACTAGATCCATCCATCCTAACTCCATGCAAGGAGTACGACAACTAATGACTTGAAGTTAGCAGACACCGGATATCTTCCAAACTGTCATGCCACGGTACATCAGACCATTGTAGTAGCCTACCCCAGTCACGCTTTACACAGATCCGGATGGGCTTCAACACGCCGCCCCTGCTGTCATCTGCATACCATATGACTGCTGGGAGTACTGCCCATCCGCTGAATTCGTAACGGCTTAGTCCACACTGCCTACACTGTAACACTAGCAGCTCAGTCCCTGACCACTTATTCGATAGCTTTGTTAGCTTATCTACTTTTAGCACACACACACACACACACACACACACACACACACACACACACACACACACACACACACACACACAGCATGCACACACATATGCAGGGACGGACGGACACACACACACGCGCGCGCGCGCGCATACACACACATATGCAGGGATGGACGGACGGACACACACACACACACACACACACACACACACACACACACACCTGTTTATGTAAATGTGCGTATCTTACTAACTTTGTATACATCAGTGTGTGTGTGTTGTTGTTGTTGTTGTTGTGCGTTCCCCAGCTTTACACTCTGGGGGTCACCCAGAACGTGCACTCTGACTCACTCATCCCACCTGGGAATCCCTGTGAGATAAGAAGCACACCGGATGGAAGTTTGCGTGTATGACTATTTTCAAGTACCTCGCCAAATAGGCAACCATACTCCTTCAGAGGATTTTTTCTCCTTTAAAAGAAGAGTGCAGGTTGTTATGT
>CM054154.1:4128447-4148447 GCA_028751875.1 Rapana venosa
GAGAGAGAGAAAGAGAGAGAGAGAGAGAGAGAGAGAGAGAGAGAATGTCATGAATGAGAGAGAGTCTATAGACATCTCTCTATCTCTCTATCTGTCCCGTAGTCTGACGACCGTGGGGGCACCCTCAAAGACTCAACAACCAGTTCCCTCCATTCCTCTCTCTGTTCTGCCTTTCTCAGGGTTTTGTTGAGTTCTAGGCCTGTCCATTCGCTGATGTTATCCTCGCAGCTCTTCCTTGGTCTGCCTCTTCTTCCTCCCTGGACAGTGCCTTGTAGAACTGTCTTTGCAAGTCCTTTGGATCTTGTGACATGCCCATACCATTTAAGTTTACGTTTTTCACGATCGTTAGAAGGTTCTCATAGGGTCCAATGGTTTGCTGGATTCTGTTATGCACGCTTTCGTTGCTTATGTGGTCTTTGTAGGAGATGCCAAGGAGTCTCCGAAAGCATCTCATCTCCACCGCCTGTACTCTTCTCTCCAAATCTACAGTCAGGGTCCATGATTCACAGGCATACAGAAATATGGATATGACAAGGGAGCGCATTAGTCTGATCTTGGAGATAAGTGAGATATTTTTATCTCTCCAGATGGTGTTTAGTTTTGACAAAGCTGTTATTGTCTGTGCAGTCCTGCATACTACTTCTGGCTTGGATCCCTGGTCTGATACAATGGCTCCCAGGTACTTGAAGCTTTGAACTGTTTCCAGCTTCTGGTCATTAACCCTGATATCAGTGCTAATGCCGTTGGTGTTATTAGTCATCAGTTTGGTCTTCTCTGCACTGATTTCCATGCCGTGTGTTTTGGAGGCCTTATTCAAGTGTTCTGTTAGGCTGGCAAGCTCTTTTTCTGATCCTGCTATTCCATCAATGTCATCTGCGAAGCGGAGGTTTGTGATCGTTCTGCCACCAATGCTGACTGATCCTTCATGATGTTCCAGTGCATCAGCCATGATTCTCTCAAGGAAGATGTTGAAAAGAGTGGGTGAGAGTAGACAGCCCTGCCTTACTCCAACTGTTGTTCGAAACCATTCTCCAATGTTGTTGTTGTAGTACACTGCACTGGTGGCCTCGCTGTACAGCTGTTTGATGACTCTGATCAGGTTTGCATTGATGCTGTACAAATTCATGGTTGCCCACAAAGCTGCATGCCACACCCTGTCAAATGCCTTCTTAAATCGATAAATACGTGGTAAAGGTCTTGTTGATGTTGAAGGTACCGTTCACATAGTATTCTGAGGTTTAATATCTGTTCGGTTGTGCTGCGCCCTGCTCTGAAACCTGCCTGTTCCTCAGCAATGATGGTCTCTGCTTGTGGCTTCAGTCTATTCAATATTATCTGCAGCATGACCTTGCTTGGGTGGCATATGAGGCTGATTGTGCGGTAATTATGGCATTGTTGTAGATTTCCTTTCTTGGGGAGGGTGATGATGAGTGACTGTGTCCATGGTGTTGGCCATTTTCCTGTCTGCCAGATCTTGTTGCAGATTCTTAGTAGGGCGCTGATCATGGCTTCCCCTCCAGCTTGAACCAACTCAGCTGGAATGTTGTCAGCCCCTGCTGACTTTCCCTTTTTCAGCGATCTGACTGCTGTTTCCACTTCTTCTCGGAGGATAGGGTGACTGTCTGTGTCTATAGATATATATCACATAAATAACAATATATGTATACAAAATATTGAGAAAATATAGGAAAGGAAAACAAGTGAGGCAACCAACGACAGCATCTTCATTATCACAAGGATGACGTATCATAGCATTATAGCATCTTTTGAGACAGCATTTGAGGATCTATTGAGTAAAGACCATGATCATGATCTGACACATGGAGAGCAGTGACATAAATCATAGCAATGGAGTGCAAACAGCAACACTCAACAATATTGCCGGTCTGTGCCACTGCACTGTGGACCTGGCTGTGTGTGTATCAGCGTCTGACTTTGAACTACAAAAGCAGACAGCAATACAGCAGGAGGAAGGCATCAAGCTAACAGTTTATTTTGAGCCCCATCCCATGGGAAATTTACACTGCTGCTTATGCAAGGTGACTTTTACATTTACATATACTTGTCAGGTATTGCTATTTCCAGCTGTCCTAAGCACAGTTAATAAACAGTGGCTTTAACTCAAGTACAGATAAGCCTACATAATATTATCATATTAGAAACCTCAGAAATGTTCCTAATTCATCATCATCATCATCATCAGTCCCGCTTGGCAGTCGTGGAGGAGACACGAAAGACGATGCCGTGGTAAGCCTCCTCCATCCATCTCGGTCCTCGGCTCTGCGCAGTAGTGCCGAGTCATTCATCCTGGTCCATTCTCTGATGTTGTCCATCCATAACTTGTTCTGTCTTCCCCTCTTTCTGCAACCTTCGAGTGTTCCCTGCAGTACTGTTTTTGGCAGAGTGTTGTGGCGGGTGACGTGGCCGAACCATGTCAGCTTTTTCCTCTTGACATGGTGAGAAGGGGTTCCTGTGGACCTGCCAGCCGTGTTATTTGACTCTTGACAAATTCATTGGTCTTTCGTTCTCTCCAGGATATGCCCAGCAATTTTCTATGGCATTTTGTTTCAAATGACTGGATTCGCTTTGCTGTTTCAGCAGTCAATGTCCAGGTTTCACTTCCGTACAGCAGGATAGTCTGAATTAGGGCTTTGTAGAGCTTTAGTTTGATTGGGAAACTGATCTCTTTACTTTTCCATATGGTGGTGAGTTTTGTCATGGAAGATGTTGCCATGACTATTCTGACTTTGATTTCTGTCCTCGATCGCCCGTCCTTTGTGAGTGTAGCGCCAAGGTATTTAAAAGCGTGTACCTCCTCCACTTGCTGGCCGTTCATGTAAATTTTAGCAGTGGCGTTGCTCGTGCTGTTCACAAGTACTTTACTTTTCTCCGAGCTCACCTCCATCCCATATGCTCCAGCTCTGTTCTCAAGTCTGATCATAAGATCTTGCAGCTCTGTGTTACTTTCGCCCATGAGGTCAATGTCATCGGCAAACCGCAAGTTGTTGAGGGGTCTGCCGCCAATGGAGATGGTAGAGTGGAAGTCATGGAGGGTCTCTCTCATAATGTTTTCCAAGAACAGATTAAACAGGACTGGAGATAACAGGCATCCTTGTCGGACCCCAACTGTGGTTTTGAAGTAGCCTCGACCTGATTGTTCAGAAGGACTGCACTGCTTGCGGTGTTGTATAGTGCTTGAATGGTTTGCACTAGTCCTTCTTCAATGCCAAACATTCTGAGGAACTGCCACAGGCCTTCGTGCCATACTCTGTCGAAACCCTTTCTTGAAGTCGATGAGTTGTGGAACGGGTCTCTCTGATGTTGAAGATGTTTTTCCATCAGGATGTGGCAGTTAAAAATCTGTTCGATTGTGCTCCTGCCTGCCCTGAACCCAGCTTGTTCCTGTGCAAGGTGTTCTTCTGCCTCCTTCTTGAGTCGATTCAAAATAACTTTGAGCATGATCTTGCTGGCGTGGCTGATGAGGCTGATTGTTCTATAGTTTTGGCATTGGCGTAAATTCCCCTTCTTGGGCAGGGGTATGATGAGTGATTGTGTCCATTCTGTTGGCCACTGTTTTGTCTCCCAAATCTTCTGACAGATAGCTGTAATATGTGTGATGACTGTTTCGCCACCATGCTTGAGCAGCTCTGCTGGTATGTTGTCTGCTCCTGGGGACTTTCCTACTAGTAAACTGCGGATGGCTTCTTCCACTTCTTCCCTCAGTATAGGTAATGGCGAGGGTGCTCTTGATGTTGCTGCTTCTTCTATTATGCTCTTGTCAGGTTGGATTGGGTAGTTGTATAGTTCTTTACAATACTCAGACCACCTGTTCAATGCAGCTGAGCTTTCTGTGAGGAGGTTTCCGGAGCTGTCTTCAATGACTGATGATTTGGTTTGAAGTGGTTTTGTGAGCTTCTTCAGGGTGTCGTATGCCTTTTTACTGTTGCCCACTTTCATGCTTTTTGCGATCTCATCACATTGATCACTGATCCACTTCTCTCTGGCCTTTAACATTTACTTCTTCACAAGATTGTTGGCCTCCCGGTATTCTTTAGGGTTGGAAGACCTGGTTGGTTTCAGTGCTCTTCTTGTATCGCAGAGGTCCAAGATGTCATTGGTAGTCCATGGCTGGTGTTTATTCCTCTAACGACCGAGTACCTCCTCTGCTGTTTCTCGGACTGCCTCTTTAAAGTTGTTGGTGGGGTCATTGATGTCATTATCCAGGAGGGTTAATGCCGCAAAACGTCCGCCAAGCTTAGCTTGGAAGATCTCCTGGAGATCTTTCACGTCAAATTTGATACGTGGGTTTGCAGGCTGTTTGTTTTTCTTCAGCTTCATTTTGAATACCAGCAGCACAAGGTCGTGGTCGCTTCCTTTGTCAGCTCCGGGGTAGGTTCTTGTTCTGGCTCTCTTGATGCTGGATTTGAAGCGCCGTGGTGTTAAGATAAAATCTATTTGGTTATGGATCTTGCCATTTGGCGCATGCCAGGTTATCCTCCTTGACTGCTTGTGGGGATAGAGGGTATTGGCAATGGTAAGTCTGTGGGTGCAGGCAAACTCCAGCAGACGTAGTCCCCTGTCGTTGGTCTCTCCAGTTCCAAACTGACCGACTGTGCCGGCCCATTGGTTGTAAGAGTCAGGACCTACTTTGGCGTTAAAATCCCCTTGAATGATGATGATGTCTTTCTTGGGTATCTTCATAATGGTCTCATCAAGATCTTCGTAAAATTCTTCTACTTCTTCATCTGCATGGTCAGATGATGGTGCATAGATTTGTATGATGGTGATGTTCTTGGGCTTGGCCGACACCCGGATGCTGATAATCCTGCTGGAAGCCGGTGTACAGCTAATAATGCACCCCACTACTTCCTTTCTGACAATAAATGCCACTCCATGTTGGTGATGTTTCTCTTGGCCACTGTACCAGATCTTGTTGCCCTCTTCAGTCAATGTCTCACCAAATCCTGTCCATCTCACTTCTCCTAGTCCAATAATGTCCCATTTATAGCGGCTAAGCTCATACTCTAGTTCTTTGATTTTTCCGCACTGGTAGAGTGTACGGACGTTCCATGTACCAATGGTGATCTGTTCTCTAGGGAGCTTAAGTAATGTTTTAACTCCAGTAGCTGACTTGTCACTTCCACCCTGGTGTTGATCAATGGAAAGCGCGGTCGTTGGTAACCCTGGCCTAGACCGATCCGGTATCATATTGGCTTTGCATTTGTCTTTCATGTTTTTTCTGTGGGCTTAGGATATTCCTTGGTGGCGCCAATCTCCTCTCCAAGTCTCCATATGTTTTTGCTTTTTTTTTCTATTGGGGTTTCCTCCCCCACATGCGACAGGTTGTACTGGGTTACATGGATACCAGTAGCAGTAACAGAGAACTTCTCTGACTGACCTGACACTGACTCCTAATTCAGCCACCAATTTAAAAGCTGACCTGCACAAGAATTGGTGAAAAGTCGTCTGCCTTGACCAAGGAAAGGTGACTCAGACGCGAAAGACATAAAGTGTGCAGAAGTGATTACCCTTTCTTTCGAATAATTCCATCTTTCTCTATAGCTCAAAAGAGTTAATGGAAATAAACTATTGTCTATTGTCAGCGAATTATTTTCCTGTGAGCGCTTTCTAGTCCCGAATTGCTTTGTCTGGAGTTGTGTTGCATTGCTTTGACAGCATTATCCTTTTGTATGACACTGGCTTTGACAGCATTATATTATTGTATGACACTGGCTTTGACAGCATTATATTATTGTATGACACTGGCTTTGACAGCATTATGTTATTGTATGACACTGGCTTTGACAGCATTAGTTATTGTATGACATGGCTTTGCAGCTTTTAATTATTGTATGACCTTGTTTGACAGCTTTAATTATCTTTTAAACACTTTTGGGACAGTTTTTAATTATGTATGACACGCATAATTACCCGCGCCATCCATCCCCTGAAACCCCAGGCTCCTACGTAAACCCCGGTTTTTATATGGTTTTCCCGCATTATGCTTTTTTCTGCACTCGAATGTGTTTCTTTTGTCAGGATTTGATTCGAACTGCCTATCTTGCTCGCTTGGAGTTTTTTGGGCGATGAATCATGGTGTCATGGTTTGGGATGTTGCTTCCCCCCCCAATTTATCATAGGTCATGCCCTTGTTTTTAAATGGGGGGAAACAAAACGTTTTGAACAGGTTTAAACCCATGCATCTTCACTTTGTTACGGATTTGCTACCCCAAGACCCCCCGAACAGCGGAAGACCGTTGTTGCCTTGGTGTCCCTCCCTCCCTTAGCCCCCCTGTGTTCATTCCGTTGATGGTTGGGGGTAGCTTTTAACGAAAAAAAAAAAAAAGGTTTTCCCCCCCCAAAAAAAAAAGTCGAGGACACTGCATGAGTTTTACGCAAGCTTTTGGGCAAGTTGAACCTAGGAGCCCCCCTCTCCAGGTACAGGAGCTGCGGGTATGTGTGTTTCCTAACCCACCAACACTGGCAAAGGGTTTCAACATCTTGACCGGTATTTTCACTTTGTGGGATTACAAAAGGATTGAAAAGGGACTGGAGGTCCACTTTTTAATCGACCAGAAGTGTATTGCGATAAATTCTGGCCTATTTCGAAAGATTTTTAAAATGTGATGTTTTGGGTGGTTTTCCTACCAAAAGCCTTATTACGGGGCCCTTCAAAAGTCTCCCAAATTCAGAGTCAAATCTATTTTCTTTCAAAACAGACAGTGCGTCAACCCCAAAGAATTCAGGTCGTGACTTTCCCCTTAAGCTTTAATTCTGATAGGACACAAATCTCTCCCATCGTCGCGTGACAGACACCCACGTTTTGCCCGATTTTTCATCTTTTTTCCCATCAGCCGACTCCTATAATGCCCGCAGCACCCCCCTCCCCCCCCCCCCCCCCCCACACACAACACTCCCCCTAGCCTTGGGGCAACGTGTCATCAATTTGTCTGTGTGTTTCTATTTGCATGACCAACATATCTCAGTCTGTGCTTATTAGTTTCAGCTAGCGTTTATCTTTGTACTAAGAATTCATCGAGAATGCTTTGATTTGTTCTTCTATCTGACCATTTGATGCTCAGATGTCGCATGTAGAACCACATTTCGCCTGCCTTTATTTTGTCTTTCCCATTTTCTTAACATGCAGGCTTCTGAGTCATAGAGCAATACAGGCCAGATCAGTATTTTGAGTTACGGTTTTGTGGCATGCTTCTGTCTTTCCGAGCGTTATTGAACTAAATCCTCCTCTGCTTGGGCATAGCGATTCTAGCCTTGATGTCTTGCATACATCATCTGTTAATCTCTTTAAGGATCCTAAACATTTGACATTGTAAACATGCATTACTGGTTTAAATATAAGTTTACTGGATAAGAACAACACAGCGGCAACACATTAAACATGAGTAAAACAACCATAAGCTTATGGAAAGTTCTCTTGAAAGATGTATTTTTCCATATCTGTTCCATTGATTTTGATATTACACGGCTTATAACAGAGCAGAAGAAAACAGACACAAAACAGATCTAATCCTCTTTTGGCTCTCGACCTTGTACAGAAGTTCTCAAGCAAACAAACAAGCACTGCAGGAACGGTATCTCGAGCCTGGTCCACCACTACACTATAATCACTGACAACAATCCAGTACAAATTTTAGTATCATGACATACAGGGGGAAAGGGGAGGGGGTATCAAGAAAAAGGCAGAAAAAGGAAAGGAAAAAGTGTAAGTGTTCAAGCTTGTTGATCAAGAAAGATAACTGATGAACCAGTATTAGTGCACATGAATAACGTTACGTTTGTTTCCAGCTTTGGCCAAACCTGACGGCGAGGAGCTATGGGCGGTGGTCCCCCCTTGATGATAACCATTGTGTCAGAGCACACCCCCTTCCTGGGTGCTTTCTCACAACTGCGTGTGTGTCTGCGTGCATGCATGGTGTGTGTGTGTGTGTGTGTGTGAGTGTGTGTGTGTGTGTGTGTGAGAGAGAGAGAGAGAGGAGAGAGAGAGAGAGCAAAAACTCTACAAACAGCAGGAATAATATACTCTCTGCTTGAATGACAGGGACACTATGCACCGGGAAGCCAGTCCTGTGGAGTGGTTGGGCAATGAGAAAATTGTTTCCCTGTGGGACTCACTGAATGAAGGGTTTATTGACATAGGCCTGCTCACAAAGCTTTCATGTCCCGGTCATAACATTTTATTATCAGAAAGAAGAGAACAGAAAGAAAGAAAGAAATTTTAAAAAACCCAAAAAGGGTGTGTCATATTTACTCTTTGTTGCTTTTTGTGACACTCGTTCAAATCGGTCTGATTGTGTTTAAAGGGTTCCCAAAACCTACAGTCATTTTTACAACAAGAAAGGAGTTATGTTGTCATGCAAATCCACGCAATGTTTAGAAAGAATGGGTTCAGAAAACAAAGTCAGAAAACCAAGTCAGAAAACCAAGTCAGAACAATCCTGGCCTGCAGAATGTGTAGTCACCTGCACACCTAGTCCCTCATCATGAAGTCCTCTCAGCAAGTCACCCCTGATTAGTGCATGCCACATCCCCCGATGTCGGAATGCGGCTACCTTAATTGTGGGTGAAAACGGTGATGCACGCAAAAATCTCATCATTGGTGAACCTGGGACTCTAGCCCAGGAACGAACCAAGAAAAGTCACATGGAAGCAAAGCAACTGTCAGAGCAGAGGGTTTTTATATTCCCATGAGGCTTCCAAGCGGCCATCCTGACCGCCAGGCTGCAGGAGCCCCTCCCGCTGTTGTACAAGGAGGAGGCTGGCCAGCTGTGGTCGTGTCTGTATTGTCCGAGTGACAGGGCCTTTGTTCACACGATTTTAATGAACGCTTAATCAAACTGAAGCTGCTGAAACTGAGCATCGATTGCGTTGAAGTGAGGCCATCATTAATATTTGACTTCGTATGTCTGGCAGTCAGTGAGACTCTGCTTCTTTTTACCCTTCTTAGGGGAGGGGATAGCTCAGTGGTCAGAGCACTCGCTTTCTCCAAGCTAAGGTTAAGCAGCATTGAGCATGGTTACCAATTGGATGGGTGACCGGTTGCGCGCTTTGGCTTCATTACAGTCCCCCAGTTCACGCAGCTATAAATGGGTACCCTCTATAGGGTCAGGGACGGTATAGCAGCAAGGGAGAGGAGGTGGGCGCCGCCCTCAATGTACTGACCCCTCGACCGGGTAAGTTATGGAACACCTTTACCTTTATTCTTCTTTCTTCAAAAAACACATCCCACGGCACACCGTTATGAAAACCCCCAGTGCTCGAACTGTGTTTGGATGGTTCTGAAAGGGGAACAAAAGTAAACCCGGAGGAGCATGTATCAAAGCCCTAAACCACGTCTGTTGTTGGTCACTGCATGAACACCCCCCCAAGAAGGCACAGTGTACATGTAGCATAGTGTGGCGCACTCAGAACAGCAGGGCACTACACAACACGACCATAACAGTGTTGTGCAGCACTTCAAGCATTTCTTTGTTGCTGTCCTCTATTTTCTAGCCCGGGCGCGCACGCACACACACACACACACACACTGTCACAACTGTGTAGGTTAGAGATAGGGTAAAAGCCCAGTCAAGCTCAACCACTTACTGTTTATCCAAAACCAGGCAACTTTTGGTCCGATTGGGCTTCGCCTCATCGTACCAAAACTTGCATACTTTTATATAAAAACTAAGCAGTTTACCTTGACTCGGCTTTTACCCTTATCTCTCTACTAAAACTGAAAGTAATACTAATTTATTTCTAATGAGCAAACAAATAAAATTCTGGAATTTGCTAAACAATATCTTGTCAAAACTAATACAAAAAATACTAAAAAATAAACTAATAACTTCTTCTTTATATCTGATTTATGCTGAAATTTTTTTATTAAAAAAAAAAAAGTGCAAACCTTCCGGCTACCAAGCCTCCGTTACAGAAGAAGCTATTTGAGGACACTGCAACCGACTTTTGGGTAGTGGAGAAGATTTCCGGCATGACTGTTGGAATGCCGACACAGCATTCACACAACACATAGGACCTGTAGCTACTGCTATTCCCTACGGGGTTCGATCCCATGCCTGCCAGCTCTGCCTGCCTACCCTGCCTGCCCTGTCTAACCCATTCCCACTTCCCCACTGGGCTGCCCCAGAGGGCGATAGAAAGAGTGAAAATTAATAAATATAAACCTTCCTATCTGATGACGTAATAGCCAAGCCCACATTGTGCCTGTGTTAGCAAAAGATTGTGGCATGTTGCCAATACAACACAAAGCAGTAGGGCTACTGCTGAGAGCACAGGACATATTATGTGTGGGTGTGTGTGAGAGTGTATGTGTGTCTGGCTGCATGTTCTTGTGTGTGTTTAAAAAATAACTATTGGGTTTACACTACCAGTATATAGCGGCTGTTCTTTTTGAGTTTTAGTTTACTATGGCTTTGAGCCTCTCATTTAGTTTTAATCTTTCTCTATCTTGTCCTCTTAATAAACATAATTCTTCTCCCGAGGATTATTAACCCATCTCTGTCTGTTCATGTTGAAAAATTACAACGACTTTGATTTTGTTCACGGTAATCTTTAATATGCTCTGAATTTTTGTTCAGCAACCAAACAGAACCGTGGCATAGTCCCTCCCACGAAAGCGAGCTAGACCAAACTCTATCCTTTTCTTTACAATGTCAAGCTCTGCTGAGCAGTCATCTATTAAGAAAAGGTCTGCCTATTTCCAAGAGCCCTGTAATATATGCTAAACAATCGCAAGCCTGTCAGAGGATTGACTATAATTATATTCCATCTGTCCAAAATAAATTTTCTCTCTCTGTATGTTATATTGTTTGCATGTTTGGACAGAATTAACAATGATCCGAAATGATTTTTGTACACTGTTTTAATAAATCCTAAAAACAAATACAGTCTTCTTTGCCACAGCCATCTGCCCGCATATTCATAAGAGCAGTGTGCTTCTTTTGTAGAAAACTTAGCGGTCCATTAGTAACACAACTCTTTTAGTCTATTTCCTTCTATGTTGAGCGTGCATCCATCACTACAAATATGAAAATTTTATGGGCTCATCAGTTTCTTGCTCTTTCTCTATTTGTATAGTTATTCCTTTCTGAGCCGTTTCAATTCTTCTTCTGAACCATCCGCTTATCACACTGTTTTGATCTTAAGTCAACCCACAATGCATATTTAGATGTTAGGTATTCATGAATCCTAACATCAGTAGATTGTAAAGATTTGCTTGTAACACCATAGTGGTATCATTGTGTTGCAAACCAAAGTATTTTCTTACCCTCATCAAAGGTTGATATGGTAAATAGCCTGAGGCGTAGACTTGATTTGTTGCCCTCTATAGTACATGATAAATGTTTAATACCGGATTTAACAAACCCTCACTTAATCGGAAAGGGAGGCTGGTTTCTTCCCCCCCCCTTTTTTCCCCAAACAGCATAATATTCCATTTCAATGATCTTGCAGGAGTGTTCAATTTAGTTCCACACGGGATCTGCTTTACTCTTCTTTAAATTGTGCTAGGGTTTAAAAGCACTCTTTAAATAAAAAAACAACCCTTGACTGATATTGCTGTGCAAATCAAGCGTGAAAGCTCTGGGTAAATTAAACAAAAATCAAAACCAAAAGGGATATACTAAATTTTTTGTACTTTGCTCAGGTCATTTGGAAATGTAATAAAAAGGGGGCCCCAATTGTCGTAAGGGCGGGTCTGTCTTTTGAGTGCCCCTAAAAGGAAAGGCAGTAAAGAGCTAAAAAGTTCAAAGTAAAGAGGAATACAAAACCTGTTACCATTGGCTTTTGCAGGCAGCATTTTTTTTTTTCCCTTTTTCCCCTTATAAACAGAACCTACTTGTTTTTTTAGTCCCTCATCATCCTGTATCCTTGAAAAATAAGATAATCTTTTTTTTCTTTTGTCACCCCATAAACCAAAATGGGTCAAGAATTTTGTCCCCTTTGTTTTTTGAATCCCTTTCCCCTCCCTTTCTAGCTTGACACTAATTTTTTTTTATAAAAGCCCTCCTAATTTGGGCTCCCAAACTTTTCTTTTTGGGAAATCATCTCCCAGACCCTATTCCCAATTGAAAAGCAACCCCTATTGTCCCTGGAACAATAAACATCATCTTTTCCAAAAATTGGGAAAACCCCAACAGTCAGAATCGATTTTCACAAAAAGTGGGGGGGTTGTTTGTAATAATGTTGTTTTGTTTTTTTTCCCTTTTTATCCCCTAAGGGATTTTTTAAAACCCGTCTGTATGGACCCAAGGATGCCCAAATGTTTTTGCGCCATCTTTTTTCTAAAAATAGCAAAAAAAAAAAAAAACAATAATAGAATAATGGAGACATAAATATAAAAGAAAATGTTTTACGCCAGCTGTTTATGGGGGTGAAGGGGCCAACCTCGTAGCCCCCTTTTGCTTCAGTCAGAAGAGAATTTTTAGAAAGCAGAGTTAAAGATTTTCACACAAGTTTTGGGGCAAAACCCAAAGCCCAGAAAATACTAGACCATACTGACATGATTGGGCAACAAAAACCAAAATTTTTATGCTAAAACTGAACAGGGGAAAAAAGGTTTTTTTTAAAAAAGAAAAATAACCCCACCCGTTTTTAGCAAAAAAAAACTCAAGCAAAAACTAATGTTGCTATGCAGAGAAAACTTGGTATAAAGTGGATGGCACTAACTACTAACAGACTTCCTACGCAAGCTGTTGTCAATAACTACAAAATGCGAACTAAAACCTACCAACAAACATTGAAAGTCTACCGCTGAAGGACCTTCACAGTTGGCAAACACAACAACTGAAACATTCTAGAGTATGAAACTAGCTTCATACAAGCAGACGAATACACAGCACTGAAAACAATAATTGAAATCAACCCTGTAAATTATTCCCCTACCCATCGAGAAAGTAAGGGCTCAATTCAAGCACTACAGAGGTATTAAGGTGAACTGAGATAAATAATTTAGCAAAGCTAGGCGATTTTGACTCACCCATAAGAACTAGAAAAGAAAAAGTAGCAGAACAGATGACGCAACCTGACCTGGAGTAAAAGAAAGAACACACAGCGACCTTACAAAAATCTGCAAGATGAAACGCCAAGCAGATTAGAGGTCCTTAAACAATAACACAGACAACAACTACAATCTCAGGTAAAGCAGAATAAAAGAACATCCACCGCATTTCTATATAAAAACCAACACAAGTGAAAGAATCTGTACACTGTTTTCCGCGAGCAAGGCATAACAATTGTCAGAATAAAACAGAGCATTTGGGTTTGCTATTAGCACACTTGTATATGCGCTGACAGAAGCACACTTCCCGCCACCACCACCACCACCACCTGTCTGCACCCACAGGCACAGCCTGGGTTAGGAAACACCCCCCCCACGGACGACGCGCCGCGTCGGGAGAAACCAATTATCTGACCTATTAAAAAAAATTAGCTTAAAAAGTTTGGCAACGCAACTTCTTGGTATAATTGGTTTCTGTTGTTAGCTGGCTATTATCAACAGCAGAAAGTTGTGGTATCATGGCAGAGCAATTTGTGGCGTTACTGGGTTTTAGTTGTTGGTTCTTTCTTCTTTCTAAAATAAAGATAAGCAAGGCTGCTTAAAAACAAGTATACTTTTAAAAGCAGTTATTCATCATAGTGACTATCTCTTACAAAGGGGAATAATTATTTTTTTTTGTTTGCTCTGAGGTGGTGTATAGTTGTTTCCCCTCGTTGTTGCTTCTGTGTTGTGACTACACCTTTTGCCTCGGTGTATTGTTTTATACTTTCATTTTTCCAAGCTGCTCATCATCTCGCCTCTATCGTCTCCAATCTCCCAGCTATAATAATATTGTTGTTGTAAGTTTTTTGTAATTTTCCTATTTGTAACTGCATGTTGGAAGGCAACATATATAGAACCAGTCCTACATTAGCGAAGTCTACCTTAGACCTGTGCATAGTGAAGAAACATTTTGATAATGGCTTGGAAAAATGCTTGATGGTAGGGCAACAGCCGAGTTATTACTGTCTTCAAGATTTTGCTAGAAACTGCTTCTGTGCATCAACCAGTGCCACCACAGAATACAAGATCTTGTCTGTGCCTTTGCACGCAAACAAGCCACCACACACTAGGTCCGAACAGAGGTCATTAATCCTCTCTAATACAGTTCCTTGTTAACCCTTCACTCTTATCAAGAATAAAAGTTTGTCCATGCATAATGTGCATTTGCTCTATTGAACCAAGAACAACACCTTGCACCACTTGAGAAAGATGTATTTGGAGGCCACAGTCATAGTTATACCCTCCTGTGCAACACCCCACAAATACAGAAGTCCCCATGCCATGATTTTGTCATGTGCTTGTCTGAAGCAGTCTTAGAATCAATATTGAACTCATTACACAGCCTCTCATACGCCTTCATGTTAATCCTACTATTGAAGGATTGAAGTTGCTATCAGTGTGCATGGGACCTGCAGGCCAGATACACACGCCTAAACTTAAGTCCACATGTAGCACACCTGTACATCAGCGACTTTACTAACTGTTTGGATGGTTCATGTGTTGGCATATGACACACCAAACAGCCTGTATTGCACATGAATAGCAATGTTAAGTGGTTTTGATAGAACTGTATATGATTAGACAACCATGCTTTCGCTGTGGCATCATCCTTAAGGTGGCGTTAATATGATTTTCAGTGGGTTGGAACTATTCCTTCGAATAATCAATGCTCTGACACCAGCAACATCTAGCTTATTAAAAACCATAGTCTTTGGATATAGTGAGATCCAGGCCCGTATTTTGCATCTTTATTATCATTTATACATTATTATTCTATAGTAGAATAAAAATGTTTATAACACTAACAAAGATCCAGTCAGTGTATCTGTTTAAACTTAGCATTCCTATTGACAACAACCGCTGTCAACATAAAACGTTGCTTTGCACTGAAAGGTCTTCTACAAAGTATCGATGGACAAACATTGACAGCAAGCAACAACTGGATTAAGAAATATGATCCTAGAACTAGAGCGTTTATAAACTTATACTGTGGCAAGTAGGTTATTATGATTTTCAGCACACTGGCAAAGAGCACTTTTCGCCAGTCTGGTATCAACACTAAAAATCATCCAAGCTAGTCTAAGAGTAACCTACAGACTTTCTACATCTAGTATAATAGGGATGCCAAACGTCTTGCAGAATGCATGGTTTCAGGAACCTATTTAGAAGAATGGGCCTGATGGATTGGAAGAAGTTTTTTGGACTACGTTATAATGATGAGAGACAGATACCTATGACGTGAATAGACCCAATGACTTGGCAGCAAACTCTTTGCTTTTATGTACACTTGTCTCAGTTAAACACAACACAAAAAAACCAGTTGTGATAAGTGCTTCTCCTCAACAGTCCCTTCTGATAACAAGCTACTGAGAATCCATACACTAGCAGGGAGCATGTCGTGAAACGCAGCACATATAAGGATACTTTACTACACTCAATTCAAAGAGCTAAGAAGGCTTAATCCTTCCATGATACACTCTGTAAAACAATCAAAGATACAGCACAAAGAAACTGTAACTGTAAAAATTTACCATTACATTAGAAAAAAAAAATTACAATAAACACTAATATACATAATAACCATGTCACACTTCCCATAATAATAGCATCCTGAAACATGCCAACTATGATCTTAAAGATCTTGGGATGTACAAGAGTTGAGAAGGATGGGAGATTGTGAAGTTTTACGCTTTTGAGTACACAAACGATGGATACTACAAAGCGCACAGCAATAGAAGAAGCTAAGAAACCTCGGTCTCCTAAACTTGAACAGTTAGCGTATTGTTGAAGCGAAGACATTAGCGGATGAGTTTCTTACAAAGTAACATATAATAGCTAATAAGGACACTATCAACCAAGCATCACTGGCAGATCAAGTTTGAGTTTCTTAGTCCATACACTCTCTATGCACCCGACAGAACTTTCCGTAAAGCCATAAATGCTGGACCAGTAAACATAGCATTAGCATATCAATCAGCCAGCAGAAATGAAGATTCAAACAAACCACTGTTGGCCGTCGCTCCTTCTCTGTTTCTGGTCCATCCACCTGGAATGACCTCCCTCTTTCACTTCGCCAAAAACCTTCACTTGATACCTTCAAATCCAGCCTCAAAACATACTTATTTCCTTCCTGAGACTTTCCCCCCAAATACTGTCCCTAATTTTCAAAAGGCATCTTTCACCTTCTATGTGTTATTCCGAGTGTGTG
This sequence comes from Rapana venosa, assembly GCA_028751875.1. Lineage (NCBI taxonomy): Eukaryota > Metazoa > Mollusca > Gastropoda > Neogastropoda > Muricidae > Rapana > Rapana venosa. The sequence continues at coordinate 4,144,713 of CM054154.1, forward strand.
TGTGTGTGTGTGTGTGTGTGTGTGTGTGCGTGCGTGTGTGTGCGTGCATGCGTGCATACGTGTGCACGCATGGTTTTTGAAATCTGTTGTTCATTATGTTTAAGGAGAGTTGTATGCCTGTAAATGATTGAGTGCAAGCGCAGTGATTTGTTTTTTTTTTTACAAGATTCAGCGCTAATATAATGCATATATTATTAGTAGCAGTAGTAGTAGTATGTGTGTGTGTGTGTGTGCGTGCGTGCGTGCGTGGGTGCGTGTGTGTGTGTGTGTGTGTGTGTGTGTGTACGGTTTGTGTGTGTTTGCGCTCACCTGGGTTTGTGTATGATAATTTTTTTAAGCTATCTTTGAATGATTATATCAGTCTGAAATGTATTTTCTTGTGTCTTGTGAGATAGGTATATTATAGGTATCAATGTGCCTGTTAGTATTGCTATTGCTTTTCATGGGATGATTAACGTTTTGTTTGCCTTGACTTGACTTGACTTCACTTGACTTGTTTCCGTAACCCACCCAACGCTGACATGAATGACGGGATCTTTAACGTCCACATTCGATCTTTTGCATGTGTTTACACAGTCAGAAAGGGGATTAATTGACTAGTAGGTCTGCACTTGAAGTTGACATGGGAGATTGTAAACATCCCAACTCTTAATCTACAGGATGCGCATGGATGGAACTCAGATTTCATGGACCAAGGGATTGAAGTCGAATGGTCTTAAACACTCGGCTATAGCGTCCATCATGAAGGGTTATGTATCAGAGGATGGAATCCTTTATTGAATGTAAATGAATGAGCACAAAACCTCTTTTTAGCATAAAACCCCACCTCCCCCCCCCCCTTCGTCATGCAAATTTGTCCTAGGAAAAGTCAGGTAGAGCCCCCCCCCCCCCCCCCCCCCCCACCCCTCTGCCAAAAATGATTTAAAAAATACCTCCAAAATCACCAATCGATACAAAGAAGACGCCATCAATCAAGTAAAAGAAAAAAACAACTTTACTCACACTCACTCCTCCTCTTTCCTGCCAGCCCTCATTAAAAATCATTAAACTTAAGCCTGCCCATACATCCATTTCCCTTTTTACTAAAGTTTTTCTGCCAAAAATATCATCTATAAAATCAACAGACAGTTAAACAGAAATAAATTAAAGGGATAACATGCGTATGACTACTCACAAAACTCCAAATACCAATTCCAATACGAACATGAACAACAGGAAGAAAACTCAGAAGGGAATGAGGAACACCCTGCCCAAGTAATCAAACAAACACTGTAGCTATTATGAATTATGTTGTATGGGCCCATATCCAGCCAGGGTCCTGATTTACTGTCAAGAAAGTAACCAGTTAGAAATAATGCTTGGCTGAAGTGACAGTACTCATGCAAAACATGAGAATGCTTCATTGTATACAATTGATGCTTTCTTAAAAAACAAAAAAACCCCTCCCAAACCAAACAAAACCAAACAAAAAAGCCCAGACAGAATATGAGTTCAGTTATGACATTTTTGAAAGAGAAAACTGTGCCACGTCATGAAAACTCTTTGTCGGAGAAATTTTTAAAATGATACTGCTTCACACTAGTGACTTTGGGTTATCTTTACAGTTTTGGAGTTTTGTCAAATACGGGAAGGGAGGTTGCATTTATTAAATATGATAGGTCAGAGATAGAGACAGAGCAAGGCACGGGCAGAGTTCTGACAGCTCTGAGAGCTCTTGCTCTGACAGAGAAGTGCTCAGACAGGTCATGGTCCCTTGGGTGAATGGTAGATTGACAGTGAATGCTTGGCTGCTGATTATGCAGGTTAGTTGATTGGTAGATTTGGTTTTTTGATCAGCACTGAATTCCTGGTTATAATAGAAGCTACAATTTGATTTCTGTTGTAAGTGAAGCTGACTTGTCACCAGGTTGAGAGTAAATTTTACTTGATATTTCGTTTGTTAATATCGATGGTACTCTGACATTACTGGAATATAGCAAAATGCAAAAATAATTGTAACTTTTTCAAAGACGGTGAAACAAAGGAAACTAGTTGATTTTATTGTTTCAAAGAGTCAATCAGTGAACAGTTGTGATGATATAATGCATCTACATATTTTGTTCTCTTTGACCCAAAATGAAAGGTAAAGGTGTCCCATAAGGTCATAAGGAAGCCAAGCGTCAGATACCTCACTTCTCTAGGGGCCAGCATATTAAAGGAACCATCTCCTCTCCCTCTTTGCTCTATCTTCCCTGACCCAAAAGAGGCAGGTACCCATTTGCAGCTGTTTGAACTGGGAGACTGCACTGAAGCCAAGGTGCGCAAATGGTCACCCATCCAACTGGTAGCGATGCTCTGCACTGCTGAACCTCGCTGAGGGAAAGCGAGTGCTCTCACCACTGAGCTATCCCGTCCCTTACTTTAATCTAAAATGTGGAAAGTATATAACCTAATCTACACAATGGTTTATAAAGAAACCCTAGTAAAAGAAAAAAAAGCAACTAAAGTAAAAGCTAGGAGCTAGACGTAAAAGCTATTAATATTTACAATAATTAAAACATGGAGAATAAATATGTGCACAGTCCTATTGCGACTTGACACCGTGTTACTGAAGATACTGAATATTGATATTCTGTGTTATAATCTAGGTGTACATTACTGTACCGTGCAACTGGCGAGTACGGGCCAGTATGAGATAGCAACCTATACGAGTAGAGTGGAATGTGGTGTGGCCCAGATATCACCCACACTGGCCTGGAGCATAGTATTCCAGCGCTCACATATGTTACCTTTTTGGGGGGCAAAGTTTGTGTGTGAACAAAACAAAAACTGAGACTATCTAGTGAAGAGCTCATATTATGTGATGCTGCAGTGAAAGTGGGCAGTAAGAAAAGTGATGATTGATATGAATTATTGTTAGCTATCAAAACCCAGTGTGAGTGTGACTGTAATATGATTGGGATAGTTGGATATTTCATGATTTTTTAGGATAAGTATATGAGTGAAACCTCCTTGTGAAGTTTTGGATATTTTGTGTGCACATGCTTTGGGCTGTAAGAGAACGATTGCAACATGTGTGAGAGAGAGCATGTATTTCGAGTCACTACACATTTTTAAATGGATATGCGCATCCATGCATACACCTAGTGTGGTTGCTCTTTAATGTGCACAAGAGTTCTGTGTCTGGAGTATTGGTGACTCCCAGGTTATAACAGTTTCTGCTGTGTGTTTTTGCATTAAGTGTCCTGTCATGAAGTATTCAGGCTACGTATAAAAACCTTTGATATTCCAGCCAAGAACAGACCTTAAAAACGAGCACAACTTTGCTAATGTAGATGTACCTAAATTACCAAGGCATTATCTCATGTTGTTGTCATAGCGGTGGTTCACAAATGCAGACAGGAAAATAAATAACATATATTAGGTGGCGCTGCTCTTGTGGCGATGCGTTCTCCCCTAGGAGAGCAGACCAAATCTCACACAGATAAACCTGCCATAAATAAAAGTTGTATACAATATGATACAAAAAATAGCTGTGTCAGTTATTGAAATCAGCAAAGTGCCAAAACCCTACCTTCAAAATGTCATGCAGTCATGTTTTGATATGTTATATTGCGACTGTCTTCATGAGTAGCAAGTATATCATTCATGACAAGCTATCTTAGCATAACAACCTGCCCTCACAGTTATAAAGACAGAGAAGAAAAATATTCTTAAGTCGAGACACAATGTCCATAGGGCAAGGTGATGAAAACT
>CM054154.1:4150947-4163447 GCA_028751875.1 Rapana venosa
AATGTTTGAGTGTGTGTCGTGTGGGGGGGGGGGGGGTGCAGACAAAAAAACAAAAAATATATAATTCTCATATAGACACAGTCACCATAAACACTTTTTTTTATACTCATAAAAAACTTATTTCCCCCCCTAGACTTTCCCCCCCCCAAAATTTTGTCCCAATTTTTTTCAAAACAGCTTTTTTTTCCCCTTCAAAGGTTTTCCGAGTGTTTTTGGTGTGTGTGTGTGTGTTTTTTTGTGGGGGTTTGGTGCTGCGTGCATGCGTGCATACGTGCGCGCACATGGTTTTGAAATTTGTTTTTCATTATTTAAGGAGAGGCATGCCTGTAAATGATTGAGTGAAGCGCTTCGATTTTTTGTCTTTTTACAAGATTTCTCGCTAAAAAAATTCGAATATTTTTTTTATTTTTATTTTATTATTAAAAAAAGTAACCAAAAAGCCAACAGTCACGTAATATAGAGGGAACAAACCCAAAAAGTCAAAAAAAAAACATCTACACATTGAAAAAGAGAGACAAATTTTTTTATTACCAGGTAAGATAATTTCATGTCTTTTTTTTAAACAAAACCATCCCCGCCCCTGGGGCCACACTTGTAATGAACCCAATACTCGTACTCTCAAAAAAATAGAAAACAAAACCAAGACAAATTACTTTTATTTCGAGGAAAAAAGAAAAAGCACCATGGCATTTTTACAACCATCCCCCGCCTAGGGGAAACCTTAAAAAACCAACATCAACTCTCCACAAGTAAAACAAGGGGGAAATTTTTAAACCCTTTTTTAAAAAAACCCCCAAAACCCCCCCCCTAAAAAAAACCCACACACAACAACAACAACGAAAAAAAAACAAATAAAAAGAAAGCCCTAAAAAAACCCCCCCCCCCCATCCCCCAAAAAAAAAAACCCAACCAAAACAAACGAACAAACATGAAAAAAAAAAAACCAAACCAATAACAAAACAAAGAAAAAAAAGGAAAAAACAAACAAAAACAACCCAAAAAAAAACCAAAAAAAATAAACCACCAAACTTTATAAGAATATTTTAAATATAACAAAAAGATATTGAAATAGGGGACCATTAAAAATTAAGTACGCGGCAACCCCAATAAAATATTAAATTTTAAAAAAGTTGATCTTTTCGGGAATACTTACTATGGCAAAACGTAAAGGTGGAAAGAGAGAGAGAGGGAGAGACGTTTGCGCTTTGACGCTTTGACCAAATTTTGCATTGCCAAAGTGGCCTATGACAAGGGGGGTTTACAGACTTTTTTTGTAAATAAAAATAAATCAAGAAAAATAAATGATGCTTTAAAAAGTAATAAAAACCCAAAAAAATGAGTCTCTGAGCGGATAGACTTTAAGCTCTGACGTAAACTCATTTAAAATTGAACACGAAGTAAAAACAAGGAGAAAAATAGGAAAAAAATAAGAAAATAAAAAAAATGAAAAAGAAAATTCTAGATGTAAATTAGACCACCCATTGACTTGTTGTGAAATTTTCAAAAATTTCTTGTGGGGGACTATAGCGTTTTATAAATGTTTCTTAGGTGTTTCACAAAATGCTGGGTTTACAAAATTTAAAAATGTTTTTAAATTAGTCACAAATGTTAAGTAATTGGAACTTAGCTGTAATTGTTTTAAATTTCAGTGCTTCGAAATAAAAAAGGGAGGGAAAGTCAGTGGCGGAGCACTCGTTTCCCCCCAGCAAGTTAAGCAGCGTCGCGCGGGGTTTACCATTTGGTGGGTGACCTTTTGTGCGCCTTGGTTCAGTACATTTCCCCCCATTCACCCAGCTGAAAATGGGTACCTGTCCTTTTTTGGGTGGGAAAGGGTTTTAAAGCGCGAGGGAGAGGAGATGGGCGCCCCCTCAATTGTGGCCCTGGAAAATTTTGAGGTCTTGACGCCCGCCCCCTAGACCTCTATCACTCCCCTATAAAAAGTGAACAGACGTAAAATTGAAGTCCCCTCGACCTTATAGGTTATGGGAACCTTTACCTTTTTCCCTTTTTACGCAATAATTTTCAACCAATTTGATCCATATATCACGGACGATAAGATAAAAAAAAAATATCTTGCCTTCGGTAAGCTTTGATTGAGAACACCACAGTTTTACTTTGGGAAAAACTATGATTGAAAATAAAAAAAGGAAATGACTTCATCCTAAAGAATATTACCACCATGGGGAGGGGAACTGTGTGGCGTTAAGGTTGAAAAAAAACTTTTGTTTGCTTTGGAGCGAGGTTTTTAGTGGGAAATCTTGCATAAAATTGTAAAATGCCTTTGTAGTGATTTGAAGATATTTTTAGCTTAAAAAGCCCCTTTTAAACAAAAAAAACCAGCGTATTTATCTTTATTTCCTGTCTGAGAGCAATTTTTGTTTTAAATGAAAAATGAGTCTGTCTTTAAATTCAAAAAATAAACCATGCTGTCCTACTTCTGAGTCCCCACACGTTTAAAAAAACCATGTTTGATAAAAATTTTTTAATTGTATGCCCAATTTTCTTCCCCAGCCCCCTTTTTTAAAACCCATAATGTCAAAAGACGCTAAAAAAGTGCCCCTGGAAGTTTCATGTTTTGCGTATTTACACAAAACAGACGTTCTGATGTTTAAAGGATACTTCCCATTTCCCCCTTTTGTCGTATTTGACAAAAGGTGGCACATTTAAGAAAAAGTTTTATGCATATGTATGTATTTTTTTTCTATTTGTGGTTAACAGTAAGTCCCCATATTTCAGAGTATGTAAGTAAAGGGTTTTATTTGAAAAATCAAACAAAATTTCCCCAAATAAAGAAAATCTATGAATTCAGCTTTGAAAAGTTTTTAAGATTTTGATTTAAACCTTTTTTTCCCCTTTTCCCGCAACATTACGCCATGCAACATTCAATTAGCTTCGTTTTAAAATGTCTCCCCAGGTATTTATAAGAATTCAGGTTTATTTGATTTCCATAAAAAAATTTCTCAGCACTGATAAAAAATCCCCCTTTAAAAAATCATGGTTTGTTTTTTCCAATTGCGGTTTTAAAATTTGGCGATCGCCCCTTTTTTTAAAAAATCTATTTGGTTTTGAAACTGTACCGTGTCAGACAAGGAATCTATCATCGGCAAATAGTAGTAAAAATACCTATTGTCCTGAGATAAATGAATCCCCTGTTTTCCTTTTTTTTTTAATTTTAAAGGCTAAATTTGTTTACAAAAAAGAAAATAATTGTGGACTTAATTACAGCCTGCTTCATCCTTTTGGACATTCGAAATATTCCGAAAATCATATCCGCACGCCCCACGCCCAAATTTGATTTATATTTATCCTTAGTGAATATAAATTTACCCTTTATTCCCTTTTTACGCAGAAAGTCCCTAAGAATTCGATTAACGAATCGAACGCCTTATGAAAATCGACAAATGCAAAAAAATAGTTTTTTTTTTGATTTCAGTATTTTTGAAAAATAGAGTATGAGGAATAATATTCTCGTAGTACTTTTAATTTGTCGAAAAAAACCCGCTTGTTCTTAAGCTGTTTTTTATTCTCTTCAGCCCACTAGTAACCTTTTATTCAAAAAAATAAGTATTAATTTTTTTGACGATGCTGTGAGGGCTACTCCACGATAAATTTCGTTTTAGGGTGCCCTTTTTTGTAATTTGGAATAATTTTAACTTGGGCCCCCCCAAAGGGAAAGCACCTCTTTCAAAAAACATGTTGAAGAGTTGAGTTAGGAAGGAAAAAAATAATTTTAGTTGGATTTTTTGGCATTTGTTATTTTTTGTTGGCCGCACTTTTTCTTGTTTTTAAATGCTGGATACGGCAATACCCTTTATTTTCTTTGAAGGATATTAAACAATGGTTCGAAATATATCTTTTTCCCTTACTATATATCCATCTGTGTTTCCTATCATCGAGTGTTAAAAACGTGTAAGAAGTGATATACCATTCTTGATTATATGTTATTATATACAAAAGCCTTTCGATTTACAGCCCAATTATAGACCAAAATGTTTTGGCGTCGTTAAGAGAATCTTTCAGTTTATCTAATATATTCAGTTCAAATTCCTGTTCTTTAGTTTTCCTTAATTTGACATATTCTTTTCGCGCTGTAGTGTACAAAATCCCTTTTCTCTAACTTATCATGATTTGTCTGACATCGCTGAAATCTTTTTAGTAATCTCTTTACTTCTTGCTTCTTTTGTTTGCATTCAGTATCAAACCAGTCATTACATTTCCTTTTCCCTCCACCAACTTTTCGGCCCTTTGCATGCAGCGCCCACATAGGCATTTACAAAATATTTTTACACTTTCATTTATATCAGTCGGTAATGAGTTAAAGCTTTCTGTAAACTTTCGGAAATTCACAGTGTTCAGCTCATTTTTTATGTCTCAGCATTACTGTCAGACCATATGATTTTCTCTTCACCTCTTTGCTCTGTATCTGTGTTTCAGTACAATCGTAGGCATTTTTCCATGAGAGAGAGAGAGAGAGGAGAGAGAGAGAGAGAGAGGAGAGAGAGGGGGAGAGAGGAGAGAGAGAGAGAGAGGGGTGGGGGGGGGTGGGGAGAGGGAGAGGACAGAAAGGGAGGGACAGAGACAGAGACAGTGAGATAGAGAGTGTGTGCGTGTGTTGATGCTGGATTTGAAGCGCCGTGGTGTTAAGATAAAATCTATTTGGTTATGAATCTTGCCGTTTGGCGCATGCCAGGTTGTCCTCCTTGACTGCTTGTGGGGATAGAGGGTATTGGCAATGGTAAGTCTGTGGGTGCAGGCAAACTCCAGCATACGTAGTCCCTTGTCGTTGGTCTCACCAGTTCCAAACTGACCAACTGTTCTGGCCCATTGGTTGTAAGAGTAAGGACATACTTTGGCGTTAAAATCCCCAAGAATGACAATGATGACCTTTTTGGGTATTTTCATAATGGTCTATTCAAGATCTTCGTAAAATTCTTCTACTTCTTTAACTGCATGGTCAGATGATGGTGCATAGATTTGTATGATGGTGATGTTCTTGGGCTTGGCCGACACCCGGATGCTGATAATCCTGCTGGAAGCCGGTGTAGAGCTGATAATGCACCCCACTACTTCTTTCGGACAATAAATGCCACTCCATGTTGGTGATGTTTCTCTTGGCCACTGTACCAGATCTTGTTGCCTTCTTCAGTCAATGTCTCACCAAATCCTGTCCATCTCACTTCTCCTAGTCCAATAATGTCCCAATATTAAAGCGGCCAAGCTAACACTCTAGTTCTTTGATTTTTTTTTCAAATCCAGCAACAGAGCCAGATCAAGAACCTACCCTGGAGCTGACATAGGCAGCGACCACGACCTTGTGCTGCTGGTATTCAAAATGAAGCTGAAGAAAAACAAACAGCCTGCAAACCCACGTATCAAATTTGACGTGGACAAACTGAAAGATCCATATGTCGAGGAGATCTTCAAAGCTAAGCTTGGCGGACGTTTTTAGGCATTAACCCTCCTGGACAATGACATCAATGACATCACCAACAACTTTAATGAGGCAGTCCGAAAAAAACGCAGAGGAGGTACTCGGTCGTCAGGGGAAAAAAACACACCCTGGCAACCAAATGACATCTTGGCTCGCGATAAAAGAAGGCACTAAAAAACAACAGGCTTCCAACCCCAAAAGAATACAGGGAGGCCCAACAATCTCGTGAAGAAGTAATGTTAAAGGCCCAGAGATAAGTGGTCAGCGAAAATGTGTGAGATCAAAAAAAGCATAAAAGTGGGAAAACGTAAAAGGATACAACACCTGAAGAAACTCAAAAACCACTTAAAACCAAATCATCAGTTTGAAACAGCCCCGGGAAAACCTCAAGAAAAACTCAGCTGATTGAAGGGTGGTTTTGAGATTGCCAAAAACTGTAAAAATCCCCAACAAAACCGAAAAAGTCAAAATAGAAAGAAAGAGCAACTAAGAGCACCCCACCTTACCTATATGAGGGAAGAAGGGAAAGGCCATCCAAAGCTTCCCCATTTGGAAAGCCCCCAGGAGCAGAAAAATTTACCAACAGAGCTGCTAAAGCATGGGGCAAAACAGTATCACATATGTTACAGCTTTCTGTCAAAAGTTTTGGGGGAGAAAAACAGGGGCCCAAACAGAATGGACAAAATCACTCACCATACCCGCCCAAAAAGGGGAAATTTTACGCCAATGCCAAAACTATAGAACAATCCCCTCATCAGCCACGCCAGCAAGATCATGCTCAAAGTTTTTTGAATCGATCAAGAAGGAAAAGAACCCCATGCAGAGGAACAGTGGGTTAGGGCGGCGGAGCAAAATCGAACAGATTTTAATGCCACTCTGAGGGAAAAAACATCTTCAACATCAGGGGGCTGTTCCACAACTTCTTTCGACTTCAGAAGGCTTTTGACAGGTAGGCACGAAGGCCTGTGGCGGGTCCTCAAAATGTTTGGGTTGAAAAGGTAGTGAAAACCCATTCAACACTATACAACACCGCAAGCAGTGCAGCTTTAAAAAATAGGTCGGAGACTATTTCAAAACATTTGGGGGCCCCGACAAGGTTGCTGTTATCTCCAGTCCTTTTTAAAATTGTTCTGGAAAAATTAGGGGAGAAGACCCCCATGTTTCCATCTACTTCCATTGGCGCAGACCCCTAAAACAATTAGGGTTTTGCCGATGACATTGACTCAGGGGCGGAAGTAACACGAGCTGCAGATCTTAGCCCAGATTTGATAACAGGCGGAGCATATGGGAGGAGGGAGCTCGGAGAAAAGTAAAGTACTTGTGAACAGCCGAGCAGCCACTGCAAAATTTTTCATGCGGCAAAAATGGAGGGGGTAGATTTTTTAAAATACCTGGGCGTACACTCAAAAAGGGGGCGTCGAGCGAAATCAAAGTCAGAATAGCCATGGAAACATCTTCATGAAAAAACTCACCACATACAAAAAGTAATGAGATCGTTTCCCAAAAACAAAAGTTTAACAAACCCCAAATTTCAGATATCTGGTTGGAAGTGAAAGGGAAATTGACTGCGAAACAGAAAGCGAATCCAGTATTTGAAACAAAAGCCACAGAAAATACGGGGAAAATTTGGGAGAAACGAAAGCCAATGAATTTTTTAAAGAGTCAAATAACGGCTGGCAGGCCCACGGGAAACCCCTTCCCTACGTCAAGAAGAAAAAGCTGACAGGGTTTCGGCACGTCCCCCCACAACACTTGCCCAAAACAGTACCGAGGGAACACTCGATGGGTGGTTGCGAAGGAGGGTAAGACAAACAAGTCCTGGATGGAAACATCGAGAATGGACCGGATGAAGCTCGGCACTACGCGCAGGCCGAGGACGAGATGGAGGGAGTAGGCTTACAGGGCCTTTTTTTCGTGTTCCCCCCACGACGCCAAAGGCAGGGGTTATGATGATGATGATGTTGTGTGTGGTGTGTGTTTTTCATAGATAATACCCAAATTTAAAATTTCCCCCAAAAAACAGTAAGGATCACTCAACACTCTTTGTTTTATTTTCTTTAAAATATATCCCTGAAAATGAAAAAAACCCAATCCCAAACATTCACAATAAAAACAAGAAACAAAAAAAACGAGAAATCTAATCCTTACAGTCTTGGGAGAGAATGTGGTGTGTGTGTGGGTGTGTGTGTGTGTGTGTGGTGTGTGTTTTGTGTTGTGTGTTGTGTGTGTGTGGTGTTTGTGTGTTTTTATGGTGTGTGTTTGTGTGTGAGTGTGTTGTGTGTGGGGGGGGGGGGGGGGGGGGGGTGTTTGGGGGTAATGCTAAAAATAAATACTACATGCATATGTAAAAAAAACACTTTTTGATTTAATTTTACCACTGAATGTCATGATGATAAAGAAAGGGCCAACCCCCATCACTTACAAATAATGGGGGGGGAAAACGCCATAAACTCAAAAAAAGAAAACATACACATTGAAAGTAAGGAAAAAATTCTTGCATTATCAGGACAAGAATGTATTATGGCTTTTTTACATTTCCCGTCCGCACGTAGGGACTCTTAAAAATGAAAACCCAAAATCATTCCCAAACAAAAAGTAGAAAAAGGGGAAAAACTTTAAAAATTAAAAAAAAAATAAAACCAGAGAGAGAGAGGAGAGAAGAGAAGAGAGAGAGGGGGAGAGAAAGAAGGGAAAAGAGGAGAGAGAGGGGAGGAGATATTTGATGCACATCGGCCCAAAAAGCCACAATACAGAGAGGAGAGAGAGGGAGAGGGAGGAGGAAGAGAGAGAGGAAGAGAGAAGAGAGAAGAGAGGGAGAGGAGGGAGAGAGAGAGGAGAGAGAGAAAAAGAAAATTTGATGCACTAGGGCCAAAAAGCACAATACAAAGTGAGAGGGAGGGAAAGAGAGAGAGAGAGAGAGCGAGAGAGAGAGAGAGAGGAGAAGAGAGAGAGAGAGGAGAGGGAGAGAGGAGAGAGAGAGGAGAGAGGTAATTTTAGAGATATAGATTTAAAACAGACACGATACCCTAAAACTTATTTTGATTATATTTACAGTTATATGTTGATAATGAAATAAACCCCAATTCCATACCTCGACAATAAAAAACCAAAGGAAGAGGAAAGGGGGGATAAAAGCCAAATCTTTAAAAGGGCAGGGGGAGGGAGAGAGAGTGGTCCACGTGTGTTTCAAATAAAACTAGATATTAATTCTAAAAACAGACTGATCACCAAAATTTCTTTTGAATGTACTCGTACAAATTAACCGTCATGATAAAAAAATAAGCCAATACCATACATTATACAATAAAGAAAACTTTAAAAAAATTAAAAAATAATAAATGAACAACTACCATTGTGTAAAAGAGAGGAGAGGGAGGGGGGTGAGGGAGTGGGAGAGAAAGGGTGTTGTGTGTGTGTGTGGTTGTTGTGTGTGTGTGTGTGTGTGTGTGTTGTGGGGGTTTTTTTTTGTGGTGTGTGTGGGGTTTTGTGTTTCTGTGTGTGTATGTGTGTTAAAATAATGATTTGGTTTGTTTAAAAAAAAAAACAAAACAAAAAACGACAAAGAAATAAAATACTGAATATAAATTTCAAAAGAGAGAGGAGAGAGGAGAGAAAAGGGAGAGAGAGAGAGAGGTCTGACGACAGAAGGGGAAGGGAAAGGGAGGGCGGTAGGGAAGATGGAAAGGGCAGATAGGTAAGGGAGGATATGTAATTTGTTTTTAAGGCTATGGACTGTGGTTTGTTATTGTTGATGATGAGGGAGTTGATAAATTGAGTTTTTTAGATTGTTATTGATTTTGTTTTTTAATGAAGGGAAAGGGGGTTCCAGCTAGGGGTGAGTAAAATAAATAGATTTGAATAAAACGTTTTTGAATTGGGAATTGGGTTTATAGTAATCCCCGGATTGGTTTGGGGGGGAATTTGTTTTTAAGTATGGTGGAACAGTTCGTCACGATCTTGAACATCATGATCCCTTTTTTTATTTTAATTTTGGTGTAAAGGGGGGGTTATTTAATTAGTGTAGTCGCTTCTATAAGCTTGTCTTTTTTTTAAAGACCAGTTTTTGGGGCATGTTTTTTTACAGACTGTAACGGTTTCATAGTTTTCCCCTGCAGAATCCCCGGGGAGAAAAAATGTTTATTTTTGGGGTTGTATTAAGTTTAAAGAAAATTTTACCCCGAATTAAAAATCAAAAAAGTGCTTGTTTTAGAAAAATAATTACTCTTTGGAACATGTATTTGTATAGTTGAGATATGGGTAGAAAAAAAATGGATTTTCATCAAATTTTTACCCTTTTGAACTTTGTGGTGATGGTTTGTTCAAATTTCTTCCTTTTTATTTTGTTGGAGTTAGTTTTTGGGTTAAGTTTTTGACGTTTTGTCTGGTGGTAAAAAGATGCATTTTGTTTTTTGGGGGTATAACACATATGGTTTAGTTTGGTTATTTAATAAGTGATCAACGCATTTTTGGAATGCGTTTGCTGAGAGTTAAGCTATTGTGGCTGTATGAATAGTTGGTCATCAGCAAAAAAGTTAGATTTTTATTTTGTGGGAGGTTGGGGTTTATGTATAATGAGAAGAGAAAAGGTTTAGTATGGATCCTTTGTGGTACTCCTAATTGTGGTTGTAGTTTGGGTGTAGTTGTACTTTTTAGACCACTATTGCCGGGTTTTTAGTAGGAAGCAAGTGTTCTAAGGTATTGGTAGAAAAATGGCAGGTCTAGTTTTTATAGAAGTGTGTGGTCAAATTTTGTCAAAAGCTTTTTTTTAGATCTCAATAGTCTCCACAAAATTTGTTGTCATTAATGTTTGATAGCAGCTGTCTACGAGGTAGTAAGGCAGTTGACATGGTGATTTTGTTAAAAAACAGACTGATTGGGGTGAGTTAAGTTGGGGAGTTCTAAAAAGGGGGCTATGTGTTTTTTTTTTTGTTTTCCCGGGATTCGAAAAGGGTATTTGTTTGGAAAAAAGGCTATGTTTGAAGGGGTTTAAATGTAACCGATTGTATATGGGTTTACTTTAGTGTTTTGAAGCATTGGGGGGGAAAAGGGCTTTTTCAAGACAAAGGTTGGGGGTTTTTTTTTAGTGTGTCTGTGTAACTGGAGTGAAAGCTTTTAATTTTTTTGCTTCCTTTTATCAAGACCACGTGTTCTTTTATTGTTTTGGGAGTTGATAACCAAAAACCCAAAAAAAAAAATAAAAGAAATATTAAAATTTTTAAGAAAGTATGTTTCCTTTCAAGTATTGTTTTAGTTCATTTAGTTAATTGGACTTTGTTTTTGATTATAAAAATGTGAGTAAAAACATTAGTGAAATGACTATTAAGCTGTTCGCAGTAACGTCTGTAATTTTGGTAGATGAAAAACTTGGAACTAGGTTTTTTTTTTCGCCGTTTTTGTGGGGGCCTTTTTTATTTTTTAAAAATTTTTGCTCTTCTTATTTTATGTTTATTTAAAAGGTCTATAAGATGCATGTTTATTCTGTTCCTTAGTGAGCCAGTTGGTTTTGGGGGTATATTTTATCTAATGATTTTTAGTGGGGCATGTTTTTTGTAAAAGCAGTAAAAAATTTTTTTTTAAAATTCTATGGCGAAGTTTGGTCAGTAATTGAATGTTTTGGTGAAAAAGGGAAAAACTTAAATCTAAAAGAAAAAATTCTTCAAAATTTTCAAAGAACGATAGGCTATGTTTTTTGGCCAGGTTTGGGGGGTTTTTTTGGTTTTTGACCCATGTATAGATGGGTAGTGATACTGCAGTTATAGACTGGGATACAGGTTTCAACAATGTTCTAAGGGTTTTGATTCAAGATATGGGCAAATTTTTGTGCTTTGGGTTTATGTGACTCATGGGTGAATTAATAGTTGTGAGTTGTTGAAATTTTTTTAAATTTGGGTCCTTGGGTTTTACTTTCCTAGATCAATATTTAAAGCCTGTAATAGAATTTTTTCATCCCCCATTACCATACTGGGGAAAAGGGGAAGAAGCCATCCGAAGCTTCCCCAGGGGGAAAGCCCCCGGAGCAGACAATATACCAACAGAGCTGCTCAAGCATGGTGGCGAAACAGTCATCACATATGTTACAGCTATCTGTCAGAAGATTTGGGAGACAAAACAGTGGCCAACAGAATGGACACAATCACTCACCATACCCCTGCCCAAGAAGGGGAATTTACGCCAATGCCAAAACTATAGAACAATCAGCCTCATCAGCCACGCCAGCAAGATCATGCTCAAAGTTATTTTGAATCGACTCAAGAAGGAGGCAGAAGAACCACCATGCAGAGGAAACAAGCTGGGTTAGGGCAGGCAGGAGCACAATCGAACAGTTTTTAAAACTGCCACATCCTGATGGAAAAAACATCTTCAACATCGAGAGCCCTTGTTCCACAACTTCATCGACTTCAGAAGGCTTTTGACAGAGTATGGCACGAAGGCCTGTGGCAGGTCCTCAGAATGTTTGGGATTGAAGAAGGACTAGTGAAAAACCCATTCAAGCACTATACAACACCGCAAGCAGTGCGGGTCCTTCTGAACAATCAGGTCGGAGACTACTTCAAAACCACAGTTGGGGTCCGACAAGGATGCTGTTATCTCCAGTCCTGTTTAAATCTGTTCTTGGAAAACATTATGAGAGAGCCCCCCATGACTTCCACTCTACCATCTCCATTGGCCCCAGACCCTCAACAATCTTACGGTTTTTTGCCGATGACATTGACCTCATGGGCGGAAGTAACACAGAGCTGCAAGATCTTACGCCAGACTTGATAACAGAGCTGGAGCATATGGGATGGAGGTGAGCTCGGAGAAAAGTAAAGTACTTGTGAACAGCACGAGCATCGCCACTGCTAAAAATTTACATGAACGGCCAACAAACTGGAGGAGGTAGACGCTTTTAAATACCTCGGCGCTACACTCACAAAGGACGGGCGTCGACGACAGAAATCAAAGTCAGAATAGCCATGGCAACATCTTCATGACAAAACTCACCACCCTATCGAAAAGTAAAGAGATCAGTTTCCCAAACAAACTAAAACTCTACAAAGCCCTAATTCAGACTATCCCGCTGTATGGA
>CM054154.1:4165947-4228447 GCA_028751875.1 Rapana venosa
TAGGCTTTATAGTAATCCTGGATTGGTTTGGGAGGAATTTGTCTTTTAAGTATGGTGGAACAGTTCCTGTCACGATCTTGAACATCATGACTCCTTTGTTATATTTTAATCTTTGGTGTAAGGGGAGATTATTTAACTTAGTGTAGTCAGCTTCTAATAAGCTTGTCTTTTTTAAATGACCAGTTTGAGAGCATGTTTATACAGACTCAGTAACGGTTTCATAGTATTTCCACTAGCAGAATCCCACAGGGTAGAAGCATAGTTTATTGGGGATTGTATATAAGATTGAAAGAATATTTTACCTTGAATAAAAGTCAAGAAAGTGCTTGATTTTAGAAAGCTAATATACTCTTTGGAACATGTATTTGTATAGTTGAGATATGTGGTAGAAAAAACTGAGATTTTCATCAATTGTTACCTTTAGAACTTTGTGGTGATAGGTTTGTTCAATTACTTCCTTTTTAATTTTGATTGGAGTTAGTTTATGGGTTAAGTTTTGACGCTTTTGTCTGGTGGTAATAAGCATGCATTTTGTTTTTTGGGGGGTATATACACATATGGTTTAGTTTGGTTCATTTAATAAGCTGATCAACGCATTTTTGGAATGCGTTTGCTAGAGAGTTAAGACTATTGTGGCTCGTATGAATAGTTGTGTCATCAGCAAATAGTTCAGATTTTGATTTATGTGGAGAGGTTGGTCGTTTATGTATAATGAGAAGAGAATAGGTCTTAGTATGGATCCTTGTGGTACTCCATAATTGATGGCTTGTAGTTTGGATGTAGTTGTACCTTTTGAGACACACTATTGCCTGTTTTCTAGATAGGAAGCAAGTAGTTCTAAGGTATTGGTAGAAAAATGGTACAGGTCTAGTTTTTATGAGAAGTGTGTGGTCAATTGTGTCAAAAGCTTTTTTGAGATCTACAAATAGTACTCCACAAAATTTGTTGTCATTAATGTTTGATAGCCAGCTGTCTACGAGGCTAGTAAGTGCAGTATGACATGAGTGATTTTGTCTAAATCCAGACTGATTGGGGTGAGTTAAGTTGGTAGTATCTAAATGGCGGACTATGTGTTTTTTTATATGTTGTTCCAAGGGATTCGAAAGGATATATATGATGGAAATTGGCCTATAGTTTGAAGGGTCTGAAGTGTCACCAGACTTGTATATGGGGTTTACTTTAGCTGTTTTGAAGGCATTGGGGGAAATGGTCTTTTTCAAGACAAAGGTGAGATATATATGTTAGTGTGTCTGTGATAACTGGAGCTGAAAGCTTCAATATTCTGCTTCCTATTCTATCAAGACCACGTGTTCTTGATTGTTTGAGGTGAGTTAGATAACCATAAACCTAAAAAACAGACATAAATGAAATATTAAATTTTGAAGAAGTATGCTTTCCTTTCAAGTATTGTTTTAGTTCATTGAGTTAATTGGACTTTGATTTATGATGTATAAAAATGTGAGTAAAGACATTAGTGAAATGACTATTAAGCTGTTCAGCAGTAACGTCTGTAATTTTGGTAGATAGTAAATCTTGGAACTAGGTTTTTTTTCTCGCCGTTTTTGTGACTTCATGGTATTTCTTAATATTTTTGACTCTTCATTATATTTATGTTTATTTAAAAGGTCTATAAGATAGCATGTTTATTCTAGTTCCTTAGTGAGCCAAGTTGGTTTGGGGATATATTTGATCATAATGATTTTTAGTGGGGCATGTTTGTTGTAAATAGCAGTAAAAGTTTTTATTTAAAATTCTATGGCGAAGTTTGGATCAGTAATGCTGAATGTTTCGGTGAAAATGGAATAACTTAAATCTAAAAGAAACAATTCTCATCAAATTTAGCAAAGAAACGATAGGCTATAGTTTTGTGGCCAGGTTTGGGGATTTTGTTCGGTTTTTGACCACATAGTATAGACTGGGTAGTGATCACTGCAGTTATAGACTGGGATACAGGTTTCAACAATGTTCTAAGGGTTAGATTCATAGATATGGTCAATTATTGTGCTTGAGTTTGATGTGACTCATGGGTGAATTAACTAGTTGGTAGAGATTGTATGAATTTATTAATTGGGTCCATTGGGTTTCTACTTTCCTAGATCAATATTAAAGCCTCGTAATATGATTATTTCCCTTTATTCTAATAGGACTGTATTCATCATGGAGTCAAATTTGTCTATCCATTTTTTTTCTTTTTGTTGGATTCCTATAGCAGATCCCAGTTACAACAGGTTAGGCAACTTTTATAGAAACCTCAGTCCCTATGGGTTCTACATCATAATGTTATAAATGGAGAAGACGCTTGAAGGTTATGTACTCACTAATATATATTAGGATTCCTGTTTCTTTTGTGTTTTGTTGATTTTTACTCAGGATTTTATACCCTGGAATATAAATATCAGTGTCCAATATGTGATCTGAAAGTCTCGACTCAGATAGCCCTAGAAATCCTGGAGCCATGGTTTTGTGTTAGATAAACCAATCTATCTAAATAGATAAACCAATCAATATTATTTTTTTGTGAAATGGTTATGTATGATAGATTATGCACAAAAATATGGTACCAATTTGTTATAGTGTTCACTTTGCGCACTATAATGTTTGAAATAAACCCTTCTTTCTTTCCACTCTTCCCCCTCCTTTTTTTATAGAAAAAATTGTCCAACTTGGTTAGACTTCATGATTTGCATAGTTCTGCAATTATTATAGACAGAGTTAGGTTTCTTTGACACCTCTAAGTTACAGTGTTGTGTTCAAACAAACAACTTCTTAGTCTGTTTGTATACCCATGGTGGTGGTGATTTGGAATTTCTAGCAATCCACTTGAGGTTTTCTCTAAAGAAACCAATTAAAGTCTGTGTAGTGTTATTCCTTCTCTCAGCTTTGGTGTCCAGCATGTATCTGTGGGCTAGGAAACCTGGCAATTGATTGACGCCTGTCTACTGTTACACCTTAAGTGTCCAACATGTCTCCATGAGCTAGAAGACTGGCAGCTCAGTGTGGTGGTGTAGCTAAGTGTCCTTTATCTTAAACCGTCCCTTTGTTAGTTACAGTGGAGCACTCTTTATTCATGGCCTGAGTCTTTGTTGTAACTTAGGGTGTCCAGTGGAACAGTAATGTAATAAACACCTTAGAGCTTGCTACAGCTAAGTCTTATTCAACAGGCTTGTGGGGCCTCTTTCTTGTTGAATAGTATTCCCCCTCCCCCTCTCTATTACCCCCTGTGTCAAAAGTAGTTAATTTGTATGTGGTTTTATGACATACTAGATTGTGCCTTCTCTTTCTCTCTCTCTCTCTCTCTCTCTCTCTCTCTCTCTCTCTCTCTCTCTCTCTCTCTCTCTCCTTCTCTCTCTCTTTCTGTCATGCTACAATATCCATAGGGTATGATAGGGGCCAATGTTGTGAAAGATCTTAGTATAGACTAAGTTCTGTTGACATTATTAGGATAATGTCTGTTGAGAGTATTGAGGAAAGGATTTTCCTAGTTATTTTGTAATCTTTAGTTGTCAGATTTACAACTGTATACTCTCTATTGGTTCCCTTGGATTAACATATTGATATTCTGGCATGAGTGATGAAAGGAATATGGTTTTCTTACATTCGGCTAGACGACGATATAGCTATTTGCTGTGTGTGCCTTTCATTCATTATAAGTGCCTATTTAAATATGGATAGAGTAGTTACCTGAATCTTATGTTTGTTTCAGGTGTGTGTTGTTTGGTAGATAAAAAAAAAGTGTTATCATAACACCCCTGCGTGGCCTCACATAATTCCTTTGGGTGTGGAGTGCCAGTGTCCTAACATCCTTTCCCTGAACCTTCGTTCACCCTCCAACAAATTATTGCTTTGTGTATTGTTGCAATCATTTTTGATGCCACCAAGAAACTATGGGAAATTAATTAACAGCTGCCTCAAAAATATAAAGATGAACCAGTAAATAGGATTTACAGTTTTCCCATGCCAATATTGTAGAGGAGGATCCAAAGTATGTGTATGCCAAAATTCAGCCCTACCTTTCAATTGCAGGATTTGACCAATATTCTTGCATTGGCAGCTGGACTAACTGTGCCACTGGGGCTGGGATTGAGATAGATCTATATTAAAACCACATAGTAATAATATGTCTTTTCCTAAAAGCCAAACATTGTCCATCATTTCACAAAAGTCATCAAACCAGCTGGTGGTCCTCTTTGGATGTCTGTAAATGAAACCCATAAGGACTGAATTAATTGTATTTTTAGAAGAACAAATTTCTATCCATACTGATTCCATGTTGAAATGACACAAATCTCCACGAAGTTTATAGAAGATAATATTTTGGATATACACGACAATACCAGTTTGCTGGGATCTCTTAGGGTCTCTCCAAATAATATGGTACCCTGGAATAGAAATTGAACTATATGTTATACGGCTGTTTGTCCATGTTTCTGAAACACCAAAAATATGGGATTGTTTGTCTTCATTGTTTATAATGTTTGACAGGTCAGACATGTTATTCATAATATGACAAATATTTAGATGACCTACTCCCAGTCCATCATTAAAACGCCAGGTTGGAACATTGCTACGTGTAGCCATAACTTAATTTAAAGAGATAATTCTACATGAAATAAAGTACACAATATAACTAAGTAGATGTAAAAGTTCGGAGTCAGTATTCCATTGATGTTATCAAAAACTTTACAACAAAGATATTTTTCGTTGGAAAAAGAATATATTGTTTTCTTATCACAAAGTTGACAATAGTTTCACCGAAATACCGTGTAATCAGAAAGAAAATGGTTAGTTCACAAGTGAGTGAACATGGGTACAAGCTATGGGATAGGGAAAACTGTCTGTTGATAAAGGAGGAGGGTGGGTGTGAAAAAAGCGCTGGTTCTCTAGTGAACAGATTTGCATTGACGTTTTGATAACTGTGTGCATATCTGTGATGATAATGGAGATGAGGATAAGGTGGGAAGGCAGTGAAACGACTTTCAAATCCTCTGTTTGGTAAGTAGAAGGGGGTCTGCCAACGCTGATCAGGGTGAGCAGGGAGGTAGGATGGAAGATGATGGGTTTCTGTGGGACGATACATGCTGTCCCTGTGGTAATAGAAGTGGGGTGAGACAGAGGCTGAGGGAAGATAGAAATAAGATGTGCTGATGGGAACGTTTAGCAAGGTCAAAGTTGTGGCTGTAGGTGTTCTATGATGCTGAAATTGGTCATGATTTTGATGGCCAGACAGCGCAGAAGTGTTTAGCTGGTTCTTATGAAAGTAACTTTTGTGTCTTTATATTTATTTTGTTTTGGCAGTGACACTAGGTTTCGCTGTATGCTTCTCAGTGCCCATTAAGAAGGAGAAGAGGAAGAGGAAGACTAAGAAGAAGAAGAAGAAGAAGAAGAAGAAGAAGAAGAAGAAGAAGAAGAAGATGATGATGATGACGATGATGATGATGATGATGATGGTGATAACGACGACGACGACGACGACGAAGACGACGACGACGACGACGACGATGATGATGATGATGATGATGATGATGATGATGATGGTGGTGGTGGTGGTGGAGGTGGTGATAATGGTGATGACGATGATGAAGAAGAAGAAGAACAACAACAACAACAATAACAAGAACAGTAACAAGAACAACAAGAAGTAGAAAATGAAGAAGAAGAAGAAGAAGAAGAAGAACAAAAACAAGAAGAAGAAGAAGAAAAAAAGAAGAAGAAGAAAAGAAGAAGAAGAAGAAGAAGAAGAAGAAGAAGAAGGAGAAGGAGAAGGAGAAGAACAAGAAACGTGGGGAAACTCACTCAAACAGCCACAGATTTGACATGATCCATTGATGGAGACCTGTTGCAGATACGTGTTCCTACAAGCCGTCAAACACGAACTGCAGGTCTTGTTCAGTCTGGTTGGCGGAAACTCTGTGCCACAACAACCCAACAACAACACAACAATAATAACCACCACAACAACACCAACAATAAAATACCACCACTACCACTACCAACATCATTAAGCTGAAGGGAAAGGGCTAGTAGCAAGCATGGTTGCCTTATGGACACTAGACCATTCCTCGCCTTTGCTTCAGTACAGTACCCCAGTTGACCCAGTTGTCAATTGGGTACCTGCCCTCTACAAGGACAGTGAAGGCAAAGCGATGTAGAGGAGATGGGCGCCACCCTGAATAATTACGCTGTCTCCTAAAGAAGCTGACATCTCTGATATCTCGCTACCTATCGATCGTGTATGTTTTGGGAACACGTTTACTTGTTTTGCTATATTAGTGTAGATAAATAAGTAAGTAAGCAGGCAAGCAAGTAAGTAAGCAGGCAAGCAAGTAAGTCAGTAAGTAAGAAAGTAAATAAGTAAGTAAATAAGTAAGTAAGTAGGTAAGTAAGTGAATAAGTGAGTAAGTAAGTAAGTAAGTAATTAAGTAAGTAAGAAAGAAAGAAAGGAAGTAAGAAAAAAAAAAGTCAACCAGTTATTAAAGCGAGTACGTTGGTAAGTAAGTAGGTAAATAAATATGTAAGTGTTTGAGTAAGTAAATAAGTAAGTAAGTAAGTAAGTACTTAAGGAAGTAAGTAGATAAATAAGTAAGTAGGTAGGTAGGTAAGTAGGTAAAGAAGTAGGTAGGTAGGTAGGTAGGAAAGTAGGAAGGAAGGTGGGAAGGAAATTACGTAGGAAGGTAGGAAAGTAGGTAGGTAGGTAGGAAAGTAGGTAGGTAGGTAGGTAGGCAAATAGGTAGGTAGGAAAGTAGGTAGGTAGGTAGGAAAGTAGGTAGGTAGGTACGTAGGTACGTACGTAGAAAGTAGGTAGGTAGGTAGGTACGTAGGTAGGTAGGTAGGAAAGTAGGTAGGTAGGTAGGTAGGAAAGTAGGTAGGTAGGTAGGTAGGAAAGTAGGTAGGAAAGTAGGTAGGAAAGTAGGTAGGTAGGTGGGTGGGAAGTAGGTAGGTGGGTTTTTTAGGAAAAGGGGTTTAAAAGGGGTTTAAGGTAGGTAGGTGGAAAGTTGGGGAAAAGGGGGTAGGTGGGAAAAAGGTAGGTAGGTAGGGGTAGGTAAAGTTGGGGAAATATGGGTACGTAGGTGGGAAATTGGGGTGGGTGGGTAGGTATTTGGGTAGGTAGGTAAAAAAGGGGGATAGGGAAGGTGGGTAGGAAGAAAAATGGGTGGGGTGGGTTTAAGGTGGGTAATTTTGGGGTAGGTGGGGAAAAAATTAGGTAAGTTTTGGGGTTTGGTAGGTAAAAAAAAAATTGGTAGGTTGGAAAGGAAAGTGGGTTAGGTAGGGGGTAGGATGGGAAAAGAAAGGTAAAAAAGGGGGTTTTGGAAATGGGGGGTTAAAAAAAAAGGTAAGGTTTGGGGGGGGTGGGAAAAAGTGGGAAAGTGGGTTGGGGAAAAGTAGGGTGGGGTAGGTAGGAAAAAAAAAAGGATGGAGGTAGGGTAGGAAAGAAAGGGAAAGGAAAGGTAGGTAGGTAAAAAAATTGGTAGGTGGGAAAAAAGGGTGGTAGGATTAGGAAAGTAGGTAGGTAGGTTAGGAAAGAGGTGGGTGGGTTTAGGTAAAAAAATTTTTTTAAAAAAAATTTAAAATTAAAAATTAGGTAGGTAGTAGGAATGGTAGGAAAGAATAGTAGGTAGGAAAAAAAGTAGGAAAAAAGTGGGTTTGGGTAGGGTAGGTAGGTGGGAAGAAAGTAAAAAAAGGGGTTTTCTAGGTGGGAAAAGGGTGGGTAGATTAGAAAATTTGGGTTTAGGTAAAAAGTAGGTGGGGTAGGTGGGTTAAAATTTGGTTTAAAAAGAAGGTAGGTAAAAAATGGGAAAAGGGTGGGGAAAAAGTAGGTTGGTAGGGTTTTAGGTAGGTGGGAAAAAAATTAGGTAGGTGGGTTTTAGGAAAAAAAAGGTAGGTAGGTAGGAAAAAGAAAGGGGGGAGGTAGAAAGTGGGTTTGGTTAGGAAAGGTGGGAAAAAGGTAGGTTTTGGGAAAAAAGGGAGGAAATGGTAGGTGGGTAGGTAGGTAAAAAAGTGGTAGGTAGGTAGGTGGGAAAAAGGGTATTTGGTAAAAAAGTAAATGGTGGGGGGAAAAGTGGGAAATGGTTTAGGTAGGAAGAAGGGGTGGGTTGGTAGGAAAGTAAGGTTTGAAAAAAAGGGGGGTTGGGGGGATTTGGCGCGTTCCCCCTTTAAGGTCGAAGGAAAAGTAAAAGAGGAGGAAAGTGGGGGTAGGAAAATTAAAGAGGTAGGTAGGAAAAATTTGGTAGGGTTAGGTTTTAAAATAGGTAGGTAGGAAAAAGGGGGAAGGTGGGTAGGTGGGTGGGAAAAAATAGAGGAGAAAGATTTTAAGGTGGGTAAAAATTTAGGTAGGAAAGATGGGAAAGAAGGGGGAAAGGTAGGTGGGAAAAAAGTGGGTTTTTGGGGGGTGGGGTAGTAGGAAAAGTGGGGAAAGGGGTTGCTAGGTAGGAAAATTAGGTAGGAAAGTTGGGAAAGTAGGTGGGTAGGTAGGTAGTAAAAAAAGGGGGAAGGTGGAAAATGGGGTAGGAAAAATGGTAGGTTGGTGGGTAAAAAAATAGGTAGGTAGGAAAAAAAGTTAGGAAGAAAAGGGGGAAAAGGGTAGGTAGGTTGGTAGGTAAAATGGAAAGGGGAAAAAGGGGTGGGTTTAGGTGGGTTTTAGGAAAGAAAGGGTGGGGGTAGGTAGGAAAGTAGTTAAAAAATTTAAAGGAAAAAAAGGGTAGGGTTTAGATAGGAAAGTTGGAAAGTTTTTTGGGGGTAAAAAATGGTGGGCAGGAGGAAGTAGGTAAAAAAGGTGGGAAAGGTGGGTAAAGGGAATGGTAGGAGGAAAAAAAAAGGGTAAAAAGAATTTAAGGTGGGTTTGGAAAAATAGGGAAAGGGGGTTTTAAAGGTGGGTTAGGTTAGGTAGGTAGGAAAGTAGGGGGGTGGTTATAAAAAAGGGTTTAGGTGGGAATAGAAAAAGGTGGGAAAGTTGGTTTGGGAAATTGGTAGGGTATTTAAAAGTAGGTGGGTAGGTAGGTAGGAAAGGATAGGTGGGTGGGGAAAGGGTGGGTTTCGGAAAGGTTGGAAAAATAGGTAGGTGGGTTGGAAAAAGGGGTATTTTGTAGGTAGGAGGAAAAAGGAAATTTAAGGGGTTTAGGTATTTGGGAAAGTGGGTTATTTAGGTAGAAAGTGGGTTAAAAAAGTTAGGTAGGAAAGTAGGTAGATAGGTAAAAAGGAAAGTGGGTTAAGGTAGGAGGGGGTTAGGAAAGTAGGTAGGGAAAGGGTGGAAAGAAAATGGGAAGGGAAAAAATTAAAATAGCTGGGTTTAAGGTAGGAAAATTTAGGTGTTGGGTTGGAAATTTAAGGAAAGGTAGGTAGGAAAGTATATAGGGGGGAAAAAAAAATAGTGGGTTTGGTGGGATTTAAGAAAGTAGGTAGGTAGGGTTTTAGAAAAGTAATAGTGGGGAAAAAAAATTTGGTGGGGAAATAGGTAGGGTTGGGAAAAAAAGTGGGTAGGTAGGTAGGAAATTTGGGAAGGGTAGGTTTTGGGGAAAGTAAATAAATAGGGAAAAATTAAATACGGGTAATAGGTGGGTAGGTAAAAAAAAAGAAATTTAGGTAGGGTTAGGAAATATTTGGGAAAGGTAGGAAAAAAATAGCTAGGGAAAAAAAATTAAAAAAGGTAGTAGGTAGGTAGGTAAAAAAGTAGGTGGGTTAGGTAGGAAGTAGGGTAGGTAGGAAGGAAAGTAAATTTTTTGGGGAAAACAATAAATAGGTGGGAAAAGGTAGGTAGGTGGGGGAAAGTAGGTAGGTAGGTGGGAAAAGTAAATAGCTGGGGAAAAACCATTAAATAGGTGATAGGTAGGTAGGTAAAAAGTAGGTAGGAAGGTAGGAAAGTAGGTAGGTAGGTGGGAAAAGAAAAATGGGTAGGGAAAACTTTAAATAGGTAGATAGGTAGGTAGGTAAAAAAGTGGGTTTGGTTTAGGTGGGAAATTTAGGTGGGTTGGGTAGGAAAGTAAATGGGGTGGGGAAAAACTTTAAATTTGGGTAGTTTGGTGGTTGGAAAAAAAAATAGGTGGTGGTGGGGAAAGTAGGTGGGTTAGGAGGAAAAGTAAATAGGGGGGGGAAAAACCCCCAATTAAAAATAGGAGTAGGTGGGGTAGGAAAAAAAGGGGTAGGTAGGTGGGAAAGGGTAGGTAGGTAGGGGGAAAAGTTAAAAAAAATGGGGAAAAATTTTTTTTAATAGGGGTTGGAGGAGGGTTAAGGTAGGTAGGAATTTAGGGTAGGAAAGGTAGGAAAAGGGTAGGTTGGTGGGTTTAGGAAATTTAAATTTAGTAGGTAAAATATTTAAAATTAGGTAATTGGGTTTTTATTTAGGGGTAAGAAAGGGGTGGGTTGGGTTGGGGAAATTTGGGTTTAGGTAGGTGGGAAAAGAAAATTAGCTGGGGGAAAAACATTAAATAGGTAGATAGGTAGGTAGGTAAGAAAGTAGGTAGGTAGGAAGGAAAGTGGGTTTGGTGGGTAGGAAAGTAAATAGCTAGGGAAAAAAATTTAAATAGGTAATAGGTAGGTGGGTAAAAAAAGTAGGTGGGTTTAGGTAGGAAAGTAGGAAAGGTAGGTGGGAAAAGGTTCTGGGGGGAAAAAATTTAAATAGGTGAAGGTAGGTAGGTAAGAAAGTAGGTAGGTAGGTAGGAAAGTAGGTAGGTGGGTAGGAAAGAAAAATAGCTGGGGGAAAAACCTTTAAAATTTGGTAGATAGGTAGGTAGGTAAGAAAGAAAGGAAAGGGGTTTAGGTGGGAAAAGGGTAGAGGTAGGTGGGGGGAAAGAAATAGCTAGGGAAAAAATTTAAATAGGTAGAATAGGTAGGTAGGTAAGAAAGTAGGTGGGGGTAAAAGGGTAGGAATTAGGGAAATTTGGGTTTTAGGTAAAAAGGGTGGGTTAGGAAAGGTAGGTAAAAAAGGTAAAAAGGGTAGGTAGGTAGGAAAAAAAATAGTGGGAAAACCCTTAAAAGGTAGGGGGTGGTGGGTAAAAAGTAGGTAGGTGGGGTAGGAAATTTGGTAGGTAGGTAGGAAAGAAAATTGGGGGGAAAATTAAATGGTAGGTAGGTAGGAAAAAAGTAGGTGGGTGGGTTTAAAAGTGGTAGGTAGTTGGGAAATAAAAGACGGGGTTTAAAAAATTAAAGGGGGTAGGAAAGGTTAGGGGATGTGGGAAAAGGGGTAGGTAAGGAAAAGAAAACGTGGGGGAAAAATTTAGGTAGGGAGGTAGGTAAAAATAGGTAAAAAGGAAAGTGGTTTTAGGTAAAAAGAGTTAGGGGTAGGTGGGAAAAGTAGGGGGTTTAAAAGGTAGGTGGAAGTAAATTTTGGGCGGGGAAAAAATTAAAAGGAGAAGGTAGGAAGGTAGGAAAGTGGGTGGGTTTAGGTGGGAAAGTGGGTTGGGAAAGGGAAAAGTAGGTGGTAGGTAAAAAAGAAAAAGGTGGGTTAGTGGGAAAGTTAAGAAAGTTTAAGTAAAAAAAGGTAAAAAAGGAAATGGGTAGGAAAAAAATAGGTGGGGAAGGTAGGTAAGGAAAAAGGAAAGTAGGTAGGGTTGGGTTAGTAAAAAGGGTAGGAAAAGGTAGGTGGGGAAAGAAATAGTAGGGAAAACTTTAAAATTTAGGGTGGGGAAAAGGTGGGGGTATAAAAAAAGAAAGTGGGTTTTAAGGTTAGTTAGGAAGGTTGGGGTAGGTAGGGTTAGGAAAGTAAATAGCTGGGAAAAAACTTTAAATGGGTTTTAGAAAAGGTAGGTAGGTAAAAAAGGGTAGGTAGGTAGGAAAGTATTTTAGGAAAGGTGGGAAAAGTAAATAGGGGGGAAAAACATTAAATAGGTAGATGGGGTAGGTTGGGTAAAAAAGTGGGGTAGGTGGGTTGGGGAAAGTAGGTTTGGTATTTTAGGAAAGAAAATAGTTGGGGAAAAACTTTTAAATTTGGTAGATGGGTTTGGTAGGAAAAAAGGAAAGGTAGGTGGGTAGGAAAGTAGGTGGTGGGGTGGGAAAGAAAATTAGGGGGAAAAAACATTAAATGGGTAGATGGGTTTAGGTGGTTTAAGAAATTTGGTGGGTTTGGGTAGGAAAGGGGTGGGTTTGGTAGGAAAGAAAATTTAGTTTGGGAAAACTTTAAATGGGTTGATAGGTGGGTTTGGTAAAAAAGTAGGTAGGAAGGTAGGAAAGTAGGTAGGTGGGGGAAAGAAAAATTGCTGGGGAAAAACATTAAATAGGTTTGATGGGTAGGTAGGTAAAAAAGTATTTTTGGTTTTTTGGGGAAAGTAGGTAGGTAGGTGGAAAATTTAAATAGTGGGGGAAAACCCTTAAATAGGTAATAGGTGGGGAGGAAATAAAATTAGGTGGGGAGGTAGGAAAGTAGGTAGGTGGGAAAAGTAAATAGTGGGAAAAAATTAAAATTAGGTAGATAGGTAGGTGGGGAAGGAAAGGTGGTAGGTGGGTTTAAGGAAAGTGGGTAGGTGGGTGGGAAAGAAAATAGTGGGGGAAAACTTTAAAATAGGTGTTTGGTAGGTAGGTAAGAAAGTAGGTAGGTAGGTAGGAAAGAAAATTTGGTAGGTAGGAAAGTAAATAGCTGGGGAAAAAATTAAAATGGGTTTAGATTTTTTAGGTAGGTAAAAAGGTAGGTAGGTGGGGTGGGAAAGTAGGTAGGTAGGTAGGAAAGTAAATGGTGGGGGAAAACAAAAAATTGGGTAGATAGGTGGGTTTGGGGAAAGAAAGTAGGTGGGTTTAAGTAGGAAAGAAAGGTGGGTTGGGGTAGGAAAGTAAATAGCTAGGGAAAAATTTAAATAGGTAGATATTTAGGTAGGTGGGGAAAGTGGGTAGGTAGGTGGGAAAAGTGGGTTTGGTAGGTGGGAAAGTAAATGGCTGGGGAAACACTTTTAAATAGGTAGAAGGTGGGTTGGGTTAAGAAAAGTGGGGTGGTAGGTAGGAAAGGGGGGAGGAGGTGGGAAAGTAAATATGGGAAAAAATTTTAAATAGGTAATAGGTAGGGGGTTTAAGAAAGTGGGTTTGGTAGGTGGGAAAAAGTAGGTAGGTAGGTGGGAAAAGAAAATAGTAAAAAAAACTTTAAATTTGGGTAGATAGGTAGGTGGGTTAAAAAAGTGGGGAGGTAGTAGGAAAAGTAGGTTGAGTGGGGAAGTAAATGTGGGGAAAAACTTTAAAAATGGGTTAATAGGTAGGTAGGTAAAAAAAGTAGGTAGGTAGGTGGGAAAAGTAGGTAGGAAAGGGGGAAATAAATGGGTAGGGAAAAAATTTAAAATGGGGAAGGTAGGTAGGTGGGAAAAAAGTAGGTAGGTAGGTAGGAAAGTGGGTTGTAGGTGGGTAGGTTTAAAAAAATTGGGGGTAGGGAAAATTTAAATAGGTAATGGGTTTGGTGGTTATTGGTATGGAAAGTGGTAAAAAAGGGGGATATGGGGTTTAGGTGGGAAAAAAAGGAAGGGTAGGTAGGAAGGATGTGGGTTAGGTAGGGAAAGGGAAAGGTAGGGTAGGTATGGAAAAGTAATAGGATTGTTGGTTGGGTGGTGGGTAAAATTTGGAGGGGGGTGGTTGGAAAATTTTAAAAAGGTTGGTGGTTTTGGTTGGTGGTAAAAAGGGTTTGGGGGGTAAGGTAGGGGGTAAGTAAAAAAGTAGGTAGGTGGGTTTAGGTGGGAAAAGTGACAGGTAGGTAAAAAAATTTAGGTAGGGGGGAAAAAAAAATTAGGTATTTTAGGTGGGTTTGGGGAAAAAAGGGTTTAGGAAATTGGGGGGTAAAAAAAAAGATAGGTGGGGTAAAAAAAAAAGTTAGGTGGGAAAGAAAGGTTTAGGTGGGATAAAAAAGTAGGTGGGTGGTAGGTAGGAAAGTAGGTAGGTGGGGAAGGGTGGGGTAGGTGGGTGGGTTTGGAAAGTAGGGTGGGGTAGGAAATTGGGGTATTAAAAAAGAAAGTAAGTGGGTAGGAAAGGTGGGTAAAGTGGGCCCAAAATGGGTAGGTGGTTTAGGTATAAAAAAAGCGGTGGGTTTAGGTAGGTAGTAAAGTGGGTTTTTGGTTGGAAAAAAGTTGGGTAGGTATGTAGGAAAGTAGGTGGGTTTGGGGGTAAAAAAAAAATATGTAGTAGGTAGGTTGTTTGGGAAAATTAGTTAGGTAGGTGGGGTAGATAGGAAAGTAGGTATGTAGGAAAAGAAAGTGGGTTAAAGGTAGGAAAGTAAGGTTTTTTTAGGTTGGAAAAAGTAGATAGGTAGGTGGGGAGGAAGGTAGATATTTAGGAAAGTTGGTGGTGGGAAAATTTGGGTGGGGTATTTTTGGGATTTGGGGTGGGGGAACTAAGTGGGTACAGGAAAAGTGGGAGAATTGGTTTTTGTCGGTGGGAAAAGTGGGTAGGTAGGTGTGGTTTTTTAGGTAGGGTACGTACGTAGTACTTTATGGGGAAGAAAGTAGGGAACTGGGGTACGTCCCAAAATAGGTGGGTTGGTAGGAAAAAAATAGGTGGGTGGGTTTTGTGTAGGAAAGTAGATAGCGGGGTTGGTAGGTTTAAATAGGTACGTGGGTAGGTGGGTTAGAGAAGTAGGTGGGAAAAGTGGGAGGTAGGAAGGTAGAAAAATGGAAAGGGTTGGTGGGAAAAAGTGGGTTTATTTAGGTTTGGAAAAAAAGGGAGGTAGGCGGTGGAAAAGTAGGTGGGGCAGTTTATGTGGGGTAGGTGGGAAATGTAGGTAGGTAGTAGGTAGGTGGGGAAAGAAGTTAGATAGATGGGAAAAAAATGGGTAGGTTTTTGGGAAAATTAGGTAGGTGGGAAAAGTAGGTATTTTGGGTTAGGTAGGTGGGAAAAATTTAGGTGGTAGGTAAAAAGTAGGTGGGTTTGGCGGGAAAAGTAGATAGGTAGGTGGGTTTGGAAGGTGGGGTGATGGGAAAGTAGGTAGGTATAAAGAAAGGGGGGTTTTAAGTGGGGGAATTTTTGGGGAAAATAGGGTGGTACGTAGGAAAGTAAAGTTTTTTGGTATTTTGGGTAGGAAAAGTAGTTAGGTAGGTGGGGTAGTTGGGGTAGGTAAGGGTGTTAGGGGTTACGTACTTTAGGGAATTTAAGAAAGGGTAACTTGGGAATTAGGTGGGCAGGACAGGGTATGAAAAGTAGGAAATGGGCAGGTATGTAAGAAGTAAAGGTGGGTAGCAAAGAAAATGGGTTTAAAGGGGGTGGGGAAAATTGGTAGGTAGGTGGTGGGAAAAGGGGAAGTTTTGGTAGTGGGTTTGGTAAATAGGTAGGGGGTTTTGGTAGGGTAGGTAAAAAAGAAAAAGGAAAAAGTAGGGGTGGAAGGTAAAAAAAAAAAGGTGGGTTATTTTGGATTGTAGGTACTTGGGGTAGGAAAGCAGGGAGGTGGGTAGGTGGGAAAAGTAGGTAGGCAGGTAGGTAGGAAATTTTAAAGAAGTAAGTAAGAAAGGTAGGAATGTGGGTGGGTAGTAGGTAGGTAGGGAGTTTTAGGTAGATATGAAAAGGGTTTTAGTATGTAAGAAAGTGGGTTTAAGGTGGGGAAATTAGGCTGAAGGTAGGTAGGTGGGAAAAGAAGGTAGGTGGGTTTTGGAAAAGTGGGATAGGTAGATAGGTAGGATAGTAGGTGTTAGGAAAGTAAGTGGGTTTAAAAAAGTGGGGGGGTAGGTAGGGAATTTGGGGAAAACTGGGCGGCAGCGGGAAAAGTAGAGACTTTGGTTGTCATTTGGGAAAAGTGGGGTAGGTGGGAAATTAGGTAGGTAGGAAAGTAGGAGGTGGGGAAGGAAAGTAGATAAAGGAAAGGGAAAAGTGGGTTTGGTAGGTAAGAGGTCGGTAGGTAGGTAAAAAAAAAAGTAGGTAGGTAGGTGGGAAAAGTAGAAAAGGTTTAAGTAGGAAAGTAGGTGGGGGAGGTTTTTAAAAAATAGGTAGGTAGGTGGTGGGGGGAAAGAAGGTAGGTAGGGGGGAGAAAAAAAAAGATAGGTAGGTAGAAAAAATTTAGGTGGGAAAATTTTAAGGTAGGTAGTTTAGAAATTTAAGGGGGGTTTTTTGGGTTTTTTGGGTTTTTTTTGGGGTTTTTTTGGTTTTGGGTTTAGGAAGGTAAAAAAGGTAGGTATTTGGAAGGTGGTAGGGTGGGGAAAGTTAAAAAAGGTAGGTGGGAAGGGGGAAAATTGGGTTAGGTGGGAAAAAGGGGAAATAAAGAAAGGTGGGTAGGTAGGTAGGAAAGTAGGCAGGTGGGTAGGTAGGTAGGTATGAAAATGGGTTAGGTAGGTAGGTATTTTAAAGTAGGTGGGTTGGGAAAAAAAAGTTGGTGAGTATGTAGGAAAGTAGGTAGGTAGGAAAATATGTATGTAGGTAGGTTGATAGAAAAAGTTAGATAGGTAGGTAGGTAGATAGGAAAGTAGGTGGGTATGAAAGTAGGTAGTTAAGCAGGAAAGTAGGTAGGTAGGTAGGAAAGTAGATAGGTAGGTATGGTAGGAAGGTAGATGGTTAGGAAAGTAGGTACGTAGGAAAGTAGGTGGGTAGTTTTTGAAAGTAGGGAACTAAGTAGGTACGTAGGTAGGTAGGAAAGTAGATAGCTGGTAGGTAGGTAAATAGTGTAGGTAGGTAGGTAGAGAAGTAGGTAGGAAAGTAGGCAGGTAGGAAGGTAGAAAAAATAGGTAGGTAGGTAGGAAAGTAGGGTATTTAGGTAGGAAAACAGGGAGGTAGGCAGGTAGGAAGTAGGTAGGCAGCTATGTAGGTAGGTAGGAATGTAGGTAGGTAGATAGGTAGGTAGGAAAGTAGTTAGATAGATAGGAAAATGGGTAGGTATTTAGGAAGGTAGGTAGGTAGGGAAGTAGGTATGTAGGTAGGTAGGTAGGAAAGTAGGTAGGTAGGTAGGAAAGTAGGTAGGTGGGCAGGAAAGTAGATAGGTAGGTAGGTAGGAAGGTAGGTAGATAGGAAAGTAGGTAGGTATGAAAGTAGGTGGGTAAGTAGGGAAGTAGGGAACTAGGTAGGTACGTAGGAAAGTAAAGATTTTGGTATGTCGGTTGGAAAGTAGTTAGGTAGGTAGGTAGGTAGTTAGGTAGTTACGTACGTAGGGAAGTAAGTAGGTAACTTGGGAATTAGGTAGGCAGGACAGCAGGTATGTAAGTAGGAAACTAGGCAGGTATGTAAGACAGTAGGTAGGTAGCAAAGAAAGTAGGTAAGTAGGTAGGTAAATAGGTAGGTAGGTAGGTAGGAAAGAAGATTGGTAGTAGGTGGGTAAATAGGTAGGCAGGTAGGTAGGTAGGTTAAAAGGTAGAAAGGAAAGTAGGCAGGTAGGAAGGTAGAAAAAAGGTAGGTAGGTAGGATAGTAGGTACTTAGGTAGGAAAGCAGGGAGGTAGGTAGGTAGGAAAGTAGGTAGGCAGGTAGGTAGGTAGGTAAGAAAGTAAGTAGGTAGGTAGGAATGTAGGTGGGTAGATAGGTAGGTAGGAGAGTACGTAGGTAGATATGAAAATGGTTAGGTATGTAGGAAAGTAGGTAGGTAGGAAAGTAGACATAAAGGTAGGTAGGTAGGAAAGTAGGTAGGTAGGTAGGAAAGTAGGTAGGTAGGTAGGAAAGTAGGTAGGTAGGTTTGAAAGTAGATAGGTAGGTAGGAAAGTAGGTAGGTAGGTTTGAAAGTAGATAGGTAGATAGGTAGGATGGTAGGTAGTTAGGAAAGTAAGTAGGCATGAAAGTAGGTGGGTAGGTAGGGAAGTAGGGAACTAATTAGGTACGCAGAAAAGTAGAGACTTTGGTATGTCAGTAGGAAAGTAGGTAGGTAGGTAGGTAGGTAGGTAGGTAGGTACGTACGTACGTAGGGAAGTAAGTAGGTAAGTAGGGAACTGGGTAGGTAGGTAGGAAAGTAGGTAGGTAGGCAGGACAGTAGGTAGGTAAGTAGAGAACTAGGCAGGTAGGTAGGACACTAGGTAGGTAGCAAAGAAAGTAGGTAGGTAGGTAGGTAAATAGGTAGGTAGGTAGGAAAGTAGATAGGTAGTATGTAGGTAAATAGATAGGTAGGTAGATAGGTAGGTAGAAACATTTTACTCTCTTTCAAACTGTTCAATTTGAGCCAAAACAGCTTCAATTTCCACATCAGTATATTCCTCTCATATGGAGAAAGCGTGGGAAAGACAAACCAGTCACTGGCCAATTTCTTGAGAATGGGAGGCTGTGTAGCACTGAATTTGGTCCCCAATCCTTCCTTAGTTTATGCTGACCTCAGTGGAATGTGCATTCATTTATGCGTGTACTAGGTAGAGCTTAGTGCATGAGGAAAATTCCCCACTAGGCTGAAATGATGTCAGGCGCATTGTGCAGGTATAAACATAGGCGGGTCAGCCGGCAGTGGCGGGCTACGAAGGGTAATTTATTCTTAAAATGTTCATATGTAAAAAAAAGCTCCACTTTCGTCAACTAGATCTGCAATGTGATATGTATCGTTGTCTATCCATTCTTTCACTTGAAAGAAGTTTCCACCAACTTTAACTTTTTTGTTGTAAAATATGTTTTCTGTCAAAAGATTTTCAGAATCAACAAGTTGAACTTTCCTGCTAAACATTTCGCATGCATGGAATGTATCAATCCAGAATGCATTTGAACTTCTTTCCCTAATGGGTATACAGTAGCTATATTTGTCCAGATCTTTGACAACAGGGCAAATCTCTTCAATGATAGAACTCCACTTATGAATCCTGAGTTAAAGTTTTCTTATCCATATAAGTTTTAACCCTATTATATACTGTTTTACAGATGGTATTCCCAATCCTCCATGCTTTATATGTTTGATTGTGTTTTTACTCGAGATGCTTTCTTGCTTTTTTTTTCCACACAAACTTAAAACATAACTTCTGAAGTATATCTATATAATCATTTAGTTGATTAGGGAACAGTATCCAGAGATATATCAGTTTGGAACGAATTAAAGTTTTTAGCGCTGCCACTCTACCAATATGTGTAATATTCCTTTTTATCCAGATGTTGAATAGAGATATTATTTCTGTAATTTTGTTATCATAGTTCAGTTTTTCACATTGTAACAAGTCTGGTGTAAACCATTTTCCGAGTATCTTAAACTGTTTTGGGTTCCAGTCTACCCTTAAATAGGTCATATACCTTACATCAGAAAATGTTTTGCTCCAAAGCCATATTACTTTAGTTTTCTCTATATTCACAAACAGTCCAGTTACTTTTCCAAATAAAGCTTAAGTTTTCATGGATTGTTCAAATGATATGCTGTCCCCTTTATTTATTGACTGTGTAATCAGCGAACTGTGACATCTTGTATTCTGTGTCATTCATATAAATACCTTTGATGTTTCGGTTTTCTCTTATAATAATTGCTAGAGTTTTTGCCGAGAGAATAAATAAGTATGGAGATATTGGGTCACCCTGTCCGCATCCTCTGTGGATATTAAACCAGGAAGAGCACTGTTTATTGACTATAACTGTAGACTTAATATTTCTGTAGAAGGTTGAAATTCAATGAAGTATATCTTTTCCAAATCCAAATGCTTTAAATACCTTTGAAATGAACTGCAAACTTAATGAATCAAAGGCCTTTTTCAAAATAAATGGAAATTAATATACCTAGAAGGTTTTTCATTTAAGGTAATTAATCAGATCATACAATCTTATATTATCTCCTATAAATGTCTTAGGTAAAAATCCTGTCTGATCTTCATTAATGAGTTTGGAAAGAACTGTTTTTATTCGATTAGCTATACAGGATGGGCCTATTTTATAAATAATATTAAGTAAGGATACTCACACTACAACTACTACTACCACCACCACCACCACCACTACTACTACTACTACTACTACTACTACTACTACTACTATTACTACTACTACTACTACTACTACTACTGCTACTGCTGCTACTACTGCTACTGCTACTACTACTACTATTAATACTACTACTACTACTACTACTACTACTACTACTACTACTACTACTTCTGCTGTTACTACTACTACTACTACTACTGCTACTATTACTACTACTATTACTGCTACTACCACCACTACCACCACCACCACTACTACTACTACATCTACTGCTGCTGCTGCTTCTGCTGCGCTGCTGCTGCTACGACTACTAGTACTGCTACTTCTCCTCCTCCTCCTTCTCATCCTACTACTACTACTACTCTTCTTCTCTTGGTCTTCCATCGATCCGATGATGACTGTCCTCATGCGTTGAGTCTTTGTCTTATGTGGGCACGGAGATGGCTGGTTAAGCCAATCCGTGATAGGCAGACGCGGGTGCAGTGGGGGCAAGGTAACTCCCCGGGGGGTTCAGGGTTGATGGTTGACGCCTTTCTCCTAGCTTGTGCTGCAGTCACATCATCTTGCCTCTTTTCCTCGAAGTTGTCATGCGCCCGGATGGTTAGGGCGCGCCAGCCTGGTCTGTCCATAGCATTCAGCTCCAGCTGTTTGGGAGGGATGTCTGCGTGTTTGGTGTTTGACTTCACGCAGTCCTTGAATCTTTTGCGTGGTCTGCCCTGGTTCCGCTTTCCCAAGGTCAGTTCGCCATACATGAGCTGCTTAGGCAGCCTTTGGTCATCCATCCGGATCACGTGACCAACCCATCGAAGCTGGGCTGTCAGTATCATGGCCTCAATGCTGGTCATCCCAGCTCTGTCCAGGACCTCGAGGTTTGTGATCCGGTCTTGCCAGTGGATGTTCATATTTGACCGCAGGCTTCTCATGTGGAACTTTTCCAGCTGCATCCAGTGTCTTTTGTACACCGTCCATGTCTCGCATCCATAGAGTAGGCTGGTGAGAACGACGGCTCTGTACACCTTGAGCTTTGTGGAAAGCTGGATGTTGTGCTGGTTTAAGACACGAGCTCGGAGGCGACCAAGAGCTTGACTGGCCTTGCAGATCCTAGCGTTGATCTCTTTATCCAGGGTGTTATCATTGCTGATGGTACTGCGAGGTACTGAAATCATCCACTATCTTTAGCTGGGTGCCCTCAATGGAGATAGAGGGGGGAGGGGCGGCTGAAGCAGGCGCTGGCTGAAATAGTACCTCTGTCTTGCCGAGGCTGATAGTGAGCCCAAAAAGGTGAGAGGCTTCTGCGAACTTATCTGTGATGAGCTGTAGGTCAGATTCTTTGTGTGCCATGAGAGCACAGTCATCAGCAAAAAGTGCTTCCATGATGATCTTCTCCACAACCTTGGTCCTGGCATTCAGTCAGCGGAGGTCGAACAGTGAGCCGTCAAGTCTGTATCGCAGGTATACCGCAAGGTCTAGGTCCTTGATAGCGTGGTTGAGGACGCAGGTGAAAAAGAAGTTGAAAACGACTGGGGCCAGCATGCATCCCTGTTTGACGCCGTTACTGATATTGAATGGCTCTGATACTTCTCCACCCGAGAGAACCTGCCCAGTCATGTTGTCATGAAACTGGCGTATGAGGTTGACGAACTTGTCTGGGCATCCGAGTTTGGATAGGATGATCCAGAGGGCCTTCCTGTTCACTGTGTCGAAGGCCTTGGTGAGGTCAACGAAGACCACATACAAGTCCATGTTTTGCTCTAGGCATTTCTCCTGCACTTGTCGGACGGAGAAGATCATGTCCACAGTGCTGCGGTTTGGGCGAAATCCACACTGTGTTTCCGGCAGGTTCCCTTCGGAAATGTTCTCCGTTAAGCGGTTGAGGAGGATCCGAGCCAATATTTTCCCAGCAAAAGAAAGGAGATGCCCCGGTAATTGCCACAGTCAGCCTTTCTACCCTTGTTCTTAAATAGGGAGACGACAGTGGCATCCCTGAAATCTTTGGGCAGTTCTTCGTCTTCCCAAATGCTGGTGAGGAGGGAGTGGAAAGCTGCAAGGGCCACAGGTCCGCAGATTTGAACATCTCTGCTGGGATTCCGTCCATTCTGGGTGCTTTGCCTGGGCTGGTCTGTCTTATTGCTGCCTTCAATACTTCATCCATAGATGGTCGGGGGGGGGGGGGGGTCGAGGCAGTGGACAATGGGCTTTGTGGGATCAGGTCAAGAGCGTGGGGTCTACACTGGAGGGCCTGTTGAGCAGGTTGCTGAAGTGCTCTCTCCATCGTTCGTTGATGCTGCTCTTCTCCTTCAACAGGGTTGAACCGTCTGCTGACAGGAGTGGGGTAGTACATGGCTTGGGAGGTCCATAGACTTCTTTGATGGCACTGAAAAACATTTTGAAGTTCTGCGTGTCAGCATCAGTATCTCTGGACCTCGTCTGCCTTCCTCTTCCACCATACATCCTGCATCTTGCGCAGCGCAACTTGGGCCTGTTTCTGGAGATGCTTGAAGCGATCATGCTTGGGGGCCGAGGAGGAGTCGTTTTGCCACTCTACAAATGCTTTCTGCTTGTCATCCAGGAGTTTCCTGATGTGCTCGTCGTTCTCGTCGAACCAGTCCTGATGAATTCGTTTTCTGGGGTCGATAGTGGATTTTGCTGACTTTGTCACCAGTGTTCTGAATTGCTCCCACCTTTGAGTCGGGCAGCCAGTCAGGGGACCATGGGCAGTCAGTCGGCCGTCGAGGTCTTCTGCAAATTCACTGCGTTGCTGATGTTGTTCCAGTTTGGCGACGTTGAACGCTGGTCTGAGGACTTTCGGCGTCTTGCGCAGAGTTGGAGCGATATGCAGGGATAGGATGGCCCTGACTAGACGATGGTCTGTCCAACACTCGGCTCCTCGCATGGCCCTGGTGATCCTGATATCACGGATGTCTCTTTGGCGGCAGATGGCAAAGTCGATCAGGTGCCACTGCTTGGATCTTGGGTGCATCCGTGTTGCCTTGAATTTGTCGGCCTGCCGGAACAGTGTGTTTGTTATAGTGAGGTGTTGTTCAGCACAAAGGCTTAGAAGCATCAAGCCGTTGGAACTCAACTTTTCAGTTCCGTGTGGCCCCAGCACGCCTTTCCAATTTCTGCAGTCCGCTCCAACTCTGGCGTTGAAATCGCCCAGCAAGATGAGCTTGTCATTAGAGGGGGTGTCCTTTACGAGGGCACTGAGCTCCTCATAAAAAGCTTCCTTCACTTCATCGCTGCTGGTAAGGGTTGGAGCGTATGCACTGATGAGGGTAATATGCCGGGTACGGTTCAGGGGGAAGCGGAGTTTTATCAGCCGTTCGTTCACTGAAGTTGGTACATCAGGAAGTTGTTTAAGGAGCGATGTCTTGATGGCCACTCCCACTCCATGAATTCTTTCTTCATCTTTGGCCTTGCCTTTCCAAAAGAAAGTGTATCCACTTTTCAGTTCATCCACAGATCCTTCCTCAGCTAGTCTGGTCTCGCTGAGGGCAGCTATGTCAATGCGGTAGCGGGCCAGTTCCCTTGCAATGAGAGCCGTTCTCCTCTCAGGCCTTGAAGAGGCCTCTCTGTCCATGAGTGTGCGCACATTCCACGCACCAACGAATAATTGTTTCTTTCTTTGGTTTCGACCGCTTGGAGGGTAGAACTGCCAGCCGCGGTATTACTACTACTACTACTACTACTACTACTTCTACTACTACTTCTAGCCTACCACCACAACTACCACTACCACCGCCAACACCACCACTACAACTACTGCTACGACCAATACCACTACCACCACTAACATAAAAATATACCACCACTGCAGTCAGTATTGATGATGCTAATGATAACAACAGCCACCATCAATGTACCTACATAACCAATACTGTACTAGAGGAGATCGTCATAGGGAGGGAGGAAAGGAAGGAAGGAAGCGAAACTTCCTTCCCTTGTCCTGGCGAAGAGAAAACCTTCAGCTCCCCGATACTGGATATAAGCCTCAATGGGATGCATTCTAATAATCATTTGTCCACTTACTCTCCATCACACCTCTCCCTGTCAGTCTTACTTATGAAAATGGCCTCTCTCTCTCCCCCTTTCTCTCCCCTTCCTCTCACTCCTCTCTTCCCCCTCTCTCGTACAAACACTCACATAAATTATATAGTGGAAACACGTGTTTTCCCTTGAATAAGTACATACAGGGGTGGGGTGGTGGGTGGGAAAGATATGAGCAAAGTTTGTAAATGCAAGAAACTAAATACTTACACATTGATATACATAATAATACACTAGTATCCACCCCTCCTGCACAAAGACACACACACCAATCTCTCTCTCTCTCTCTCTCTCTCTCTCTCTCTCTCTCTCTCTCTCTCTCTCTCTCTTTTGCTCGCTCGCTCGCTCGCTAGCTGGCTTGATTACTTGCTCTATCTAGCACACGCATACACCAACTTGCACACACACTCAAACACTCTCTCACAAAAAGCGCACCTATCTTCAGCTATATGTATGAATACATATCTCATGGAATAACATCCACGGCAGATGGC
This sequence comes from Rapana venosa, assembly GCA_028751875.1. Lineage (NCBI taxonomy): Eukaryota > Metazoa > Mollusca > Gastropoda > Neogastropoda > Muricidae > Rapana > Rapana venosa. Next base: position 4,190,224 of record CM054154.1, read on the forward strand.
GCTCTTTATGATGATCATTCTTTCTTCCAGCGTCTTTACTTGCTGGGCTAGAGCTCCAAGGCCTCCCAGCCCCACGCCAACAGTGACTGCCACCACCAAGGCAGCCGCACTTCCACTCCGGGGATGGCATCAAAAAACGACATCAGCGAGAGCGCTTTCATCACATTCCCCGTCTGCCTGTCCGCACGCAACAGCCTACTCACCCGGAAGCAGAACAGACCTGTCCTAATTGCATATGCCTATACCATGCTCAGCATTTCACCGCCTACAGAGACCCAGACTACAAACACACACACACACACCAAACAAGACAAACAAAAACCTCGAATGGGCGACTCAACAGCGACCCGAACCCGTGACACCAGACCATGACCCAAGCACTACATTTACAGTGCCCCGTCTCTCCCCCCTCTAGCATTATGAATATTGATGATGATAGTTATGAAAAGTAACTGAACGGAAACTAAGAAACGCGTCCATACGGCTGAGTACAAGTTATTTCTATATTTTGTCGGTAATTACTAACACAGCTAATTATTAACTGTGCACCGATTACTGTGATGATATGTTGATATATACAGATGTAGACGTTGATAATCTGCTCACACACGAATAATCATCATCTGATTTGTACTGTATCCTTGACAATTTAAAAAAAAAGTTACAACAGTAGCACCACACGTCTGTCTCGAAAGATTCACACGCCAGAGCACTCCCACCATTCAACACACACTATCAGAGAGAGAGAGAGAGAGAGAGAGAGAGAGAGAGTCTCACGGGCTGTAGGGGTGACGAGGAAGAGGAGCAGAAAGACTGGGTATCGAAGTTCCCATTTCTGCCTGGTCATGGTCAGCTTTGTTCATGTTACGTCACTGATGTCTCTTTCCACATGGGGCATTGTCTGTTAGGGAAGAACCAAAGAACGGTGTAAAAGTAATCAAGTGTTGTTTGAGTCTACGTATCTACATAACAATGTTAAGCGTATAGCATTTGAAACTAAAAGCATAATCGACTTAAAATGAAAAATAGAGGAAAGAAAGACAAAGAAAAAAGAAGCAGTGTGTGATAAATAGCTAGCTAGGTAGTAAGAACGATCTATCTATATGATCTAACAATAGATAGATAGAAAGTTAGATAGATAGGCAGATAGATAGATAGATAGATAGATAGATAGATAGATAGATAGATAGATAGATAGATAGATAGATAGACAGACAGACAGACAGACGGATAGATGAATGAATGGATGGATGGATGGATGGATGGGTGGGTGGGTGGGGTGGGTGGATAGATGGATGGATGAATGGATCGATAAATAGATAGATAGATAGATAGATAGATAGATAGATAGATAGATAGATAGATAGATAGATAGATAGACAGACAGACAGACGAATAGATAGATAGATAGATAGATAGATAGATAGGTAGGTAGGTAGGTAGATAGATAGATAGATAGATAGATAGATAGATAGATAGATAGATAGATAGATAGATAGATAGATAGATAGATAGATAGATAGATAGATAGATAGATAGATAGAAGACGAAGATGAATGCGCAAACGAATGTGAGGAAGAAGAACGCAAGAACTGCAACAAAGAATGCTAAGACTGCATAGAAGAATGCAAAAACTGCAAAGAAGAAGATGAATGCAATGAAGGAGAATGCAAAGGAGCTGGTACTGACTTGACTGGGAAAAACGGTCATTATTTTATTTGCTTGGCCTATCTGGCTACAAATTGTTCTTAACGTATTGGAGAAGTAGGGGGGGGGTAGTTTTCTGTGAACATTAATTTTGTGTTCCAATGATTCGATTTTAAATCTTCAAATTGGTAAAAGTATCTCCATTTCCAGATTGCACTTAAAGAGCATGTTTTACCTCTGACAAAATAATTGTAGTCCTCAAGTTTAGAGACTTTACTTATAAAATGTTACTCAAAAATTGTAGAGAAATCTGAATGATTGGGTTTAATAATAATAATAATAATAATAATAATAATAATACATGGAATGTATACCTCACTATATCTTGCAGAAAAACAAACCAAAGCGCTCTCATTCATCCCATTCTTTCACACGCAGCCAGTTGCGATTAATAGATTTTTACAAAGTCAAATTTAAAAACACACGCGCGCACAATTCACAGTTTTTTACAAATACAAATGTAAACACACACGCGCACGCGCCTACACACACGCGCGCGCGCGCCCACACACACATACACACACACACAAACAAAAGTTGTACACTCACGCAGGCTAATGGGGGGGTGGAGTTGGTTATTGAGGGCAGGGACAGAAATGAGATGAAACAAGAGGGGAGAATTTCAGGTTTGAAACAAATGCGTCTTTAGGTTGGATTTAAAAGCATCAAAAGTAAGCTTTTGACGAAGGGAGAGAGGGAGGTCGATCCAGATCACTGGACCAGAAACAGAGAAAGCGCGACGGCCAACAGTGGATTGGTTGAATCTAGGTGTTTGTAAGCACAAGGTATCTGCAGCAGAGCGGAGGGAACGAGAAGGGGTATACAAGTGAAGACATTCTCAGAGGTAGGAAGGTGCTGTTTTGTGGAGACTTTTGTAACAGAGGGTACAGATCTTATAGTTTACCCTCTGTGGCACAGGCAGCCAGTGGAGAGATCGCAAGAGAGGAGTAATGTGCTCAGATTTTTTTTTTCTGAGGACTAGTCGAGCTGCAGAGTTTTGTATACATTGAAGAGGGTGGATAGATGATGCTGGCAGACCAGCCAGAAGAGAATTGCAATAGTCCAGACGTGAGAGAATGAGAGATGTGACTAGGTTTGCATATTGCATCAGTGGACAGATACTTTCGAACTGCACTAATGCGCCGTAATTGATAGTAGCACGAGTGGCAAGTTTGGGTGATGAATTTTTGCATGGAGAGCGTGTTATCGATAACTACCCCAAGATATTTCACTACAGTGGATAGAGGGACAGACGTATTGCCGGTTTGCACACACATACACACGCACACACACACACACACACACACACACACACCACAGAAAAATATGAAACACACACATCACACACCACACACAACACACACATACACACACATACACACACAAAGAGGGAGGGAGGGAGGGAGGGAGAGATAGGAAAAGAGAGAGAGAGAGAGAGGAGAGAGAGAGAGAGAGAAGAGAGAGAGAGAGAGAGAGAGAGAGAGAGAGACAGAGAGAGAGAGAGAGAGAGAGAAAAGGTTGCTTTTTTTTATAGATTTCAATGGTTAATGTGTTTTGACCATAGGCCTACATACATAATGGGGGAGGGTGGATGTGGGGTGGTCCATTAATATATGACAACTGAAATATAATAAAATGTTCCCAATCAGAATACAAAGTACAACGCATTTATACTTACACAAAATTCATTCATTCATTTATCCCTTGGTCGGGACGACCGTTGGGGTACCCGCACGGACGCTGCAAGTGGACCGCCAAATGGTTCTGTCCTGGGCTGTTTTCAGGAGGTTTGGTACAGTGAGGCCGGTCCACTCCTTGATGTTGGATATCCAGCTTTTGCGTGGTCGTCCCTGCCTCCTTGATCCTTCCACCATTCCCTGCAGGACTGTCTTTGACAGGCTGTTATGCCTTGTTGTGTGGCCAAACCACTTCAGTTTCCTCCGTTTGACTGTATCTAGCAATTGTTCTTGTTTGCCAGCCAGTGCCTCGATCTGCTGCCAGACGTAGTTATTGGTTTTGCGGTCTCTGTAGGTGATGTTCAGGATCCGCCTGAGGCACTTCATCTCAAAGGCTTGAATGCGACGTTCTAAATCGGCAGTAAGTGTCCATGCTTCACAGCTGTACAAGGCAATGGATGTGACGAGTGCCTTGTAGAGTCTGACCTTAGTGTGGGTTCTGATGTTGTGGTTTCTCCACACTTTCGCCAGCTTAGTCATGGAGGAGAAAGCCACAGCAAGTCTGATCTTCACCTCTTGTGTGCTCGTGCCTTCTTTGGTGATGACTGCTCCAAGGTACTTGAAAGTTTCCACCTCCTCTAGTGTCTCGCCACTCATCTTGATGCTGGTGGGAGTGGTCGGTGTGGTACTGTTCACTGGGATCTTGCTCTATTCCGTGCTGATATCCCATACCGTGGGCATTGGCTGATGTTTCCAGTCTGGTGGTGAGATCCTGGAGTTCTTCTTAAACTGCGGCCCATGAGATCAATATCGTCTGCGAATCGAAGATTGCAGACTGGCCTTCCTCCTATTGTGATTGTGGTCTTGAAGTCAAGGAGGGCCTCCTGCATGATGTTCTCCAGGAACACGTTGAAAAGAACGGGGATAGCGGGCAGCCTTGTCGAACTCCAACTGAAGTCCGGAAAAAACTCCCCGATTTCTCCACCCATGAGGACTGCACTGTGGGAGCTGTCTACAGCGCCTGGATGACTTGAATCAGGTCCTCGTCGAAGCTATAGTCTCTCATGACTTGCCACAGAGCTTCTTGCCACACTCGGTCGAAGGCCTTCTTGAAGTCAATGAAGTTGTTGTAGAGCTGTAGCTGATGTTGGAGATGCTTCTCTATGAGCATTCTGATGTTGAAGATCTGCTCGACAGTGCTTCGACCTGGTCTGAATCCTGCCTGTTCTTCTGATAGGATTTCTTCTGCTTGTGGTTTCAGTCTGTTCAAGGCAATGCGTAGCATAACTTTGCTTGGATGGCTTGTCAGACTGACTGTTCTGTAATTTTGGCACTTCTCCAGGTCTCCCTTCTTTGGAAGTGGAACTATGATGGATTGGGTCCACTGTTCAGGCCACTCTTTGCTGGTCCAGATGCGTTGGCAGATGATTGTTAATGCCTTGATCATCTCTGGGCCTCCGTTCTTGATGAGCTCAGCCGGGGTGTTGTCAATCCCTGGTGACTTGCCTCCTTTCAGGGATCTTACTGCTTCTTCTACCTCTTCCTCCAGCACCTGTGTGCTTTCAGGATCTGATGGTCTGGGATCTTGCTCGTGAAGTTTGTTCGGATCAGCCTTCAGCTTGTAGTTGTACAGGTCTCTGCAATATTCTGTCCATCTCCTCATGATAGTGGCGCTCTCTGTAAGGACTGACCCCTCTTTGTCTTCAATAACGGAGGTCTTTGGCTGCTGGGGCTTGGTTAGTACTGATGGTCCCGGTACCGCCTCTTTGCTGTCTCCTTCGCCATTGCCTTCTCAACCTTGGAGCATTGTTCTGACATCCAGTTCCCCATGGCCTCAGTCATCTTCTTCTTGATTGACCTGTTGACTGTTCCATACTCTTCGGCCGTTTCTGGGTTTTTGTTCTTCACTGGCTTTAGCTTTCTTCGTTGGTCGCACAGGTCCAGGATATCGTTGGTAACCCACGGTTGGTTCTTTTTCCTCTCTTTCCCAAGGATCTCCAGCGCGGTCTCCTGAATGGTCTTGCTGAAGGTCTCAGTGAGGTTGTTGATGTCATCTTGGAGAAATTACACAAGAGCATTTAGATATTCTACACTATTGCTGATATACAGCTTTTTATCATCTATCCTTCCTAGAAAAAGAAATATATAAAATGAACAAGAAAATCACGGAACAAACCTCAAGTTAACATTCGGAAAGTGGTGGGGGTGGAGGTGTTGAGACTGAAGATGACCTAACTTTCAAGAATAGCCTGTCTTCTTCTAATGGCATGAAACACATATTTACCGACATAGCGACAGACATCTTCGCTCTTTCCATCAAGCAGTCTTGAAAGAGGTAAATCAGGAAACTCTTTAAGGAACTTTTCTCTCATGTCATTTCATAATGGACAAGTAAGTAAGAAATGTTCTTCGTTTTCTTATTGAAAACCACATGCACATTGCTTATCCATCGGGTTTTCACTGTACCTATGCATATTGCAGTTTATAGGTAATACATCAAGTCTTACATGTGAAAACGCAACTCTAAAACATACTATATCAATGCATAAAAGATATCTTTCTTTGCCAAAGACATCTTTAAACGTTCTATATATTTCATATCTACTCCCATCACGTAGGGTGGATGACCATTCCTGCATGAATATATCTACTAATCTCTGTTTAAACCCACTTAAAACTGCGTTCATTACTGGTACCTTGGTTCATCCATACAAACTGAAAACCTGTGCTACATAACATGTCCTTGATATCTGTCACCCAGCATTTTTTACCCCGATTATCCAATGACAAAAGCATCTTATAGAATTGTTTTGGAAGTCTGTCTGCTTCCATCTGCAGTAAACGCAGCCAATACTTCACAGATCTGACAGTTGTGTTGACAAAAAGAGGATATCTGCCTAGTTCACTGTACACTAATTTGTTTGGCGATTTCAAAGGTACGCCCAGATATCGTTGAAAGCTAAAAGGTGTACTTTGTCAAGGTTATCGAGTCTATGAACTCCCCAGACTTCAGAGGAGTATAACAATATCGACTGCACTTTTGCATCAAATATCTTGAAGAAAGTTTTTGTGTCATTTATTTGCATTTTGAATAAGCTCTAATAAAATATACAACACTCTTTTTCCTTTTGTAACAAAAGCAGCAGTTCCAAGTTTGCAACTTAGTTTTGTTGTAAATGTAAATCCAAGGTAAGTGTAACTGTTTACCACTTCCACGAGATCACCATCATAAAACCATTTTTCATTTTTTGATAGGTGTCCACCTTTTCTAAAAACCATAACCTTAGTCTTTTCTTTATTAACTATACGTTTTAAATTATCACAACACGTTTTTAGATAATTCAGTTGAGTCTTCAATCCTCTGGAAGTGGTTGGCAACAATACTACATCATCAGTGATTAAGAGAATAAACAATTCAGTCACAGTTGGAATAAGCTGAATACCATGAGCACCAAAATCATTAATATGATGAGCTAAGTTATCTATAAACAGTGAGAAAAGGGTCGGACTAAGAACTTAACCTTGGCGAACTCCCGTAGAACAATGGACAAATCTGTATAGTCGCTATTAATTCTTACACAGGATAGGAGTGAGCTATACATTGCTTTGAGAGAGCAAAACAACTTTCACCTCACCCCAGCATCAAGAACAGCTTCAAGTAGTTGTTGGTGATGTAGGTTCAGAGGCTTTCTTTATAACGATAAATGTCATGTACAGCTTTCTTTTCCCACTACTCAGACATTTCTGGATAACAGAATACAATGTAAATATATGATCGACTGTCATATAATTTTTCCTGAAACTTGCCTGGTTTTGAACAATGCAGTGCGTGTCTTCCAGCAAGTAGAGTCGTGTGTTACGAACTGATATACAACATTTACATATTATACTAATTAACGAAACCCCTCTATAATTGTCTGGGTTGTGTGCATCACCTTTTTTGAAGATAGGAGCTACTATTGCTTTTGCCATTTTTTTTAGGATAAATGCCTTGACTAAATATTTGATTCAAGATGTTTTCCAAAAGCTCTATCACAACTCCATTACCTCCTTTTAGCATCTCTGCTGTAACACCATTTATTCCTGGGGGATTTGCCATTTTTTATAGATTGTTTATTGCACGTTTAATTTCTTCTTTTAGTATGGGCATATTTCAGATATGATCTTTGTCTTCTTTCAAACTGCTATCTGAATCAGTGTGATCTTTCAGCTGTATTTTCCCAGTATTATACAAATCCTTGGAATGTTCATATCATTCTCCCCTTTTTATTTTATCACTGATGCCAGTCCTTTCACTCCCTCCAGTCTTTTTAGTTCTTTCCAAAATAGTGCGGAATCGTTGCTTTTCTTGGTCAACAACTCAGCGAGATCTTTTCTGAGCCCTCTTTTCTGTTGTTTTAACATAAATCTATACTGCTTTTTCCCTTCTATATATGTTTTTTTTTTTTTTTCTATCAAAAATTCCCTTTTCTCGTTCTTCTAAAATGTTCCTAACAACTGATTCTTTGTCATTAGTTTTTGCTTTTTTGACACCTCACATCAAACCCAGGAGATCGCCTGTCTTTTTCCCATATTTAACTGTTAAATAAACATGCAACTATTTGCCTGTTTAGGAGGCAGATTTAACAAATAACTCGAGGCCCACAATCCACATTACTGTAGTGGATGTACTGTTACCGCACATTACTGTTATCCACATTATTTTTAGCCTCTTCAGTTTAACTCCGTGGTACTATTTTCGTTAGTTGTCTTTTTGAAATATTCCATCTTTTTCATCCTCCAAATTAATTTATTCCCTCAAACATGCTTTTTTTTTTTATTTTTCTCTTTTCTTCTCCCTTCCTTGTCAGTATATCAATATTGTCCTTAACAATTATGTTGTATTTAGAGTTTAACTCAATTAATCGACAAAGGTTAGTGGTTTGAGTCTATTGCATCCAGCCCTTTCAGGTTTTCTATCTTTAAACAGATTAACAAATACCAGGTATGTACAATAACAATTAATCAGGAAATTTGCACCTAGCTACTAATAAGTACAGCGCCAATCGTTTTCAAAGTCAGACATACCTTTACAAAATTACACATTTCATCACATTACAAAACTTCAAAAGTTGCTTACCAAACAAATTAACCATCATTTGTTTTTCGAAGTTTTAGAAAGAAAATAATCATTTGTGTTAAGTACATCGAAAGGATCGAATATCATCAGAACTCAAGTCGTCACAGTTTTTTGGAAGCAGTCATGCAATAAATCACCACAAAGCATCATAAGAAATCAACATGTGTTTTGTAAAGGTCTATAACACATTTTTTTCTAACATTTCTATCAATAGCCATTGTCAGTTTTGCTCTAAAATGGCGAGTCATGTGGTGGAATTTACATAGATATATAAGTAACATCTTTCTTTGTGTTTCAACAGCTCTTTTTAATTTTTCAGTTATAACAACATTTTCAGTTTCTGTGTGAATTCTTTTAACATACTCAGAGTAACACTTCTTCACGGAGAACCACTACCCCCCCAGAGTGTCTGCCGTGCTTAGTAAGCTTTCTTGCTTTTGAAATATAAATGTTAGACGTGTGCCAAATTTTGAATGCTGTCTCTAAAGAATTAAAAGGAAACAAATCGTAAAAGGAAACAAAAAAATGGTAACAAAAATTTCGAATCTGGATTTTTTATTTTTCAGGAACAATCCATCCAACCATTGTAACCCCAAAAAAATGGTCACATACCCACCAAATTTAAAAACTTCTGAACCCGAACACGTTTCCCCCCCCCCCCAACCCCCCTTCCCCCCCCCCCCCACCCCCCCCCTCCCCCCCCCCCCCCCCCCCCCCCCCCCCCCCACTAGTCCTCAGAAAGAAAAAAAATCTGAGCACGTTACTCCTCTCTTGCGATCCTTCCACTGGCTGCCTGTGTTACAGAGAGTGAACTATAAGATCAGTACCCCCTGTTACAAATGTCTCCACAAAACAGCACCTTCATACCTCTGTGAATGTCTTCACCTATACATTCCTTCTAGTTCCCTCCACTCTGCTGCAGATAACTTGTGCTTACGAATACATAGATTTAACCAGTCTACGGTCTACCGTCGCTCTTTCCCTATTTCTGGTCCAGTGATCTGGAATGACCTCCCTCTCTCCCTCCGCCAAAAGCATTCTTTTGACACTTTTAAATCCAGCCGCAAGACACATTTGTTTCGAATCTAAAACTTTCCCTCTTTTTTTCATCTCATTTATGTCCTTACCCTCAATAGCGGAAACCCCCAACACCTTGCCAAGGTGCACAACCTCTATGTGTGCGCGCGCGCGTACGCGCGCGCGCACGCGCGTGTGTATGTGTGTGCGTGTGTGTTTACATTTCAATTTGTAAAAACTATTGATTGTAACTTGTTGCGTGTGTGAGAGTGGGATAAATGCAAGCGCTTTGATTTTTTTTGCAAGATATAGCGCTATACAAATTCCATTTATTATTATTACTATTTATTATTAAACCCCTATTCATTCTTCCTCCCAGGTGAAAGGCTACTAGAGTCATTTCCCTGATTCTCACAGACTATTTTACTGTCAGCTGCTTCCTGTTCTTGGCGCCGCCTAAAAGCATCAGTGATGCTGCTTTGGCTCAGTGTTTTTTACTGGTTGCTGTCAGAGCGAAGTGTCCGTGTGGTTGGTCGCGATTCCCTTCTTGCTTGCACTGTCCTCCCTGCCTTGCGCGAAGACCGTGACCTGGCAGGCTGGGGAATTCTGGACTCCAAGCCACTGCTCCCTTTGACTGACCCGGAACATTCACCTCACGCCTCCTGTTGTTCTGTGGAAGAGTCTGTTGAAGCTGGTTCCCTCATCCCTTTTTCAGTCAGTTGCGTGTCCATGTCCTTGTCAGCTATTTGGTTCGAGTCAAGTTGCAAGTTGTTGTTATTACACTGTTGTAAAGTCATGTTCATAACGTCTTTATCCTGTTCAGCACATAGTTCTCCATCAGTATTTACTGTGCTGTTACTTCTGTCATTTTGTTGATATGGTGTAGTTTCTCTTGTGTCTGTCTGTCTTCTGTCTGCCTTTCTCTACCGTTTTCTGCATTCCTTGTGTCTGTTTCTGTATCACCGTGCACGTCCTGGTTTGCCACACACTCAGCAGCATGTGTGACTGCTGGCAGCAGCAGGTCACTGGACTGTGTCTCTGTGGAGTGTGCCGACCCTGCTGACTGTTCCCTCCTGCCTCATGTTCCCCTGTTCTGCTGGTTGCTGCTGTGCTCCCCAAGTCTGGTAGTCTGCCAGCTGTGTGGTTTGGGCGTCAAGCGGACCGCCTGGCTGTAAGTCTGGCGCCCTGGAACCACTGGCAGTCTGTTGGCAGCGTGCTGGTGGCCAGTTGTGGAGCTTGTTGTTGTGCTGGTTTCTCTTCTCTGGACAGGGTTGTCATTACGTATGCGCTGATAGTTAGGATTGCCATTTGGCGCTCTTGGATCCAATTCCCTTACCTCTGTATAGTCCCTCTGTAAATTGTTACACTGTTTCTTCTCAGTCATATCTCCGGGTAATATGCCATATGGGAGTTGAGTAGTTTGCGGTGCACTGTTCTGGTAATGCTGGTAGTTCCTGATTCTCCTGGTTTGTGCAATCTCAAGATGATCTTCATTGTGATCAGTTGCTTGTTCTCTCCTGAAGTTGTAATTTGGAACATAGTTTTTCATCCCTTCCCTCTGACTTTGCTGATTGGCGTGATTTCTGTCGTATCTACGATTTCTGTATGGTACTGTCTGTGTCGTCCTGAGGTAATAGTTTTTATTCCGTGAGGTTCACGGCCAGAGAAATCATCTTCATCATAGCTGTCTTCTGGATCCCGACCATCTGGAAACCGTGTTCGAGACTGGTATCGGTCCTTATTGATAACTTCTAATCTGCCGTGTCTGTAAAAAGCAGTTATACCCTGCCGCTTGTAGAAGTCCAACAGTTGTCTCTGCCTTGTTGTTAAATCAGAAGTGACTCTGATATTCTCACTTCTCAGTGAGTCTCGTAGCTCTCTGTCTGTCAGTATTTCCATTTTGTCCCCCCCACCTCTGAAACTGTACAATCAGTGGACGAGCTTCTTCGTCACTTTGTCTTCTTCCTCCGACACGGAATGCCCTCCTTATATCACAGTGAGTCCACGTACGTCTGGAATGGACAGTCAGAATGTCTAGGATTTGATCCTCGCATGTCGTTCCGTATCACCCTGATGGTTTACGGATTCCAAAGAATTTCAGGTTAAAGGTTTTTGTTTCTGTCTCTGTCTGCTCTGCCGCCTGTTCCAGTGTGTAAAGTCTCTGCAGTATTGAACTGTAGTCTTCTTGCAGATTTCTGATATTATCAGCTCCCTGACTTGCAAACTCTTTCAGTCTGTTGACATCATAGACCTAGATAAGCGCTTTGATTTGTTGCTTTACAAGATTCAGCGCTATATAAATTCCATATATTATTATCATCATTATTATTATGCTAAAACTTGCTGTTCAGAGTAGCGTTGATAGAGGCTGTGTGGGATTGCAAGCAATGTAGCATCTGTGCTAGACGCCAGTCCATGACTTGGAAAGCAGTATTGTACTGTGCATCAGGACCAGCTGTCGACATAGTGGATATGTATTACAACAAAGAAACAAAGACTTTGGCTAACAAAGGGGAAATCTTTCCTGGCACTGTGACTTCAATTTTTCTAAGTCCAAAAATTCAAAAGCTGGTTTCAATTCATTGCTTGCAGAGAGAGCCAAAAAATTGCGACCGCTCGCCACGAAGTCAGCTCACCGAACCCGAGAGAGAGAGAGAGAGAGAGAGAGGAGAGAGAGAGAGAGGAGAGAGAGAGAGAGAGAGAGAGAGAGAGAGAGAGAAAGAGAGAGAGTGGGACAGACAGACAGACAGAGAGACAGAGACAGAGAGAGAAAGAGAGGGGGAGAGAGAATGACAGACAGACAGACAGACAGACTGACACAGAGACAGAGAGAGAAAGAGAGACAGACAGACAGAGAGAGAGAGACAGACAGACAGACAGACAGGCGGACAGACAGACAGACAGACAGACAGACAGATAGACATTGACTATGACAATTTATTTTATTTCGAGGATAATCAATAAGCACTCATGTGCTTTTTACATCCATTCCCAGCCCGTAGGGATACATCTTAATAATAACCTAATACTCATACTCTCACACAGTAGAAACAAATGGAACTAACCCTTTAACAAAACAAAACAAAAGCAAACGCAAAAAAGACCAAACAAATTTTTAAAAATCCACAACCCCCCCAAAAAACCCCCCAAAACCCCAACAACCACCACCCACCAAACCAAAAAACAAAAGAAAGAAACACAACAAAAAGAACCACATCCCCCCCCCAAAAAAAAAACACAACAAAAACACCCCCCCCCCCAAAAAAAAAAAAAAAAATCCACGAAAAAAAGAAGAAAAAGAGTAAAACAAACTAAAAAACAACATCAAAACCAAGAAAAAAAAACGAACTCATAAAGTTTTAAAAATAAGCATCTACACATTCTAAAATGGTACACATAGTTGTTACAGGTAACAGTAAGGTATTGAAATAGGGCATTCATTAAAATTGAAGTACAGCCGACAAGCCCAATGAAATATTGAAAATATAAAGTATGAATATTTCCTTAATCAGGGTACACAACAACTGCAACTTTAAGCAAACAATAACAGGAAGAGAGAGAGAGAGAGAGAGAGAGACGAGAGAGAGAGAGAGAGAGAGAGAGAGAGAGAGAGAGAGAGAGAGAGAGAGAGAGAGAGAATGTGTATTTAAGAGATAATGTTAGATATATAATTCTCAAAACAGTAAACGATCACCATCAACACTCATTTTTTATTATACTTGTTCAAATTATATGTCATGATAAAGAAATAAACTTAATACTCATACACTCACACACTCAGACAATAAAGAGGGGGGAAAACCCAATGAACTTATAAAATGAACATCTACACATTGTAAATAAGAGAGACAAATTCTTTTGTTACCAGGATAGTGAAAAAGTACTCATGTGCTTTTTTACATCTAGTCCCCGCCCGTAGGAATACATCTTAATAATGAATATAATACTCACACTCTCAAACAGTAGAAACAAAGGGGGAAAGACGTTTAAAATAACAAGCAAAAAAACAAACTGAAAACCCCCAAAACACCCCAAAAGAGAGAATTCAGAAATTTAATGTATCTCGGCCTTAGGCCATATACATGGTTGGCGTAGGAGAAATTGACAATGCCACAGAGTGGGCGAAAACCTGGATAACATACTTAATACCAAGCTCACTTTCAGTGAAAGAAATAATGAAGACAATGTACAAATGCATACACATGTGTCAAACACAATTCCCTATTTTGATCTAAGTGTACCTTCCTTATGTCTGGAAAAAATCAATATACATATAGTTTCTCAAAATCATAACAAAACGATAACCGTATCTTCGTTTGTGATGTAAATATCTTAATACAACAAGCTTGTTCTTCTATTGATGGCATGGAATATATATCTAGTGTTGCTACTGTTTTCTGCTTCAAGTAGATCGTGCAAAGGTGTATCAACACAATCCCTTTAAAATTTAATTCTTAAATCATTATACACAAAACATTCATAAAGGAAATGCTTTTCATCTTCAACCTTGGGTTTACAAAATTAATCATTATTTCTTCTGATTCTGTGCACTATATCGAATCGATGTACATTGTTGTTGAGTGGTAAAACATTACATCTCGCCTGTGACACAGCAACTCTAAAGCAGTAGGTATCCAACTGTAGAAGATATTCTTCTTTAACAAATAGTGTTTTGAAACACCTGTAACTGTCGTATCTGTCTCGGTCACTGATTGTACTATACCATTCCTGGTTGAACATATCAACTAGTCTTTGCTTAAACAGATGTAAGAATACCTTGACGTCACCAACACCCTGTTGAAGCCATACAAAGCTGAATCCTGCATTACATAAAATTTGTCTAATCATAGAAACCCAACAATTCTTTCCAGATATATCCATGTCAAGCAACATTTGATAAGCATTATATGGTAGTCTGTTAAAACTCACTTGTAATAATTTAAACCAATATCCAAGAGTATTATACATGAGTTGATGTATAGAGGATATTGACCCAGCTCACCATATATCATTTTATTTGGAGTTTTCAATGGTACACCCAAAAATCTCTTGCAAGTCATCATGTGTATTTTCTATATATATTCCAATTTATGTAACCCCCATATCTCTGATGAATATAGTAAGATTGGCTGTATTTTAATGTCCCAGATCTTGAAAAATTGTTCAGCGTAAATTTCTTTATATTATGAAAAACCTTATTTAATTTTACAACAGCGTTCTTTCCCTTGGTCACGAGATGATCTGAGCCCAGCTTAGCATTAAGTTTTGTCGTAAAATTAAACCCTAAATAGCAATACTTATTTACCACTTCTAATTTGAAACAGAAAGGATTACAGCTCAATGCAAAGAAGACAGAATGCATGGTGATCTCGAAAAAAGCTGTTATACCACAATGCAACATAGCCTGTAAAGGAGAGAGAATCAGACAAGTAAACACCTTTAAATACCTTGGTTGTACTATCACCCCGGACGGCAAGTGTGACACAGAAATCAAGAAGAGAATCGGTCAATCTAAGGCAACTTTTAACAACATGAAATGCCTTTTTACCAACAGTAAGATAAGCCTCAAGACAAGGATACATGCTGTGAGAGCCTACGTATGGTCCATTCTTCTGTCCGGATGTGAGTGCTGGACCCTAGCCAAGGACACAGAACAGCAACTGGATGTAGTGGAGATGTGGTTCATCCGGAGAATCATGAAAGTTTCATGGACAAAAAGAAAACCAAATGCAGAAGTAATGGAATTGGCTAGGTACAAGAGATCCCTTCTCAACACCATCAGAGAAAGACAGCTAAAAATTTTCGGCCATATAATCAGGGCTGACGGACTAGATAAACTGTTATGGAGTGGCAAAATATGTGGAAACAAGAGCAGAAGAAGGCAACGCACAAAATTCACAGACAGCTTAAACAAATTCGCAACAAATACAGAAGGCACCAACAATGAGCTAATGAGAGGGACCGAGAACAGGGAAGAATGGAGAGCCATGATCGTCGCTGTCTGCAGGACCAGACCGGACACTTGAAGAAGAAGAATTTGAAATCATTGTAAACAGAAAGACTTTAAAGATATCATCTCCCTTCTAGGCCTAAGTCGGACATGCTTGGCTTGAGGCTCCGTCAAAATCACCAAATGTGTAGACGTTAAACTAAAGATATTGTCACGTGCTTAACGGCAGCGCAACGCAACTTATTTTTGCTTCTATAACAGACAGCAGTAGTTGGTGTCTGAGCATTCGACGACGACGAAGAAGAAACACCATTTGGAGCTGCGTTTCCTGCTATGGAAAATAGACAAAAGAATACATTATTTAATCTGATTCATAGAGGAATCTGACAAACTACTCTACTTTCCCCTGGACTTGCTCTGTACAATATCCTGGAGACTATATGCCCCATTTAAATATGTATCCTTTAGACATGATGAAAATGCTAGGGTTAAGAAAGACACCAAAGACCAAGGAAATCCCGAAAATGGAATGTCATTTATCTAAATATCTTTCATCACAACAGAATCTGCCTTTGTAGGTTAGGAATTTACACGATAAAATAATTTACAGCAATTGTACTGTGTGTTGTGTTTTTTTCAGCCAAAAGCACTTACCGTGTTGTGTAGTCCTAGTCAAGTAGGTACCAGTTGCATATCTCATAAAATTGCGCCCATGCACAAAAGAATAGCTGGCAGTTTGACGTCATCTACACGTTCTAAAGTTTTCTGGGTGTATGCTTTTTGTCCTGCGTCATCATTTTGACGTCAAACTATCAGTGGCTATAACGTGTCACAAATGAAATGGTTTTGGGGAAAGGGGATGAATGACCAACGGTTTAATGTTGCGGTGGGCAATTTACAAAAGATACTTTGGTTTTGAAAGCTGTGCAGAGCAACTAAATAATCAGGCCTATCAGATTATGGTTTATATGATATTCGAGTAGCTTTAATAAACTAAATCTAAATACAATCGTACGTGTTTAACTTCACAGTGATCCAATTCTATTTTACAGTATAAGTTATTCATAAAAAGATGTGTGTTTTTTTAACAACGGCTCTTACAGAAGTTATGAACTAAACACCTTTGGCGTAGCTGAGATGGTATACCCCGTTTCACATTCAAGTAACTAATCATTCTCCACATTCACCTATCCCATAGCCTGTTCAACCCGTGGGGCTCCACTAAAGTTTTGTTTCAGCTAGCTCCATCCATTCTTCACCCTTCTCAGCTTTCATAGTGAGCCTATGTGATTCCATTCAACATCAGTCCATTCTCTTATGTTGTCTATCCACTGTCTTCCCTGTCTCCCTCCTTCTACTCCGTCTTGGCCAGTCCAGATGCTCGTGTGACGCAGGACAACCATTTTAGTTTGTGTTCTTTTCACTTAATTCGGGTGCTCTTCCTAGGACCCAATGACATTTTCTTTTTTTTTATAAATTATTTCCTCGTTGGTTATGTGATCTCTGTATGAGTTTCCAAGAAGTTTGTGAAAGTACCTCATCTCCATTGCCAGTATCCTTCCAGTAACTGCTGTTATGGTTAACGTGTCACATGCCTAAAAAATTATGGATATGATCAGGGAACGCATCAGTTTGATCTTGGAGCCAATGGCGATGTTTTTGTTGTTCCAGAGGATTGATTGCATTGCAACTGTGGTCTGGGCTGTCCTGAACAGTTGCCTACTTCTTTATTGCAAGGCAGAAAGGACAATACTCAGAGGTGTGTTCGCATTTACTGAGATAATGCAAATGGAAAACATTTAAGAGAACTGTTGCTTTTCATTGCCGCCTGCTTTTCGATCTCTGTGTGGTGTAATAATGCCACGTCTATCAGACACTCGATTTTCCAGTGGATCCGTGGACTTGAGGTAACAAAGTAGAAAGCGAGAGATGCAAGTTTGACAAAAACTTCCCCATCTACCAGAACTTCATATAAGACATGAAATAGGGGTTGACAACACCAAACGATTTTGAATATCTTGGCTCAGTCAAAACAGATGACTGGTCATGTACCGAGGACATAAAGACGTGCACAGGAATAGCTAAAAATGGAATAATCCAGCTAAACAAGACCTGGAAAGATTGTAGCATTGCTTACCAGCTGAAAATGAAAATACTGAAATGCTTAGTGTTGCCCATCATGCTATATGACTGTGAATTCTTGATACAAAGAAACAACGAAAAAAGAATAGAAGCTGCTGAGATGTGTTTTTTAAACACTGCTCCGAGTCAGCAGGACATAAACAAACGAAAACATATGACACAACCTGGGAACAGCAAGAAAACTTCTTACTTTAGTAAATACATGTTAACTTAGATATATAGGCCATGCACTATGAAACCAAGATACGAGCTCGTGAAAAACTGTCTTTCAAGGCAAGACCCAGGCAAACAAATAAACGTGGCCGACCACCAGCTTGTCCCACTTTCAAGATCACCGAATCATGTGGCATGAGAATCCATGAAGTCAGCAGGGCAGTACAGTGAAGACTGGAGAAAATGAGGAGAATCATGTCATTAAAAATGGGTGCCGTGGCTTACACCGACCTTGGTGAGGCGGGCAGGTGAGACCAGACCTTGAGTGGTGGCCTGGGAGATACTAGCTTGCCTTTCGGATAGACAATAAACCGTGGTCCGAAGTCAACATGCATTCCATGCACGTAAAATAACCTCAGGCAACAAAAGTGTTACCCTTTGCAAAATCCTACAGACAAAAAACACGTGGATATGAAAGCGAATACATATGCAGTTAAGAAAAGTAAAGAAAAGGACAGTGGGTGGTGCCGTCAGGTAGCAATAATGATAATAATAATAATAATGATACTACTACTACTACTTCAAGATTCAAGATTTCAAGATTGTATTTCAAGAAAAGCCCCCAAGGGGTACATGAAATTTAACAAAGCCACAACTTGCGGATGTGTGCGTGTGAAAAATACTCACACACAAATTCGCTCCAAAATGAAAGAGTACAAATTATGGACATGAAAAGTGAAAAAGCATTCACAACACAGGAAAGGCAAAATAACATGATGCCTGGATACACTTCACCAACCATCTGCATTCTCTATCTCCCAGCACACCATGTGCATCCAAGCACACACTCACATGCACGCGTGTAACATCAACACGCCAAGAAGCCTGCCACCCCCCCCCCCCACCCCTCACACACACACTCGTGCACCCAGGCAGGCAGAAAGCATTTCAAACTAAACCCAGGCAAACAATTCAAATGAAAATACAAAAGTTCTCCCGGGGCAGCTGGACCTCCCTGCTAGAAAGCACAACCGGTACACAGATACGCGCGCACACATGCACACAAATGCGGGGGCACACACATGCACACAAATGCGGGGGCACACACACACACACACACACATACACGCCCAAGTGGGGGTGCCAGTGTGCTCACACACAATGATATGACCATTCAAACCTATACCAACAAAGGAAATTAACTTATCCCTAACATGTAATAAAATGCACTGGTGTCATCTAAAGAGATGCTCAAATCAATAGGTTTTCATCATTTCTTTGAAGAATTTTATAACTTTAATAAGTATGTTATTTCGAGCCAGAAGGCCCATAGTGCCGGAGCTTATCCCGGTTTCTGTAGCGTTAAGCGAACTGATGGTTTTTCACCACCCCTGTGACAGGACGCTAGTCTGTCGCCAGATACTTCCCCAGCAGAGCTGGTACCCACTTGTACACCTGGGTGGAGTGAGGAAAATAGGAGTAAAGTGTCTTTCCCAAGGACACAACACTGAGCCGAGCGGGGATCGAACCCGCGACCTCTGGATCACGAGTTGACCGCCTAAATCACTTGACCACGGTGCCTCCCATAACTTTAATAAGGAAGGATTTATTCGTGGAACTAAACAATTCATGGAACTTCATAACATTTGGGTTTCCTCTATAATATCTTGGAATAAATTTGTTTCTTAGCTGCACAAAGAAATGACATTTGAATAGATAATGGAACTCATCACCTAGCTCGTTTTCACCACATTCATCACAGACTCTCTCTACTCTAGGGACATTTCCTATTCTGCCAATTTGGATGGGAAGTCTGTGATTTAACATTCGAAAATGAATAAAAGTTAATGACAAATTATGAGGAAAAATCGTCAGATAATCTTCAAAGCAGAAACACTTTTTAAATAGTCTATACTTAAGAAATATGTCGTTGTTATCTACATGTGAAACATTGAAATCAAACTGATTCTGCCAAATGCCACTTAAACCGATTTCATTTAATATACGTTCTATGTTAGCTAAATAAGTACATTTTGGGGGGATTAACGATATACATATCATGTAGCAACTTATAAACAATGTTAGAAAACTTAGGCTCACTTCCTATATCAACAAGCTTAAACCAAAAGCAAAGCATCCTTACTTTAGCTGTTATTTCAACAGGAAACTGTCCCAGTTCCCCATAAGCCATTTTACTCGGAGTAGAATTTCCCATTTTAAGATTTATTTTGAAGAACTTAAGTTGTAATGTTGAAGCCAATTCACACATTGATGGAGTCCATACCTCACATCCATAAAGCAAAATTGGAACTACTATTCTGTTAAATAATTTGATCTGTATATCAATGGGAAGAAAAAGTCTTCTGCAATTGTTAGCAGAGAGAACATGCTACGACAGACATGCTTGATCATATAAGTGTTTTTGTGCCACAATAAATTTGTTGTTATAATTAAGGTCCAGCCCGAGATATTTAAAATAAAAAAACACTTTAATTTCTTTACCACCACATGTAAAACAAGGCATTTTCTTGATTTTACCTCTTGAAAACACCAAAACTTTTGTTTTTTCTACATTTATATTAAGTTTCCACTTATGACAATAGTTACACATTGCATGGATAGCTTTTTGCAAGTCTTCTTTTGATTCAGCTTAAATTGCCGTATCATCTGCATACAATAACAAAAACATTTTCAGCAAAAGATCCTCCTTTTCTCTTTCCCACCCTAGTTTCCTGGATTCCTTTGCCATTGTTGATAAACCCTTTATTTTTTCCATAATGTAAGACTGCATATCATTCAAGTACAAGGCAAAGAATAAAGGTGACAAGCTTTCACCCTGAGAACCCCAGTTGAGGTTTGAAAAAAGTCAAAACACTCATCACCTCCACTAACACATGATTTAGCTTTAGAGTAGATTTCTTTGATAACCATTAATATGTCTCCATTCACCCCATGATCGAACAGCTTCCGCTACAGAAAAGCTTTATTAACACGATTCCAGACGCCTTTTCAAAATCTACAGACAGGCAATAAAATCGTTTTCTCTTGGCAAGAAACAGATCAATCATGCAATGAAGTGCAAACAAGTGATCAGTGGTGGAAAATCCCGCTCTAAAACCTGCCTGTTCTTGTCCATAGTCTTGCAGTCATCGAAATATTTTGTCAGTTGGTTGTTAATTACAGAAGTAAATAGTTTTCCAAAGCAACTTAAGATAGTTATTCCTCTATAATTATTAGGATCCTCTGAACTTCCTTTATGCTTGAAAACTGGCTTAATAGTTCCCATGGACCAGGCATTTGGAGATTTTCCAGAGCAAAGGATAACATAAAACAAATTAGTAAATATACCAAGTAACCTGGTTGACAAGGCCTTTAAGAATTCATTAGTGACATGATCATAACCACATGTTTTATTTGATTTTAGATTAGTGATTGCATTCTCTACCTCCTCTTCAGTAAAGGGTAAATTTAGCTCTTGGTTTACATCGGCATTATCCTCATCAATACTGTAGCTTTCTTCCGTCTCTTCTGCTTTTGGGTATATTTTTACAAAATGTTCCATAAATGGCTGTCATGATATGGGTGTAACTGGTATATCTTTCTCTACTTTTGTCCCGTTAATTATCTTCCAGTATGCCTTGGGTCAGGTCAGAGACTCCATCTGCTACTGGTAACTATGTTACCCAGTACCACCTGCCACATGTGGGGAGTAAACCCAATTAAAAAATCCGACCTGGAGAGGGATGTGTTCCGCCAGGTTTGATTTGCCCAAGACACACCCATGATAAAGACAGCCAGAATTTCCATACCGGATCGGTCGTCGCCCGGGTTACCAAGGACCGCACCTTCTGTTGCTCATCAGGACAGAGGTCGAAAGTATGCTACTGATGTAAAACACAGCAAAATTCGTGCCAGAAACACCATCATTGGCACATGGTATGTGCGGACACTAAGAGCTGCAGGCAAAATGGAAGACCTGACACATGAGATGTCCAGATATCAATGGCACATCCTTGGGCTCTGCGAAGTAAGGTGGAAAAGCATGGGAGAAACAACGACCCAGGAAGACCACAAATTATACTACAGTGGAAAACAGGATAAACATGAACACGGCGTGGGGTTTCTCGTTCACAAAGACACGTCATGAGCTGTCAGCCTGTGTCCAGCAGACTTATTACCATCCGCCTGAGAGCAACCCCCTTTAACATAACTGTAGTACAGGCATACGCCCCTACATCAGACTGCACAGATGAAGCCATAGAAGAATTTTATGACCAGCTACAAGAGGTTCTGAATCAAACTCCCAAGAAAGACATCCTCGTTGTGCAAGGTGACTGGAACGCCAAGGTAGGAGAAGATGCATGGAAAGATTGGGAGGGCGTTTGAGGGCGACATTGTAATAACCAATCAAATGAAAGAGGCTTGAGACTCCTGGAGTTTGCCAGTAACAACCACCTCCAGCTAGTGAATACACTTGGCCCACACAAGAAATCCAGAAAATGGACATGGCATAGCCCAAATGGAGAACACCACAACCAAATAGATTACATCATGGTGAAAAGACGGTTTCAGTCTAGCGTTAACATTGCACAGACACGAAGTTTTCCAGGAGCAAACATAGGGAGTGATCATGATCTTGTGATGATGACTTTCCGACTACGTCTAAAGAAAATTCACAAGCGGAACAACATCAGGATCAAATTTGACTTCGAGAAGCTGAAGGACCCAGAGGTATTAGAAATTTTTCAGGCAAGGATAGGTGGAAAGTTTGCAGCACTCACTGTGATAGACTCAGACATAGATACACTGACGAATAGTTTCAATACAGCAGTGACTGAAACAGCAAGCGAGCCTCTTGGCAAACACCGACCAGTCAAAAAACCATGGGTCACACCTAACATCCTACAACTATGCCAAAAGCGTAGAGAGTTGAAGAAACAGAAAAATGAAACAAAAGAAAGAGCAGAACAATATAGGGTAGTCAACAAAAGAATCAGGAAGTCCATGACGGAGGCAAAAGAGAAATGGATCGGTGAACAGTGCCAAGACATTGAAGAGAACATCAAGAAAAACAGTAACAAGAAAGCATATCAGCTGGTGAAAGAAATGACTAGCACAAAAATGAGAAAAGGTTTAACAATCCAAGACAAAAATGGGAAGTGTCTCACTGACGACCAGGATATTCTGAACAGATGGACAGAATACTGCTCCGACCTGTATAACTATACAACCGCAGGAGATCCAGAAGTCCTTAATGTACCTGAAAGCAAAGACACAGACAGTCACCCTATCCTCCGAGAAGAAGTGGAAACAGCAGTCAGATCGCTGAAAAAGGGGAAGTCAGCAGGGGCTGACAACATTCCAGCTGAGTTGGTCCAAGCTGGAGAGGAAGCCATGATCAGCGCCCTACTAAGAATCTGCAACAAGATCTGGCAGACAGGAAAATGGCCAACACCATGGACACGGTCACTCATCATCACCCTCCCCAACAAAGGATATCTACAACAATGCCATAATTACCGCACATTCAGCCTCATACCCCACCCAAGCAAGGTCATGCTGCAGATAGTATTGAATAGACTGAAGCCACAAGCAGAGACCATCATTGCTGAGGAACAAGCAGGTTTCAGAGCAGGGCGCAGCACAACAGAACAGATATTCAACCTCAGAATACTATGTGAGCGGTACCTTCAACATCAACAAGACCTTTACCACGTATTTATCGATTTTAAGAAGGCATTTGACAGGGTGTGGCATGCAGCTTTGTGGGCAACCATGAATTTGTACAGCATCAATGCAAACCTGATCAGAGTCATCAAACAGCTGTACAGCGAGGCCACCAGTGCAGTGTACTACAACAACAACATTGGAGAATGGTTTCGAACAACAGTTGGAGTAGGGCAGGGCTGTCTACTCTCACCCACTCTTTTCAACATCTTCCTTGAGAGAATCATGGCTGATGCACTGGAACATCATGAAGGATCAGTCAGCATTGGTGGCAGAACGATCACAAACCTCTGCTTCGCAGATGACATTGATGGAATAGCAGGATCAGAAAAAGAGCTTGCCAGCCTAACAGAACACTTGAATAAGGCCTCCAAAACATACGGCATGGAAATCAGTGCAGAGAAGACCAAACTGATGACTAATAACACCAACGGCATTAGCACTGATATCAGGGTTATTGACCAGAAGCTGGAAACAGTTCAAAGCTTGAAGTACCTGGGAGCCATTGTATTAGACGAGGGATCCAAGCCAGAAGTAGTATGCAGGACTGCACAGACAATAACAGCTTTGTCAAAACTAAACACCATCTGGAAAGATAAAAAATATCTCACTTATCTCCAAGATCAGACTAATGCGCTCCCTTGTCATATCCATATTTCTGTATGCCTGTGAATCATGGACCCTGACTGCAGATTTGGAGAGAAGAGTACAGGCAGTGGAGATGAGATGCTTTCGGAGACTCCTTGGCATCTCCTACAAAGACCACATAAGCAACAAAAGCGTGCATAACAGAATCCAGCAAACCATTGGACCCTATGAGAACCTTCTAACGATCGTGAAAAAGCGTAAACTTAAATGGTATAGGCATGTCACAAGATCCAAAGGACTTGCAAAGACAGTTTTACAAGGCACTGTCCAAGGAGGAGGAAGAAGAGGCAGACCAAGGAAGAGCTGGGAGGATAACATCAACAAATGGACAGGCCTAGAACTCAACAAAACCCCGAGAAAGGCAGAAAAGAGAGAGGAATGGAGGGAACTGGTTGTTGAGTCTTTGAGGGTGCCCCCACGGTCGGCAGACTACGGGACAGATAGATAGAGATAGATAGATAGATGCCTTGGGATCAGAATTCTTTACTCATCTAATTTTCTTTACAACGTTATTTTGATAAATTTTGACTTGCTTCCTGATTTCCTTTTTATAGTCACGACTTGCTTATTGCCGGACAAGGTACAAACTTTTGCTCCCTCTACAGTGAGCATGCTGATTTACTGCTTTAAAGAAAGCCTTTTGGCTTTTGCTCACAACTTGGGTTAAACCATGCGCTCACCATCAACCTTTTCTTACACAGTCATGCAACCATGTAGCTTTTCTTTGTTGTGGTTTTTTTTTAGACTTACACTTTCTCTTAAACAATCCATTTGCTACTGCACTGTCTTTCATAATGTTGGTAACATTACAAATTACACTATCTACATCCGAATGTGAAATTGGCTCTGTGGAGCCTAACAAACTATTTAATACCTGTTCTACTCTAAAAATTTCCTGATTATCTAATGAAGATATATAACCAATTCCCTTTTCTTTGAGCCACCTTCGCTTACCCCAAGGGAACTCTGAAGCTTTTAACACACTGTTTGAACTAGTACTACTACTACTACTACTGCTACTGCTACTACTACTACTACTACTTCTACTATTATACTACTACTACTACTACTACTACTGATAATGATGATAATAATGGTAAATGGAACTTCTATAGCACTACATCTTACAAAGACAAATCAAAACGCTCACCATCAACCTTTTCTTACACAGTCATGCAACCAATAAAAAACAATCAATCGTTAAAACAAAAAGATTTTACAAGCATTGTAAGATGCAGACCAAATCTGCGAAATCAAGCGCATTGATGTGTTAGTTTTTTTTTTACAAGATTCAGTGCTTTGTACATTCCATATATTATTACTATTATTATTATTATTATTATTATTTATTAATATTAAATAGAAATTACAATAGTCAAAACCCTTTTTTTAAAGCACAGGCACGCGCGTGCGCGCGTGCGCACACACACACACACACACACACACACAAAGGTCATAAATTTTGGCAAGGTGATGGGACATCAGTTAGTGAAGGTGGGGACAGTTCTGATATGAAACAGGAGGGAAAATCTTAGGTTGTAAATAAACGTGTCTTGACGCTGGAATTAAAATCGTCATAAATATGATTATTGCGAAGAGAAGGAGGTCATTCCAGGTGGATGGACCGAAATATAGAAAGAGCACCAGCCGAGGGTGGATTGGTTGAATGTGGAAATTCTTAAACACAAGGTATCTGCAACAGAGCTGAGGGAACGTGAAGGAGTGTACATATGAAGACATTCACAGAGGTAGAAGGGTGTAGTTTTGTTAAGACATTTGTAACAGAGGGTACTGATCTAATAATTTACTCTCTGTGACACAGGCAGCCAGTGGATAAATCACACAGAGGGGTAATGTGCTCAGATTTTCTGAGAGTTTTGTATTCGTGAAGGGAGTCGATAGATGATTCTGGTAGAGGAGCCAGAAAGAGAATTGCATTATTCCAGATGTGAGAGAATGACAAATGTGACTAGTTTGGATGGTACATCAGTGGACAGGTACTTTCAGATTGCACTAATACACAGTAATTGATAGTAGCAGGACTGGCAGGTCTGGGTGATGAATGTTTGCATAGAGAGTCTGTTGTCAAGAACAACACCCAGATATTTCACTGCAGTGGATAGAGGGACTGATGTATTGCCCACTTCTATTGAAGCTGTTGTAATGGAAGAGAGGGTTCTTTTGTTTGATTTTTATGTATTTGTTTTTTTTTTTCTTTCAAGGTTTTTTCACTTTGTTCTCTCTTTTTGTCATGAACAATACAATAGACTGCAATATGTGAAAAGTGACATCTTTCATAATCAATGCAATAGACTGCAATATGTGAAAAGTGACACTTATGGCAATCCATACAATGGACTGAAAACTGTGAAAGTGTCAATCCATAGGACTCAAAGATTCCCATAATTGTTACCCACAAACTGTTTCTAAATGTCCTTTTGTAGTAGAGATTTTCTTTCTTTTTTTACATTCCAAAGATCATTATCTTTTGTTGTTTGCAAATGATGTTTAAATTATTTGTTTGCATAACATAGAACAAATGTACATACATGTTATAAGCAAGTATATATAAGAGTTTGCATTATATTAAGATTATGGATACGGTATCAATCAAGTTAAATACAACCAAACAAACTGCACAACAAGAATAATAAGGAAATGATTTAGTACACAGATCACATTTTTGAGAATATCAACAAATAAATGCTATCAAAAACAGCTTCTTCATAAAGGATCTAGCCATCATCAATTAGTTGCTTGTAATTTTGCAATTTAGCTGCAAAACACTATAAGTCATGTTTGTTTTAGCAGTATACTCTTCAGTTTGATATAGTGTTGTCAGATATTTTCAACAACAACAAAAACAACAGAGGTTCCGTTTTTTGTACTCTATACTTGTTTAAACAGACTCGCAGTGATTAATATTTCATCTAGTATTTCATCGCCCTTTGACCGATAGTCTAATCCAAACAAAATATGTTCCTTTGACAGCACTAGATCATGTGTATTGGCACATTTTTCCTGAAGAAAGCTTTGTAACCCATTCCAAAAATGAGAGTTTTCCTTCAAGCATAGAATAGATGATCAACAGTATCTTGTTTCAAAATTACAGAATGTGCATTTGTTGCTTTCAACAATTTTCAATTTTCCAGAATATTATTCGTTTTTAGAATGTTGTTGATCAGTCTTATCTGGCACCATTTTATTTTATTTTATTTTATGTATTTGGTCAAAAATATTTCTCCAGTTGAGATAAAATAATAATAATAATAATAATAATAATAATAATAATAATAATAATAACAATAATAATAATAATAATAATAATAATAATAATAATAATAATAATAATAATGCATAGAATTTATACAGTGCTATATCTTGCAAAAAAAAATCAAAGCGCTCTCATTCATCCTAGTCTTTCACATGCAGCCAGTTACAATCAATTGATTTTTACAAATTCAAATGTAAACACACACACACACACACACGCACGCACAATTAACAGTTTTTTTTTACAAATGTAAACACACACACGGGTGCACGCCCACCCCTCACCCCCCCCCCCCCTCCACACACACACACAAAGGTTGTACACTCGGGCAGGCTGATGGTGGGGGGGGGGGGTGATTATTGAGGGCAGGGACATAAATGAGATGAAACAAGAGGGGAGAATCTTAGGTTTCAAATAAATGCGTCTTTAGGCTGTATTTAAAAGCATCATAAGTAGGCCTCCGACGAAGGGAGAGAGGGAGGTCGTTCCAGATCACTGGAGCAGAAACAGAGAAAGAGCGACGGCCAACAGTGGACTGGTTGAATCTCGGTATTCTTGAGCACAAGGCATCCGCAGCAGAGCGGAGGGAACAAGAAGGAGTGTACAAGTGGAGACGTTCACAGAGGTAGGAAGGTTCTGTTTTGTGGAGACTTCTGCAACAGAGGGTACAGATCTTATAGTTTACCCTCTGTGGCACAGGCAGCTAGTGGAGAGATCGCAAAAGAGGATCAATGTGCTCAGATTTCTTCTCTCTGAGGACCAGTTAAGCTACAGAGTTTCGTACACCTTGAAGAGGGTGAGATCACCTGATATTGCATTGTGCCATTTATCGATACTCTTTGGCTGTCTGTTTTAAAGTGCCATGAAACCTTTCTACTACACCATTGGTCTGAGCATGATAGACACTAGAGGTAACTCCCTAGATAGCCAACAACCGGTGGAATGACTTCATCATGTCAGACGTAAATTGTGTATCGTGATCAGACAGAATCTCATGTGGAATACCAACTCTGGAAAAGACTGACAACAAAGCTTCACTGACCGACACAGAATCAATCTTCTTCAGAGGAACAGCCTCAGGAAACTGTGTGGCAACATCAACAATGGTATGTAAATATTGATGGTTTCCCTCTGAAGGTGGAGAGATAGGATCTATAATGTCGACAGCAACACACCAGAATGGTTCCTCAATCCTGGGCATGACCTGGAGAGGAACACTGCGCACCCTTCCTGCAGTTTCTGCCTTCTGACAAACATCACAGGAACGACAGTACTCCCTAACATCCTTAGATAATCCAGGCCAGTAAAACCTCTGTCTCACCTTCCACAAAGTGCAACTTCTGCCACAATGACCAGCGAGTAAACCTTCATGAGCATACTGCAAAAGAATGTCCCTAAGACAAGTAGGCACAACAATCTGGTCAGAGAACACTTCCCAGAGCAGTCGGTTGAACCCTGAAAGGAACGTTGATACAGAACATCATCAAACACAACATATAGCCAACTATCCACCAAAATGACAAACATCCCCGGAAACAGCCAGCTTAAACAACTTCTACAATGACAAATCTTCCTTCTGACATTTCTTCAACTCCCCTGGATACAGGGACAGACAATCAGCAACTGGCAATGGCTTTGGAGCAAAAATTTCCTTCTTCTTCATACTCTTTGTGACCGCAACAGAAGCAGACTGAAAATTCCCTACAGGTCCAGGGACAAAATGATCAGACCACCAGAAACAGTTTTCCCTTGGATACGTCCAATGATTATATCTACAACAGGATCATCCATGACACAGCATTCAAGTTGACCTGAAAAGTAAGGGGATTGAACTTCAACAGAAGCAACATCATAGACGTCCATGTGACCGAAACACTTCACCCACTGTTTCGTTCCTGTAAATTAATCCCGACGAACCAAATCCCTCTTTACACCTGCAGTGGCAGCACCATCATCTCTCATGACTGTGACTTTCACACCATTGACAAAACCCTCTGACAAATCCAAATCAGACAGATCCAGTGACTCTTTAACAGCGGAACACAGAAAAGCAGTCATACCTGTTTTAATGTGAGTCATTTGTTTTTGGGCAGGTGTGTCAGCAGCACCTCCCTTTTTGTCCAGAGTTTGAGTACCTGTCCTGAAACTGGGACAGGAGCTAGCAATTTGTCCTTACCCCCACAACGCCAACAATCTATACTATCTGGATTGTGCGTACTACCCCTGCCCTGGAAAGAATTTGCACCTCTTTTGACTTCTTGGTTAGCAAAAGGGTATCTAGGGATGGGCTGGTTTTGGGGAACCCCACTACCCCTCCCCTCTGATTCCCAGGATGGGATGGGATGGACTTACTATGGACAGGAGCAGCGACGTTGGACACCAGGGGTGGATCAGTCTGACGAGCAAGAAGTTTGGTGGGATGCGCCAGTCTGTAACTTTCAGCAGCATCAAGTATCTCACTGAGGTGGCAAGCTTGCGTCCTCTTAAAAACACAGCAAGGTCCTTTGAAACACATACATACAATTGTTCACAAAGTACAAGATCATATAAAGCATAAACAGTTTTTTTTACACTCAGACAAATCCAACCATCTATTTAGTAGATGTGATAGGCGAGTTTTGAATGATTTGAAACCTTCACCTTGCTCAGGCCTGCAAGCTCTAAATTTCTCTCTAAATCCCTCAGCTGTACACTGAAACTTAGCTAAGAGGCAGCTCTTCAGTGTTTGGTAGTCTATAGGACTAGTAGCACAGAGTCCATGATAAAGACTCAAAGCCTGACCATCTAACACTGCATTCAAGAGTACAGGCCAGTGTTGTGGATCCCATTTCAGAGCAGTAGCATGAGCCTCAAACCTATACAAGAAAGAGTGAATGGAGTCAGTAGCTTCCTTGAAAGTAGGTAATTTGGGATAGTTATATGGCCTAGGATGAGACATAGAATCCTTACCCTGCTGAGAATCAGAACTAGACTGCAACTTCAGTTTTTCAATTTCTAGTCTCTGACGTTCAAATTCAGTCTGAGCCTTTTCTTTTTCCAGCTGGAGTTCAAGTTCAGCTTGTTTTACATTTCTTTCCATCATTTCTTTGATTTTGAGCTTTTCTAACTCAGTTTATCTCTCCCTTTCTCTCTCCTCTCTCCCCTTTTCTCTCTCCTCTCTCTCTCTCTCTCTCTCTCTCTCTCTCTCTCTCTCTCTCTCCTTTTCTCTCTCCTCTCTCTCTCTCTCCTTCTCTCTCTCTCTCTCTCTCTCTCTCTCTCTCTCTCTCTCTCTCTCTCTCTCTCTCTCCCTCCTTCTCTCTCTCCTCTCTCTCCTTCTCTCTCTCTCATGATACCTATGCTCCCTTTCCTCACATTGATCCACATATTGGATCAAATCAGGTCCTGAAAGGCCTAATTTCTGCCCTTGGGCAACAAACTTTTCAAAATTGTCGCCCATGACGAATATAATAACAATCACTAATAATTACTAAGAGAAGTAAAAGAGAAAACTGAAAAAGAAAACAATACAGACTCAACAACCTTCCACATTTAAATGTACACAGGAATTTTTTTTTAAATATGTGAAATTAAAACAAAACAAAACAAATAAATATGGTAATACAGTATCAACATGGAACAATTTGACTAAGCACAATTTCACTTTGTAAAATATATGTAATAGGTCTGACAAATTTAACAAATATTTCCTCCCAACCCAGAACAATAATAATGAAGTATTTTTTTGGTATTCATTCAAAATTCAAATTTTCAAAATCCAAAAGTCAAACTCAGTTATGGCGATGGAATAGAAAAGAGAAAAAAAAAAGTCTTCTGTTAACTAACAACTTTTAATATAAAACATTATGTGTAAAATTGAAACTTAACCCAAGAAAAGAAAGGTTCTAAAGAAACACTGAAGAAGTAGCAAAACAACAGAAAGTAGAGCAGAAACAGCAACAATTAGAAAGAAGAAAAGTAACTAATCCCTTATTCTGAGGAGAAAATTAAATAACCTCAGAAAGCCCTATAACTGGAGACAGCAGTAACAAAAACAAAATATACAATCATACACCCACAACAATCAAAATAGTTATTACCATTTTCTTACTCTGATACAGTCACATACAACCCATGGCCTATGGAGAGGAAATCCTGAAAGAAAAAGAACTTGGAAAATAACTATAGAGTGGAATAAAGAAATGTAGGGGTCACCAATATAATAGGGCGCACTCTGATTCGAGTCACATGAGATAGATAAGTTGAATAAAGGGAAATAACAATCTCACAATGGCGCACATTCTTTTCATTCTACACTCACACTCAAGATTTCAATTATATACTCTCATTTATTCTATTATTACATCAATCTGTCCCACAAATAATATTTTTCAATAATCAAAGGAAGCATTAATCATATATATATATAAATATATATATAAATATATATATAAATATATATATATATATATATATATATATTCACTATTTACAATTTACAAAGTTCCTGCAGACAAGACAGTCCCGATCTCTCTGACCCAGACAAACACACATGTCTCTCCTTGTCCAACTCTGGCACCATGCACAGAAAAAAACACAACACCACAGACCTGGCTGTACTTTTGCTACACACAATTTCTCACAAAAATCACTGACGACCCTTCCCCGAAGGAAGTCCCTCACCGCGGACATCTGTTCTAGCCCCATCCTCCAATGCCGCCACACCTTTATCCTTCAGGTTGGGTGGGGTTGTCCTAGGGGACTGGTCAAGACTGGGTCAGCTACTGGGGCAAAATTAAAAACCTACACAGATAGCAGAAAAGAACCCCACTATTAGTTCACTGTTCACTGGTCCCGTAACCCGCCAGGGTCGTAGGGGCGCTGCATGGTGGACGAACGGTGGACCAGCTGGCTCCACTTAGCATGGTCGTGGGCGAGTGCCTGGGTGACACTGAAGTCCTCCCCTGTCCAATCATGGATGTCGTCGGCCCACTTTCTCCTCTGTCTGCCCTGTCTTCTCTTCCCCTGGACTGTTCCTTGCAGGATGGTCTTTGCAAGTCCTTCTGAGCGTGTTACGTGCCCATACCATCTGAGTTTTCTCTTTTTTGCCGTGGTCAGTAGGTCTCCATAGTCCCGCACCTGTTGAGTGATCATTTTGCGGACTTCATTGTTGGTGACATGGTCCTTGTATGAGATGCCAAGGAGCCTTCTGAGGCATCTCATTTCTACTGCCTGGATCCTCCTTTGTAAGTCTGCGTTCAGTGTCAATGCCTCACATGCGTAACGCATGATTGAGGTGGCTAGCGCGTTTAGTAACTTTACCTTGGTTCCAAGAGGGATGTTTCTGTCTCTCCATATGGTCTTCAGTCTTGCCATTGCTGCTACTGTTTGTGCCGCTCTTGCTAGGATTTTGGTCCTAGATCCCTCCTCATTTATGATGGCTCCAAGGTACTTGAAATGGACAACTGTCTCCAGTTCTTTTCCGCTGAGAGTGATCTTGGTGGTGATTGGCTGGGCACTGTTTGACATGAGCTTAGTTTTCTCGGCGCTGATTTCCAGTATTAGTATTGTATTCCACTATTAGTACCCAGTATTAAAAGATATATATTTTTTATTCCTTTCCTTTTCTTTCTTGAGTATTTGTTGTTCCCAGAACACTGAACCAACCACACTCACAAACCTATACAGAAGTCAATGCACTGCACTACTTTCCTAAATTAAAACAAAAGATTTAAAAAAAAAATAAAACAATCTTTTATCAACATACCACTTCATCTAGATGAAGTGACTAGATGTCGCAACCAAAGGCCAGCTCAGACAGCTGCAACCTTCCCTGACCAGGAAAGAAGATGAAATGTCAACTGTTATGACAGAAACACTTCACTACAGCTATCATTGACACCTACTCACTAAAGCAAAAAAACCAAACATCCAACATATCCACAGTTGCAAAATAATTCCAAAGGAACAGACACAGGTCTGTTACACTTGTTTACTGCCACTGTCTGGAATCAGTCAGTGAGGTATGGACTGAACCAGGAGAGGGCTATGCCAGTAACATCGAATGTTTTTTTGAAGATGGGAGAAAAGAATTGAATGATCAATAGTGTGGAGGGCTGCAGATAAGTCGAGTAGAGTGAGAGAGGAGATTTTTTCCAAGTCAGAAGCAAGTAGATGTGTATTTAGGGTAATGACTATGTTAGTTTCAGTGCTATGGTTGACGTGATACACAGACTGAAACTCAGTAAGAAGACTGTTGGAGAGAAGGTGGTTATTAAGCTGTTTTAGAACTACTTTTTCAAGGACTTTAGAGATGAAAGGTAGGTTGAAAATATGTCTATAATTCTTCAGAATGTTAGGGTCAAGGTCATGCGTTTTGAGTAGAGGTATAACTAGTGCAGTTTTGAGAGATGATGGAACATTTCCTGGAACAAGAGATGCGTTCACTATTTTCGTGATAACGGGTATAAGTTGTAGGGCACTGTACAAAAAGAGAAGCAGGTATGGGATCGAGATCACATGATGTTATCGTCATTCTTTGAGAATTGTCATAATTTCATAAAACATAAATTCTGAAATATATTTATATAATCATTTGGTAGATTAGGTAACAGTATCCAGAGATATATCTGTTTGGAAAGAATTAAAGATTTTAGCACTGCCACTCTACCAATAGGTGAAATATTCCTTTTTTTCCAGATGTTGAAAAGAGATTTTTTGTTGTTGTAATTTTGTTATCATAGTTTAGTTTTATACATTGTGACAAGTCTAGTTTAAACCATAGTCAAAGTATCTTGAACTGTGCTGGGTTCCAGTTGAACCTTAAATGAGTCATATTCCTTACATCAGAAAATGTTTTGCTCCCATTCCATATTACTTTTATTTTATCTATATTTATAAACAGTCCAGTTTTTTCCAAACAAATCTTAAGTTTTCTTGAAATGTTCAAATGATATGCTATCACCTTTAGTTATTAATTGTGCGTTTCATCAGCAATTTGTGACAACTCCTATACTGTGTCATTAGTATAAATACCTTTGGTGTATCGGTTTTCTCTTACCAGAATTGCTAGAATTTCTGCCGCCAGAATATATAGATATGGAGATATTGAGTCACCCTGCCTGCATCCTCTGTAGATATTAAACCAGGAGGAGTACTGTCAATTGACTATAAGTGTAGGCTTAATATTCCTGTAGAAGGTTGAAATCCAACGAAGTGTGTATTTTCCAAACCCAAAAGATTTGATTACCTTTGAAACAAACTGCCAACTTAATGGATCAAAAGCTTTTTCAAAAAATAAAAAAATAATGGAAGAGGGTTTGTGTTTAGTCCTTACAAGCATGGCTTCAGTTTTATTTGCATTTAGGTGTAGCTTGTTCTGTATCATCCAGTTTTGGATATTTTGAAAGCAGTGGGCCACATTTGTCATAAGAGAAAGCAGATTTACTGGTGTAACACTGCTTCGAATCTGAGAGTCATCTGGTAAAATGAAACCTCTCTTGTGTGTGTGTGTGGGGGGGGGGGGGGGGATTGTTTTGTTATTCAATATATCTGTTGTGCCTGTAAGTGCTATTCAATTCAATTCATTCATGTCAATTCAATTCCATCAGCAATTAGGAGATATGATTGGCTTGCTAAAATAAGAAAGTTTAAAATGCGAATGTTGATAACAACAAAAAGCCGAAATCCAATATTAGGCAATTACTGTTATTGTTTTATCTTGAAATAAAATGCGTTGATTTAAAAGACACATGAGCAAGCCTATTCCCCCAAACAGAGAGAAAGAGAGAGAGAGAGAGAGAGAGAGAGAGAGAGAGGAGAGGAGAGAGAGAGAGAGAGAGAGAGAGAGAGAGAGAGAGAGAGAGAGAGAGAGAGCTCTGTGTCTTATCAAATCAGAATGAGGCATACTTGGCACAAGCATGAAAGTATTCAACACTTCATACAAGATGTACATTCAGAAATGTAGTCAGTTTGCTGTTCCCTCTCCTTTGGGAAAAAATAGAAGAATCATACATGTAATTTGAACGTAACTAACAGACAGGTCTCCTTACAGAAAAAACAAAAACAAACAACAACCTTACATTTCATAGTCATTCGCATTGTCTATTTATTCAATTGTAACATAAGATATTTTAAAAAATGGTTCCAAATTCATCATGTAATTTACAAACATCAATCAAGTGATATTTATCTTATGTTTTGTTATACAATGTTTACATTTCCTTTTTTCACACAGTGCATGCTTATATTGTCTCCCTTGCTCTGTCATTAAACCATTGGCGCTAGTGCGAAATCGGCTAAATCTGTGCCTATAACTTTTACTCTTACATATCACTAGACTTGGCTCCAGTCTATGAACGTGTACCAAGTTGAAGTTGGGAAGTTTCTACTTAAAAAAAACGATTTTAAAAATATTGGTAAGGTTTTGTTGCTGTTTTTGTTGTTTTTGCTTTTGATTTTTGTTGTTGTAAGTTTTGATTTAATATCAAACCTAAATGTTTTAGTATTTTATGTATTGTGATTATTCCACACACGTTTAAATCAACTGATGTAAGTTAATGTTTTGCTTACATACATCCAGTGATTGTAATATTTTAAAATTGTTATCTTTTTAGTCTGTTCAAAAGTTAAGTAAAAAAAAAAAACCTAATAATTTTCAAAGTTAAATGTTATTTGCCAAGACAGGTAAGACCATTATTGTTGTTGTTGTTGTTCTTGTTTTGGTAAACTCTTATTACCTGTCAGCAAAATAATTTTGTGTGAATACTTTCGTAAGGAATGTGACAGAATAAACACATTCTTTTATGGATTGTCTTTTATTTTCAATGTTACATTTTACGACTATAAAGAAACCATTTTCACTTCCATATGCTAAAATAGACATCATTAGGGCATCACACAATTGCATAACAATTTTTAGTTTTAGTACATCTCCTTGGAGGGCTCTTTTAATAGCATAAATAGCTTTGCTACATTGTTGGACTAAGTGTTTCTTACCATTCTAGGTATTTCCAGAAATGTTTGTTAAGTAGAATAACTAAGAAGAAAAAATTGAAAAAGAAGAAAAAAATAAAGAAGGAGAAGATTTAGGCAGAAAATTCGAAAAAAAGACAATGCACAGAATAAGACTGCAAAAAAGAAAAAAATGCAAAGGAAAAAAAGGAAGCGCAGAAGGATTTTAGGAAGATTTAAGAGAAGAAGAATGCATAGGAGAAGAATGCAAAGAAGATGGATGCAAATGTCAGTCTTGTCATTCCATTTATTATTATTATTATTATTATTATTATTATTATTATTATTATTATTATTATTATTATTATTATTATTATATGAATTTAAATGCTGGTTTGATTGTTTGAATGTACAAAACAAGAACGTATTGAGTAAAGTTGTGAATGTGTGTGGAAATATTGTTGAAGAAAAGCAAAAGAGGTTGAATTCATTGCATGAAAATCAGA
Source organism: Rapana venosa (assembly GCA_028751875.1). Taxonomy (NCBI): domain Eukaryota; kingdom Metazoa; phylum Mollusca; class Gastropoda; order Neogastropoda; family Muricidae; genus Rapana; species Rapana venosa. The sequence continues at coordinate 4,227,071 of CM054154.1, forward strand.
TGACTAAGAAAGCTAAAGACATTTTCACTGACGAAACCCACGTGCTTTCACAACACTTTGCATTGCTTCCGTCTTGTCGAAGATTCCAGTGCCAAAATCAAAAACAAACAGAACCAAAATTAGTTTTATTAACAAGTCAATTCAACTTCTAAACCACTGTTAAACGAGTGTGTGTGGATGGTTGGGTGCGGGTGTGTGTGACGTAGATTGTTGTCAGCTTTTAAAATACTGTATTATTTTGTCATCTCGATTGTTTAATATTGCATGTTGTGTAATTATAATTTTTAAATGCCACTCATAATGTCACTAGTTAAGACATTAAAGTATTCTTTAGTCTTAGTCTTGAGTCATGGTTTGCATAATTCCGTGCATAACTCCTTGCTAGCTCTCTGTGTGTCTGGATGCTTGTGCTGCTTTTCTTTGTGCACATACGTATTTTTCATGTATGTGGTGAACACCAGCCTAGTGGCATAACATTACCTTTTCTCTGCAACTTTTCATGCATGTTAGCTTCTCGTGAAGTTCCTGTTCGTGAGTGATGGTTTGGATGGTCAGCTGAGTAGCAGCAGCTTTAAATAGCAGGAGGTCTGGACTTGAGTTAGGAGGAGAGTCAGTTTAAGAAGAAGAAGAAGAAGAAATTGTATTTATATAGCTTTAAATCTTGAAGAGACAAATCAAAGTGCTTGCACACAACTCATTCTTACACAGTCATGCAACCAGTAGCAAATAATAGTTCTAACAAGTCCAAATTAGCACCACATTCACAACACACACACACACGCGAGCGCGGGTACGCGCGCACGCAAGCACACATTCACACACACACACACGTGCACACACACACACACACACACACACACACACACACACACACACACACACACACATATATATATATATATATATATATATATATATATATATATATATATATTATACATTTTCACAGTGATATAGTATTTTTCCTATTGAGGGCAGGGAAAAACTATGAGTTAAAACAAGAGAGGGAAATCTTAGGTTTGAAAAAAATATGTATTGAGACTGGATTTTAAAGTGTCATAAGAAGGCTTTTGGCAAAAAGAGAGAAGGAGGTCATTCCAGATCGATAGACCAGAAATACAGAAAGATCAATAACAGAGGGTGCATTGGTTCAATCTAGGTATTCGTAAGCACAAGGTATCTGCTGCAGAGCAGAGGGAACGAGAAGGAGTGTACAGGTGAAGACATTCAAAGGTAGGAGGGTTATGTTTTGGGGAAACATCATAACAGAGGGTTACTCTCTGTTGTACAGGCAGCCAGTAGAGAGATTGCAAGAGAAGAGTAATGGGTTTTTCTTCTTACTGAGGACTAGGCGAGCTGCAGAGTTTTGTATACATT
>CM054154.1:4233447-4270947 GCA_028751875.1 Rapana venosa
GTCACTTATGAATCGTGCACCATGTCTACCATTACCAATAACTTCCAGAGTCAACTAAATGATAAATAAAGAAAACAAATACGACTACACGCATCTCCCTGTTTAACACCAGCTGTACAGTTTATAAAATCTGTGAATGATGCACCACATCTAACTCTAGCATTCAAACATTTGTACATGCTCATTATACATTTAAACAATTTCCCCCCAATTCCATTCTTCAACAAAATAGAAAACAATATGCGTCTAATAGCAGAATCAGAAGCTTTTTTCAAAATTGATGAAAGCAACATATCATTTCCGATTCAAACAGAACTGTTTTGAACAAAGGCCATTAAAAAGTAAACATATGATCTACAGTGGAGTAATTTCGTTTAAACCCAGCCTGAAATTCGCCCGTTTTGTTATTCCCCTCTACCCATTCCTGTAGTCTTCTGTTAATAACTACACTATATAATTAAATACTAATATTTCACCTATAAATTCCCCTGTAGTTATTTGTATTGTTAAAATCGCCCTTTTTGTATAAAGGTAGAACAATTGACTCAGTCCAACTATCTGGGTACATACCCTTACAAAATAAAACATTGACAAATTGTACAAGAAAGTTCATTATCGACTCTACCTTACAAGCTATTTTTATCATCCCTCCAATAATACCATCAGGGCCAGCGCTTTTCGTTTTTTTTTAAATTCCCTTAAAATTAACATTATTTCTTCTTATGAAATTGGACGATTAAAGTTATCATCGCAATAATCACTATTATCAATTTCTTCTTCACGATCTGTATCATTATGAATACCATCATTTGTTTCAAGCAACTTCTTAAAATGTTGAACCCAATCATCAAGATTAACATTATTGACAGGCTGATTTCTTTTACTTTGAGCACTATGCATTACATTCCAGAACTATTTTTGATTATCCACAGAAGCAATCAATTTACCCAGCAGTGCATTATTGGACTGTTTACGTTTTGTCTTTAAAAGCTGTTTATTGTCACGCCTAGCTGTACGGTATAGATCACGATCAAACAGAGATAGAGAGCCACGATACTTGTTTAATACTCTACGAACATTTCTTTTACATAAACGACATTCCATATCATACCAATCACTGTACCATATCTTATATTCACGCTTATCTGCTTTTTCATGCAATCAGCACAATCTGTTATACAAGTGTTAAAAATATCAAGAGCTTGGTTAATATTAACATCAATCAGATCACTAGAATCATTTTTGCGTCTCATCTGAGTCCAATAACCTATCAAACATTTCACAATATAATTCATTCCAGACAATCTTTTCAACTCTACACTTATTTCTATTCCCCTCTTCATTCTCTATGTTTTCATTAGGAGAATTGATGTAAAGCACTAAAGGCATGTGGTCAGATTTACATCTTTCAAGAACATTCATCTCACAATTCTCAGAGAATTGCGCGAACATGTCTTGTGACATTACAAAATAGTCATTGACACTGCTTCCAGTCTTAAGATATGTATGTTTTAGCAACCCTGACGGTTGCCATGACACATTTCATTCAAAATATATAAACCTAAAGCAGTGCACATATTCAAAAACAATTTTCCATAATGATCGTTATCTTGTGACTTTCTGTTCATATGCAGAGGTACACTTGAATGTTGATTTGTGAATGGTGTGTGACTGTCCTCAAAATGTAAAGAGACATTGGATATTCTGCTGTTAAAATCCCCTCCAATTACAACATAAACATCACCACAAGAAAGCATACAGTCGCAAAGAAAACCTTCTAGTACAATTATTCCATTTTCAATATCATACATTCTGTAATATGGTAAATCAGATAGTGGTGCATAAATTGCCACATATAATACATCTTTTATTGTACCGAACAACGATCTATTAATAATGAATACACAAAAAATATCTGATTTCATATCCAGTTGCTTCACAAAGGGACATAACTCCCGTCTAATGAGAAACAAAAGACCACCTGGTCGTTTTCTTTGCGCAGAAAGTTTAATAGCAGGTTTACAAAAAGTCTCATATCCAACAAAAACTGAAGAGTGAAAATCTTCAAGAAACGTTTCAGCCAGACAAATAAAATCGAAGGAACAAACATGACACGGAATCCATATCACACAGTTTAGACAATAATCCATTAACATTCCAGTGTTAAAAAAGAAAACAACTTTGAAGCTTTACACAAAGGGCAATAATTCATATTATCATCATCAATAAATGTGAAAGAGGAAGTTCACACATCTTGCACCCATATTTATTCACAATATCTGACACACATCCATTCATGCACACAGTGTTTACACTTCCATCCTGGCTTTTGGCTACACTCAGATCAGAACACTCCATGTTGACATTTGTCCCATGACTAGCACGTGCTAACTTCGTGTTGTTGACACTACACTGTGGCTGCAAAAACCGGTGCTTTTCTAAAGTTTGTCCCCTCGTCAAAAAGTTCCCCAAATGTAGTCAAAAATTTCCTGGGGTGGCCAACACCCTATTTCACTTCAACTAAGTGATTGTCTTGATCAACAGTAAATTTCTTCTGATCAATGACCAGATGATTAAAGATCATTGTTGCCCTCTTGCCCTCGCTTTTTGCTTTCTTTAGGTGTGGAATCAGCCTCTTCCTTATCTCCCTAATAGGATTGGAGAAGTCTTCACTGATAAACACACCAGATCCTCGTAGTTTGCCTTTAGCTTTCAGTACAGACATTTTCTGTTTATAAAAAAACAACACATCTAGCAATCACTGGAGAATCGACCTTAGAGTTTATGCGGTGGACTCTGTCGAACTCAGTGTCTTCTGAGAGTTCATGTAAGGAGGTCCTTTACCCTACCTTCACACTCAGCAGGGGTCTTGCCATCTCTCCTCTGCAGACCGAAGAAGAGGAGGTTGTTGCGTTTGGACCGTCCCTCCAGGTCGTCTGTCTTCCTCATCATTTCCTCCACCCTCTTGTTTAGGTCCTTGTTCCTCCTCTGCAGCTCCTCGTTCTCCTGGCGTAACCCGTGGATGACCCCCGCCAGTCCCTTCAGCTCGTCCTGCAAGGCCTTGTTGTCTTCACGCAGAACCTGCCTCTCCTGCTTCCCCTCCTCGAACCCAGTGTCCATACTGGTGCGCATGGAATGCAGCATGACCACCACTTCAGACAAGGTGGGCTCTCCTCCTCTGTCACTGGAAGCACTGCTAGGAGAGTGGCATGTCTGGTCCGTATTGGCCCTTGTGCTGGAAGACCTGGCGCTGGAAAGCCTCGTCTGCTTCATGTCTTTGCTTGGGTTGGGCCCAGGGTTGCTCTCGAAGTCGCCACAAGGTAAAAGTAGACTGCCCCAAAATACATAGGAGAGGAGCAAACCCAACACCACACTGTCTACTTTCCCTCTTGTTTTCAACATGGCTATGCGTGAAGCTTTCTTCATTTTCGCTCTCTTTAGCATTAAGTTGATGTAGACTGCACAAAAGCAGCCACATGCTGACCTTAACGTCGGTGGAGCTGATGGCATGGTGACTTACTGGTCTGTATACGCAATGTGGAGACAGAAGTCCCTCTGCAGTCGCTGTAGTTGGAATGCAGAGACCAAAGTACACAACCTAGTGTGAGCATTTACATTTCATGCCCCCGAGAGAGAGACAATGACAATGACAATGCCACATACATGATATCGAAGAATGTCTATTCAATATTCTCCTTAAACACAATGCAAACAAGTTTCCTTGTTTGTGGTGACTTTAACGCCAGAACAGGAAATCTTCAACAAAATCCAGAAATATTTAGTCTTGACCCTGAGGACATAACATAATTTAATTGTGATGAACTGATACCATGTCGATACTCAGAAGACAAAACCATAAATGAATTTGTAAAGATAGTATTGTCCATGTGCATATGCTTAGATTTGCTTATCGTCAAGGGTTTGTGTACACCTGATTTGTCTAATAAATCAACGTTTATATCAGCAGCTGGAAGTAGCACAAATGATTATTTTTTTAGCTCATCAGACATTCTATACCTTTTTTCAGCACTTGAAATACAGGAAAGAGTAGAATCTGACCATATGCCTTTAAAGCTAACTTTAACTCTAAATACTAGTCTGAATGTCTCAGTTATAAATAGTGAATATGTTCCAACTACTAAATACAGATGAGACCCTAGGATGCTTGATACCTTTATTGAAAAATTAGAGAGTCGATCTTTTAGAGAGGAAATATCCTTAGCAACCTCGCAAATAGATTCCTGATGTGACGTTGCTGTGGATACCTTTTCACGTGCTATTCTAGAATCAGGATCTTGCATGAAAAAAGAAGTAGGGAAACCAAAACCTGTAAAAAATTCAGAGTTATGCTGGTATGATAAAGAATGTAAGGATTTAAAAAAGAACGTCTTTAGAGCCCTTAGAAAGTACTATAATAAATGAACAGATGAAAACATGGCATCCTATAAAGTAGTAATTCCTACAATTCTCTCTTAAGACATAAAGAAAGGACATTTTAAAAAAGAGAAGATAAAATTGTTGACTCGGTTCACATTTCACAAGATTTCCGGAAAGAAATGAAACGCTATAAACATAAAAGTTATGTGGTAAACAGCATTCCCAGTGAAACATGGGTTAACCATTTCAATTCCTTCTTGAATGACAGAAATCCCGATACATTGACTGATACTAGTTTCAATGCAATAGTTGACGAAACGCCTGAATTAGATAGCACTGAAGACACTATTAACGACATGTATAGCCATGTAACTGAAATCGAAGTTAAAAATGCAATAAGGAATGCAAAGCCAGGAAAAACTGCTGGACCAGATATAATTATAAATGAACTTAAGTCATCAGATTTCATAATCCCTTTTCTTGTAAAGCTTTTCAATACACTGTTTTCCTGCGGCCTTTACCTCAGAGAATGGTGTAGAGCAATAATTGTACCTCTCTTTAAAATGGGAGACGCTGAAATCCATGAAATTATCGTGGTATCACTTTGCTAAGCTGTGTCAGTAAACTATATACCCATATTCTGAACACCCGCCTAACAAAATGGGTTGAAAACAGTAGTAAAATCTTAGAATCACAAGCAGGATTTCAGAAAGACTGCAGAACTACTGATCATATTTTCACTTTATATGCGATTGTGCAGAAATACCTTATCCAGAAGAAAAAAATCTATGTTGCTTTTGTGGACTTCCAAAAGGCCTTTGACACAGTGATTAGAAATGCTTTGTGGAAACTTCTAATAAATGTTGGGGTAAGGGGGAAAATGCTACAGTCCTTGCAAGCTATGTGTTCATCTGTGTTATGCTGCATTCGCACATCTACAGGGTACTCTGATTACTTTGAATGCTTTCAGGGCTTCAAACAGGGTTGTCTTGCTTCACCTATTTTATTTTCATTTTTGGAGAGAGAGAGAGAGAGAGAGAGAGAGAGAGAGAGAGAGAGAGAGAGAGAGAGGAGAGAGTGAGAGAGAGAGAGAGAGAGAGAGAGAGAGAGAGAGAGAGAGAGAGAGAGAGAGAGAGAGAGAGAGAGAGAGAGAGAGAGAGAGAGAGAGAGAGAGAAAGCGAGAGAGAGAGTATTGCAAATTACAAATGACAAAAAAAATGAGATAACTTTTAATCTAGATCTGACGTCAACAAAATCAGGCCAGTTAGAGAACTGATATTAATAACAAAAGAACGATACATTATGAACAACATACAAAACATGATAACCAATAAACTAGTGAACACACACCTTTCCACATGCCAAGATTAAGAGAGAGATGGGGGAGGGGAGACAGAGACAGAGAGACACAGAGAGAGAAACAGAGAGACAGAGAGGCAGAGACAGACAGAGACAGACAAACGGACAGATAGAGAGACAGGCACACACACACACACACACACACACACACACACACACACACACAAGAAAAGAGATACTGTAATTCAGGCGTGCACTCAATTGCAAACACGGAAAACACAACAAATCGCCATTCTAACCGAAAGGGAGATTGATTGAGAAGCATTCACGATATGGCAGATTAAATCCATTGAAATATGTTGACTCTCAAACAGTTTGAAATTGATGTCACTTCTAAACAAGATCAAAGTCATTTTCATGTTCAAAGAATTTCTGGCGTGCCCCTGTATATTAGCATCAAGCAAATTCTCAGGTTTAAAGGAGAATGAAAGCAGCTTGTTTACCTAAGAATATATAAGAACAAGAAATTGAACACGCTGATAACCTCTTGTTGTCTCTTCTCTACCTTCCCCTTCCCTACCCCCTTATGCCCAGCATGCATGCTAAGCCACCTCCACCACTCCCGCCACACTGACAGAGGCAGTAGTGAAGGTACACTGGTAGAGGCCAGCATCTTCCTCAGGCTGGAAGTTGGGAACAAACATGTATCCGTAACCCATGTAGGGCCCAAACATACGGATGGAGGCCTCGACCTCTTCGGGTTGATCAGGATAGCGTTCGAGGTCAAGGACAGAGTTGATGGTAGGACGGGTGACAGTGACCTTGACCTGGCCGTTGCTGAGGAAGGGGCAGACAACCATGCACTCCAGGCCGGAAATGCATGTCCAGGTGACGGGGTTGGGGATAGGGGCCACAAAGCCTTCCATGAAGGGGGCCGTGTGGTCTCTTCGGTACAGGCTGAAGGGCCGAAACATGGCGTAGCCCATCACCAGCTCTGTGAACACGCACGCACACACACACACACACACACACACACACACACACACACACACGTATACAGTAGACGGACAGAAATTGAAAGACAGACACAGTCGTTAATATAGTAGTTTAGATAAAGAAACACAAAAAGGCAGGTAGATAGACAACCGAGAAACAGACAGATAGACACACGAACACACATGTAGGGAACGAAGCAGAGAAACTGATACTTATGCAAACACAAGCATCCACAGATAAGCAGATGGACCAACAGACACAGACAGATTACTAGACAGTCAGACACATAGAGACAAAGATAGACAAACAAACACCCGAGCACATACACTGACGAACACACACACACACACACACACACACACACACACACACACACACTGAAAGACATAAGACTTGTACATAATAGCGATAAAAACCCAAATAAAACTCTACCTGTCAAGCAGGATTTGGAAAAAGAACTAAAACAGATTACCTGAAATAACTTTGTTCGGGTATCAAGCATTGTTTTGCTTGTAAGAAAAATGCATTCGCAAGCTTTTTTGATATAAAGAAAGCTTACAACCAGGTCTGTTGTGAAAGATTATTGTATAATTATAATATATTGGCTTATGTGTTAAAATTTAAAATGTTAAAGCATTTTTCTCAGAAAGAAGCATGCAGGCCAATGGTAGAAATTCCTGTTCTACGTTACAATTTCTAACAAAGGGCATTCCGCAAGGGTCCGTCATTCCTCCACATCTTTTCGGAATAGCCTAGTGGTTAGTACATTGCGCTCACAATCTGACGACCCGGGTTCGATTCCCGTTCAAGGGGGGATATTTTCCCCCTGGAGCTAACATCAGTGCAGACTCCACTCTCCCCAAAAGTCCTTCGGATGAGACTATAAAACGAGGTCCTGTGTGCGAACGCACGCAGAACATCTTGCGCACACGTTAAATCATCCGCTTTTTTAGGGCACATTTCACGTCTACACTAAGTTGGAATGATCACATTAAATGTTTGAATGCTAAACTTTGAAAATTCCTACGATCCTGAAAGTTATTAGTAAACAAATGTGAGCTCTTGATGTCGCTGTTTAAAAACATCCAGCACTTTCTCTAGAATGTTCCAGACTCCTTTGTGGTCAGGAAGCTGTTTTAAGTGTTCCTAAGTATTTATTGTAGAAATGAAAAAAGAGTGGGTTATAAGAGTTTTCAATTAGCTCTGGGGGGGTATCTTTTTATACATCATTCATGGGTACTTAAAAAGAGACAGGAATGTTGCCATAAGACAATTATTGGCAACTGGTTGTGGCTACATATCTCTCGGGGTGTTCAAAACAAGAAACCAGTATGGACACCAACATATTTACACAATTTGCTGGGAAAGAGCACATTTCATTCGTTCTCTTACAACATTTACAACCTATGATTCTCAACTTTATAATGATGCATAAATATGTTCTACAAAAAACTGAACCAACGGTTAACTCCTCGATTTGTCCACTATAGGAGGTTCAAATACTAAGCTGCTATAGTGTTTACTAGTCATATGGATTCCAGAGTTGCTGTATAAACTATTATTGCTTTCTTTTCATAATTGATTGTGCTTTGAGTCTTTAAATATTTTATAGATAATAATTACAGATTGTAAAGTACACGCATCCCCCCCCCCCTCCAGCCCCCCCTCCCCCTTCCCTCCAAACACACAAACACTGACAGACGTACTGTCGAAGTTGACCAGCGTAGTATTCATGATCATTGTGCCCTCATAGTCCTTGTGGTCAGTGTCCACCTCAATCAGCCAGCCAGTTCCCTTGGTGACGGGACTGATGGTCACTATGTGACCTTGACCCTCCATGCCCTGACTGACCGCCTGCACCAGTCTGCCCTGACCCTGTGAATGGACATTGTCGTGTTATTATTATTGTTGTTATCATTAATATCAGCATTGTTAGAGGTGTTGCTGTTGTGCACCAGTCTGCCCTGACTCTGTGAATGGACATTGTCGTGTTATTATTATTGTTGTTATCATTAGTATCAGCATTGTTAGAGCTGTTGCTGTTGTGCAGCAGTCTGCCCTGACTCTGTGAATGGACATTGTCGTGTTATTATTATTGTTGTTGTCACCAATACCAGCATTGTTAGCGGTGTTGCTGTTGTGCAGCAGTCTGACCTGACTCTGTGAATGGACATTGTCGTGTTATTATTATTGTTGTTGTCATCAATATCAGCATTGTTAGAGGTGTTGCTGTTGTTGTTGTTGTTGTTGTGCAACAGTCTGCTTGACTTTGAATATACAATGTCCATGTTATTATTGTTGTGATTGTCAGCATTGCAAGAGATGTTGCTGTTGTTGTTTTTTCAGTGTTCGGATTATTACTGTTTTTGTAGTTGTTGTTGTTGCTGCTATTTTTGTGTCAGTGTCGGCAAATTTTAATGTTGTTATTATTGCACCAGCCTATTATTACTATCTGTGTCAGCATTGATGCTGTCGTTGTTGATGTTGTTGTTTGTGCAGCAGTCTGTCCTGGCTTCGTAAGTGCACATAGTCCTTTCCATATTTGTTGTTGATACACGCGTCAATATTGCTAGTATTGTTGTTGTTGTTATCAGTGTCGGAATTGTTAGTGTTTTTGCTGTTGTTGCTATTGGTGGCGTTGTAGTTGTTAGTGGTGCTATCGTTGTTAGTGGTGCTGGTGTTGATGCTGCTACAGTCGTCATTGCCACAGCCATCCTGATCAAGTTGATGTAGTTTTTGTTGTTGGCGTTGTCAATGTCGCTGTCAACAGCATCATCCTTACAACCACCACCACACTCATGATCACCACCATTACTACATCCACCGCCACAACCACCACCACAACCATTGCAATAACCGCCACAACCAACACCATCACTCCCTGGCGAGATGAGTGACTCAGAGTACCTAATTGTATCATGAGTGACCCCTAAGATGTGAAGCCGCTGAACGTTTACCAGCAACAGCTAAGAAAACAAACACAAACACTTAGCAAATCAATGCATCTTACGTTCAGAAATAGAAGAAAACGCACAGAAACATACTGAGTATACCCTGACAAGGAAATGACAGTGTTCTGCCCTGACAAGAAAACTGCTGAGTGTGTGCCCTGGAAAGAAAATTACAATGTGTGTGTGTGTGTGTGTGTGTGTGTGTGTGTGTGGTGTGTGTGTGTGTGTGTGTGTGTGTGTGTGTGAGTGTGTGTGTGTGTGTGTGTCCTGATTAAGGAAATCAAAGTGTGTGTGTGTGTGTCAAAGTCAAAGTCAAACTTTTATTTTTTTAGATGGTACATTGAATAAGCAGTGCATTTGCTTTTTTTCATCAAGACATCTATCTAAAGAAAAAAAAAGCGAGAAGAAAAGATAATGTATATGCAGATATAGAATAAAAAACCTAATATATGGTAAACTATACAAATCAAACAAGAAAAACAATAACATATGCATATGTGGAATTAAAAACAAAACAAAAACCCCCCAAAAATATTAGACCATACATCTCAAATAATTCAAAAATCTTGAAAAAAATATCCGTCATAACACAAACAAAACAAGCAACAAAGAAAAACCAAACAAAACAAACAAAGAAGACAAAACAGAATAAAAATTAAAAAACCACACCATTTGCTTCCCCCCACCCCTCTCTCACACACAGACACACACAAACCTTCAACCATACAAACAAACTGAATAAAACAACAAAAAAAGATGAATCAACAAGAGCAACCACAACAAGGAAATAAACAATCAAACAAACACAAACATACGTACACAACAACAACAGCGACAATAACTAACATAGGACAAGAATAACAGCCAAGACAAATGAAGAATATAGAACTAACAAAAGATGAGAAAAAGAGTCCAAAATATCCCATCCCCCAACCCAAAACAAACAAAAATCAAAATAAACCAGAACCCCAACCCCACCACTATTAATAATAACAAAAACAACCAAATGGATATAAACAGAGGAAACTGATGTATCATTTAAACACTTACATACACATACACATCCTCACCCATATCCCCTTCACCACATAATACACTCATATATAAGAAAAACAAGAATAGCCAACAGCTATTGGATTCAGAGCAAAGAAGTATAACAAAGACATCCATTCCTTCCTTTCCCATGGTCATATACACGCATGTACATGTGCTTTTTGATTTGAGGCAAAACAACGTTAATCTTTTGATCAAAGAATAAATTCAGGCAATGTAAACCAACCCAGCAGTACTAACGTCAGCAATAACAATTTAGCTCATCTAATACAATGAAACAGAAAAGTAACATCGACAAAACTAAATAAATCAGCATATTTATGTGTAACACAAAAGAACGTAAAAAGGCCAAAACAGCAAGGAAGTAAAAAACCCAAACCGAACCAATTACACAACACACACGCACTCACACACTTGTACACACACGCACACACACACACACACACACACACACACACACACACACACACACACACCACACACCACACACCAGATTCAAAGCATGCTGGGGTTGATATCATATCAACCCATATATAGATCAATGCTTACACTAGTCCTCAGAAAGAAAAAATCTGAGCACATTACCCCTCTCTTGCGATCTCCCCACTGGCTGCCTGTGCAACAAAGAATAAACTATAAGATGAGTACTCTTTGTGCCAAATGTCTCCACAAACAGCACCTTCCTACCTCTGTGAATGTCTCCACCTGTACACCCCTTCTCGTTCCCTTCGCTCTGCTGCAGATTCCTTGTGTTTACAAACACCTAGATTCAACCAGTCCACTGTTGGCCGTCGCTCTTTCTCTGTTTCTGGTCCATCGTTTTGGAATGACCTCCCTATCTCTCTTCGCCAAAGGCCTTCTTGTGACTCTTTTAAATCTGGCCTCAAGACATATTTGTTTCAAACCTAAGAATTTCCTCTCCTGTTTCATTTCATAGCTATCCTTGCTTTTCAACAGCCAAAAATTCCATCACCCTGCCAAAGTGTATAACGTGTGTGTGTGTGTGTGTGTGTGTGTGTGTGTGTGCATTTGGACTTGTTAGAACTATTACTTGCCACTGGTTGCATGACTGTGTAAGAATGAGTTGGGTGCAAGCGCTGTGATTTGTCTGTGCAAGATACAGTGCTATATAAATTCCATTTATTATTATTATTATTATTATTATTATTATTATTATTATTATTATTATTATATGAATATGAAAACTTGGGTCATATCTGATTTTAATGAAAAGAATAACGACAGTGACACTTAAATCACTCTCTTAAGTTTACAAGTCGTGTTCTGTACTTTTATTCATGAAATATCTTTTTAGATGTGTTTTTTTTTTTACTAATGTTTGCTTTTAATACAGTTCAAATTTTTGGAGAGTTTATTTCATAGGTCACTGCCTGAATACAAGAGGCTCGATTTATATAGGTTATTTCTCGGTCTTGGAAATGTTAGCAAATGATTGTGTCTATGTTGGTTAACTTTGAAAGCTTTGGATGTGCATTTTGATTAACAATTTTTTGCACAAACACAGCTTTATTGAATAAAAGTCGGTTTCGAAATGTCAGGACATTTATTTGCTTATAATCCTCAATTGTCAGGGTGCTTGTTTTTAACAATACAAGTTTTACTGCTCTTTTATATAAACGATAAATGAATTTCAAGTTCGTTCCACTGAAGGTATCCCAAATAGTTGATGCATAGTCAATGATTGGTAGAATCTGACCGCAAACAAATAGTTTTCGAGAATGATTATTTAGAAAGTGTTTTATTTTGGATAATTGAAGTAGCCTGTGAGCTAGGCGTTTACCTAGTGACATCATGTGGTCAGCCCAAGTCATGTTTTTGTCAATGGTAACACCTACTATTTTATGTGAGTTAACTTCTTCAACTATTCCGTTATCCAACAAAATATCTATCAACAACCTATCATTCATTTTTTGCCTTTTCTGTCTTGCTGATACGTACATACACTTAGTTTTTTGTGCATTTAAGGACATGTGGTTTAATCGAGTCCAAAAATCAATCTGTCAATACTGTATTGAAGTTTGCGAGTTAATCTGTTGGAGTCTGAATCACTACAAAAGAGAGTGGTATCGTCAGCAAACATTTCACAGTTACATTTAATAAAACAGGGTAAATCATTTACATAGACTAAAAAACAAAATGGTCCCAATACTAGCCTTGTGGTACTCCATGTCTAATGGGTAGTAGTTCTGATGCTTGGTTATTAACAGATACAAGCTGCTGCCTATTAGACAGAAAATTTTCTAGTAGTTGGATAACTTCAGGTGGCAGTTTGTACAATTCTAATTTACGCAATAACAAAGAGTGGTTGACCACATCAAATGCTATTACAAAGTCAACAAAAAGGAGGCCAGTAAACTTATTGTCATTTATATTGTGTAGGAGACTGTCAGTGAGCTGAGTTAGAGCAGTGTGACAGGAATTGTTTTTACGAAACCCTGATTGATCCTCGTGCAATAGATTGTTTTTTTTTATAAAGTAAGAATTTAGGGATAGTTGTACGTGTTTTTCAATGGGTTTAGATAGTACAGAGATAATTGAAATTGGCCTGTAATTTGAAGGAGAAGAGCAGTCACCTGATTTATGGACAGGTATAGCTTTTGCCTTTTTAAACTTGAGAGGAAAACACCTTTTCTCAACACACCAGTTGTATAGATATGTCAGTGTTTCACAATAACCGGACTAGCCAGTTTTATAATCCGAGCATCTAACTTGTCTAGATCACGTGTTCTAGAATTCGTTTGCATTTTTATGTTTTCTAATACGTCAGAGGTTGTCATTGGCCGGAGATTAAATGGAAAGTTAATATGTTTTGAGTTAATATATTGTTGTAAGTAATGAAGATCATTTTGGCTCTACTTGTCACATGTTATAACTTTATTTGCTACATTTGAAAAATGGCTCTTTAATTCATCAGCTGATATGTCTTTAATGAGCTGTTGACTTTTTGAAACATGTTTATTACATAATGTATGGATGGCTTATCAAATCTGGCGAGAGTCACTAGTGGTAATTAACAACTGTTGAAAGTAATTACGCTTTGATCTGCTTTTGATGGAATTCCCTTCATTCCTTTGTGTCCTAAATTGTTCATGTGTACCATGGGTTTTCAGGTGGTTTCTTAAGTTTATCTCAGATTCTATATCTTTTGTTACCCATGGAGGTTTGTTTTTTTCTTTATCTCTTTTTTTTATAAAGAGAGCATGTTTGTCATACACTGAGATATATATGTTAACCCCAAATTCAGCAGCTTCATCGGGGTCTCTGATTTGGTATACATCGTGTAATGGTGAGTTAATCGGGTCCGAAAGAAAATTATCCTCACAGAAGTGTTTGAATCATCAGTAATATATATATGTTTATGCCCAACTTTAGGAATTTTTATGCGACGCTTAAACCAAGTACAGCAGACAGGATTATGACCGCTGCATCCACATGACGGAGCACATACTTCAGCTATGTGCTGTTTTGCGTTAGTGTATATATGATCAATAAATGTTACTGAGTTATCTGTTATACGTGTCGGTTTATCTATTATTTGTTTCAGACAAAACGTCATATAGTTGTGATACCATTTCGGTTTATGTTTGAGTAAGTCTATGTTGAAATCTCCAAGAATAATAGTTTTACAGTTTTAAAGTGCAACTTTATCCATTAGATAATTGAATCTATCAAACCAATAAGGGGTTTCTGACGGATTTCTGTATATGAATCATATCATAAGTGGACTACTGTGCTTTAATTTGATTTCTACCCAAATCGAGTAGATATCATACACATCAAAATTGCATAGCCTTTGATAGCATAATGAAGATGCAAAATATGTTAATAAGCCTGTAGTTTTTGGTTTGTAGGGATCTTGGCGAAATATTTGGTATCCTGGAATGTGTATGTCTGCATCAGTTATATTTGAAGAAAGGCTGGATTCAGCAAAGCCAAATAAATGAAACTCATTCCCATCATTAAATAGTGTGCTACCAATGTCATATTTTTATTGGTTGCATTGTTTATGTTGAGGTAGCCTACTCGTAGACCATGTTTTATTGGCCACTTTTCTGAGGTAAGAGACATGACGTAGAGGGACGAGTGCGGCCAATAACGCTGTGTTAGAATTTCAGGTTTAAGAGAGCAAACGCACAAAGAAAAAACAGTTGTTATTCTTTTCCAATCAATGGTATTTACAATATTGTATTCCTGCATTTCGTCCGTTCCATTTGGCGTGTCTTGGGCAAAAGTAGCCTGGCGGCGCCCATCTCTCTCCAGGCGTGATTTTTGGGTTGGGTTGACTCCCCACATGTCACAGGTGGTACCGGGTTACATGGTTACCGGTAGCAGAGGACACCTCTGACCTGACTAGCAATGAGATGCCTCAGAAGGCTCCTTGGCATCTCATACAAAGACCATGTCACCAACAATGAAGTCCGCAGAATGATCACTCAACAGGTGTGGGACTATAAAGACCTACTGACCACGGCGAAAAAGGGGAAACTCAGATGGTATGGGCACGTAACACGCTCAGAAGGACTTGCAAAGACCATCCTGCAAGGAACAGTCCAGGGGAAGAGAAGACGGGGCAGACAGAGGAGAAAGTGGGCCGACGACATCCATGATTGGACAGGGGAGGACTTCAGTGTCACCCAGGCACTCGCCCACGACCGTGCTAAGTGGAGCCAGCTGGTCCACCGTGTGTCCACCATGCAGCGCCCCTACGACCCTGGCGGGTTACGGGACCAGCGAACAGTGAACAGTGAGTGATTCCTGCATTGGTGTGTGTGTGTGTGTGTGTGTGTGTGTGTGTGTGTGTTGTGCGTCGCGCGCGCGTGTGTGTGTGTGTGTGTGTGTGTGTGTGTGTGTGTGTGAGTGTGCGCGCACCTGGGTATGTGTACGATCATTTTTTAAAGCTATCTTGGAATGCTTCTAACAATCTGAAATGTGTTTTTCTTGTGTCTTGTGAGATAATTATATGTATAAATGTGCCCGTCAGTATTGTATTTGCCCTTCAAAGTGTTTTTGACTTGACTTGACTTGACTAGCCCGCTACGGTGTGTTTATTTATGGCCTGCTCTGCCAACAGGGACAATTTGGCAACCTCCAAAAAGCTAGTCTGCATGCAAATATGTTCAATATTTTCCTTATGTTCATTATGTATTTAATATAAATGTCTGCTTTTTTAGAGAGAGAGAGAGTAAAACATTTATGTTTTTTGTGATTGTGTTTCTGCCTGCACCTATCCTCTTTATTTGCATGTATGTTTGAACTGCTATTATTATTATTATTATTATTATTATTATTATGTATGGAATTTATATAGCGCTAAATCTTGTAAAGCAACACATCAAAGCACTCACATCAACCAGTATGGAGGAAAGTATATGGAGTTTGGTGTCAAAAGAAAGTTTGTTTAAAGCTCATTTTAAAGAGTGCTTTGCTTGTAGATTTTTGACAATTCACTGTGCAAGAGGATGTGAGGAAGACACAGGGGTACTTTACGGCTGAACACGGCTACAGCTGCAAGCAGCTAATGCTGCCTTTCCTTTTGCCCTGTTTATTTATATCCACGCCCTGCCAGCTGCGGGTCATGAACTTGGACTGGGAAACTAAATAGAGGCAATGAGAAGCAGTGCTCCAGAAATGGCATCAGAGACGGCTCCAGAGGCATCGTTGTTGATGCCCCGTTCTTCTCACTTAATCAGAGTAGGCAACTCCAGCAGCAGCTCCAGAATTGGCTCCAGAGGAAGATTTGCTGAAGATCAGGTCAGCGTCCACTTCCCTTGTCAGCACAGTTCTGCTGGAACATCCAACACAACAAGCTGTGCCCACACAATTAATATTCGGATGCCAATGAAACTAGAGAAAACAATGGGGGTGGGGAAGAAGAAAGAAAAGCGTCATGGAGGTAAATGATCTCCTGCAAGTCTCCTTAAAATCCTTGTCCAGGGTGCTAGTCCTTCACCCTGGCGGTCAGGAGAGGTGTAAGTGGGGTGGTGAAGGGGTGTGAGGATTCGAACCTTGGACTGGGTCGTGACAGCAGTATAGATGTTTACTTACGTCATCAGGGTTTTTGGAGTAGAGGAAGGCAGTATAGATGTAGTTGTAGGAGGTTTCCAACACAGGAGCAGCTATCTTCAGTCTCTCTCCCTTTCCGTATGTCACTAGTGGACCTTTACAGCACAAAAAACCAATATGTAGGCAAACTTATAAACGTCATCATCATTAGTAGTAGTAGTAGTAGTAGTAGTAGTAGTAGTAGTAGTAGTAGTAGTAGTAGTAGTAGTAGTAGTAGTAGTAGTAGTAGAAGTAATAGTAGTGGGAGTGGTAGAAGTAGTAGTAGTAGTAGTAGTAGTAGTAGTAGTAAATAGTAGTAGTAGTAGTAGTAGAAGTAGTAGTAGTAGTGGTAGAAGTAGTAGTAGTAGTATCTGAGTTAGCTCTTTACGCCTAGTGGCAGCATGGTGTGTGCCTCTCTGTAATGGATTCATGTTTTTCAGCGTCCTCCAAAAAAAATATTTACATCTGCAGATTTGTCTCTTCCCCAGCTATCGAATGGTCAGAGCATTTTCTTCAATATCATTTAATTTTTTCAAATATGTTGATAAATTGTTTTCGTCATCGTCCCCCATCACTTCAGACGTCACTGCCACAACAACCATAAACAGACACAACACTCCTTCACTTCTCTGTCCTCTAGATACTTCTTCATTTGTGTGTGACTCGAACATTATTTGTTCCAACCATAATATTATCACCATGTACATGAAACTACGAATTCCCTTATTAAACCAGTTCTTCCACCATCTTCCACACCTGACACAACATTCGAACTCTGGTCTGCTCTTCCTCTGCACACATCTGCTTCATCACCCCTGTCCTCTCTCTCTGAAAGTCACCCTCACTCACCACTGTCATCTTCAACCCCACTGCTCCATCAAAACCCTTTTCCACCATGTCTACTTAACCCGCAATCTCTCTTCCCCGAAATCGCAGACTACTCCGATTTTCACTACTATTAAAACTGATTCATTTTGAACAAATCAACAAAAAAACAACTGACACCACCTGGCTACAAAACATTTCCTTTTCCCCCACTCCCCCCCAGGAGGGGGTATTTCTGTCATTTACAAAGACACACTGCATCTCTTTTGGGTCCCCAGTAAAAGGAGAGAAAGGGAGCCGGGGTTTACAAATTTTTCTTCCCTATAACCCCTTCCGTTCCCCCATTTGTGAGATCCCTTGTTTTTTACAATCCCTAGTTTCAAACCAACCCATTGGTCGTCGCTTTCTTTTTTTGGTCCCCCCAGGGAAACGACCTTCCCGTCACTTTTCGCCCAAGCCTACTTATGACCGACTGAATCCAGCGCCCAAGACTATTTATTTAAAACCTAACGTTTCCCCCTCCCTTTCATCTAAAGACTGCCCTGCCATCAACAGCCAAACCCCCATTCCCTGCCAAGCCTAAACCAGTTGGTGTGGTGTGTTGTGTGGTGTGTGTTGTGGGCGTGGTTGTGTGTGCTGTTGTGTGTGGGGTGTGTGTGTGGGTGTGCCTTTTGGGGGTTGTGTGTGTGTGTGTGCTGTGTGTGTGGTGGGTGTGGGGTTTGTGTGTGACATTTGAATTTTTTTAAGCTTTTAATATTTTTGGGCTACATAAATCTGTAAGAATATTTTTAATGCAACGCTCTGATTTGTCTTGCAAGGTTACCCTTACAAATCCATTTATTGTTATTATTATTTATTATTTTTTTAAATTATTATTATTATATTATTATTTTATCAATTGATAAACCGCTTATAACGGGTTTACGATCATTTCCCCATTTTTTTTTTTTTTAATATTGCAAACCCTATCAAAGAAAAAAGGTGTAAGGTCGCAATCTCAAGACGCTGACATTTAGTTTTTTTCTCTTTAAAAGCTGCTGAACCCATACAACCCCCGCCCCACACTAATTTTAAAACAAAATACGTTCTTTTTTATAATTTTTTTAAAAAATTTCATTTTAGTTAAAAAAAGAAATTAAGAGAAAAATATTTAAATAAAAAATATAGAGAAAAAAAATAAAATAAGATTTTTCTTAAAAAATGAACCGCGGTTTTTCAAATACTAAATCAACCAAACCAAAAAACAACACAACACACACCACACCACCACAACTTTTTACTAAGTTTAAAAAAAATTGCATCTTCAAAATGGGGAAAAAACAATATTATTAAGTCTCTGTAATTCGTTTCATGCCATTGCATTTTCACCCATGGGGAAAGATACAATGTGCCATGTCGTAAAAAAAATCTCCCCAGTGTGCCCCGCACGGCCTTGGAGAGTAAAAAAATGAGGCTAATTCCCCTTGTTCGAAATCAAGGGTTGTATTCAGCAAAAACAAGGGCCAACATGTCTCATTATATATATATTTTGTTAAAAAATTCTTAGCTGGTGACTGTCATATATTCATTCGGGTAAAGGGGTGTTCCTCTCTACTGGAAAACCTGAGCCTACTACCGTCTCAGTGGGGGATAACCCGCCCCAAAAATCCCCCTAGGGAAAATAGAGTTTGGGAAAAGGGGGGCCGCAAGAAAACCACGCCCACAAAATCCCAAACAGGGAAACAGCTTGCAAGAAAAGACTCCCGGGTCTTTGGGGCCGGAATACAAAAACCCGCGCATTCCATTGGAGCGTTCCAGGATGGGGAAAAAAAATTATGCGACGGGACGAAACAACAGCGATAAACCCCCGGTAGGGACCATCATTGGTAATGGAACACCCTTTACCTTGCAGCTGGGGGAAAAGCCCCAAAAATAACCCCTGAACACGAAATAAGAAGGGGACTATTGGAGGGCCGAAGTCCGTTGGGTGGGATTGGGGCGAAACAACAAAAAAAAAAACCACAAATTTGGGTTAGGGGCGACAACTCCAAAACACAACCGGATGGAGTCTTGTAAACAAGAAGAGGACAAACTGTATCAGATTTACCCCAATTCAAGTAGACTGATCTCCAGGGTTTTTTGGCCAGAAAAACCCCAAAAACTGACCTCAACAAGTCAGACCAACACAACCATGATGAAAAATAAGTGTTTCTACGGGTTTTTGGAGAGCGCCATAAAATCAACTCCAAAGGGGATTTTTCGTGATCCAGGGGACGGGAAATCCCCAAGATAAAACCTGATCCCTATGACCAATGGCCCCAGGGAAAATAGGCCGTTTGGCGTGACAAACAAGACGGGGACAATTTTTGGAATTGCAAGCCCAAATCTACTGCCCAACCCTTCCCCCCCAAAAACACAAAAAGACGATGGCACACCAAATGGAAAATACATAAAAATTTGACTACATTTCCCCCCAAACGTTTTAAGTGACATCAACAAAGCCCGACAAGAACTTTCCCTGGCGCGAAAATTGGCAGGACCACGACAGGGAAACCAGCCCCTAAGATAAAGCTGAATCCCAAAAACCCAAAGAGAAACGGTTTGCGGTTCAACAGGGAAAAAGCTAAAGGCCCCCGAAGTCGCGAAATTTTTAAAGCAAAAGAAAGGGGGCAGTTTTTGCAGCATTAAATTTTCCCCCAAGATGACATAACAACCTACGAACCTTCAGAAAGACCATTTCGGGAGACAGCGCTGGAGATCCGGGGAAAAAAAAAAAAAACCAAGGGGGGTTACCAACGATTCCGGACCTGTGCGATCAACGTAGGAGCTAAACCCAGAGAAGAACAAAAACCCAAACGGCCCGATGAGTAGAAATAACGGTCAATCAAGAAGAAGATACCGGGGCCCCGGGAAAACTGGATTCAAAAACTGCTCCAAGGGGAGAAGGCAAGGGGCAAAGGAGACACAAGGAGGGTCCCAACCCCATCAGGGTAAAAAAAGCCCCACAGCAAAGACTCCGTTTTTTTAAGACAAAGAGGGGTCAGTCCTTCAGAGACCCAATCATGAAGAGATGGACAAATTTTGCAGCGCCCTGTAAACACAACAAAGGACCCGAACAAACTTCCGAGAAAGATCCCGACCATCAGACCCCGAAAGCACACGGGTGCTGGGGAAAAGGGGTAAAAGAAGCATTAGATCCTTTGAAAGGAGGAAAGTCATCAGGGATTTTAAACCCCCGGTGAGCTCATCAAGAACGGGGCCCAAGATGAAAAGGGCTTTAACAATATCCCCAAAGCATTGGCCCAGTAAAAAGTGGCCTGAACAGGGGATCCAATCCTATATTTTTCCTTAAAAGAGGGAGATGAAGAATGCCGAAATTAAGAAAAATCAGTCTGATAGAAACCCAAAGAAAAAGTTTTTCGCATTCCCTTTAAACAGACTAAAAAACAAAAGCAGAAAAAACCCTATCAGAAGAACGGGCAGATTAACCGGCGAAGCACTGTCGGAATCTTCAACATCAAATCCTCATAGATAAGCATCTCCAACATCAACTACAGCTCTACAACAACTTCGTTGACTTCAAGAGGTTCGAGGGTGTGGAAGAGGCTCTGTGGCAAGTTGGGGAGATAAACTTCGACGAGGACCTGTTTTCAAGTCATCCAGGCGCTGATGCCCGCTCCCCCAAATGCATCCCCATGGTAGAAAAACGGGGAGTTCTTCCGATTCAGTTGGAGTTCGACAAGGCTGCCGCTATCCCCGTTTTTTTCAAGTTCCGGAGAACAAGCAAGGGCCCCCCTTATTAAGACCCCAAACCCAAAAAGGGGGAAGGCCAGTCGCAAACTTCGATTCGCAACGAATCGATTATGGCCGCAGTAAAAGAATCCCGGATTCACCACCAATGGAAATGCCCAAAGCCCCCGGGATAGGTCAGCACGGAAAGAGAAGACCCAGTGAACAGACCCCAACCATCCACCCGCATCAAAATGAGTGCGAACACTAGAGGGGGTAGAAAATTTTAGTACCTGGGGCAGTCATCCCCCAAAAAAGGTACCAGACAGAAAGGTGAAGATCAGATTGTGGCCCCCCCTCCCTACAAAACGGTAAAGTGTAAGAAACCTCACAGAACCCCCCACTAAGGCAAATCTACAACAGTCAATTATTGCCTTTTCAGCTTGAAGCTGGACACTTACTCCGACTAGGATCACATAAAAAGCCTTTTAGATGAAGTCCTCAGGCGGGTCCTGAAATCACCCACAAACCGTAAAACCAACGATACGCTGGACAGATCGAGGCCTGTGGCAAAAAAGAACATGTAAAAAAGTCAAACGGAGGAAAAATGAAAAGGTTTGGCCCAAAAACAAGGGGTAACAGCCTGTCAAAGACATCCCGCAGGGAATGGGGGAAAGGGGCAGGGGGGCAGGGACGACCACGCAAAAGCTGATATTCAACCTCAAAGTGGACCCCTCAGAAAAAACCTCCTGAAAGCAGCCCGGGGCAGAACCCTTTGGCGGGCACTTGCAGCGTCCGTGGGGTACCCCACGGTCGTATTATATATAAATTATATATATATTAAATATATATATATATATATTAAAATATATATATATTTATTAATTTATGTATATTAAAATATATATAATATATTAAATAATTTTAATATCATACAATAATTTCGTACAACAAGCAAAGGGTTTTAGTGACTGCATTTTAAAAATTTGCTTTGTGGGGTTTGCGGTTCTCGGGCCTTTCCCCCCATTGCTTTTCTGAAGGCCCCTCCATTTGTATCGGGTCCAAATTTTCGATTTTCCCTGACTTCAGTTTTTTAGACCAGGTGGACAAAGTGTGTTGGCTTTGGTGAGCATCTGTAGTTGGGCCCGGGTTAGGTTTCCCTAATGAAATGCCAATTTCAGTTTATCGGACAACAGATGCCTTGAGAAAATAAAATGAGGGGGGGGGGGTCGATCATGTTTTGTTTTGCCCGTGAGTGGGCTATTTTAAAAACTGTCTAGATATGATACCCCATATTGTTGGAAAAATGTCCATGCATTTTTACACAAACTCCCCCTGTTCTGGTTTCCCCCCCCCTGCCCCCCTTTGACTCCCTATACCCCCAATTCCACCCTTTCTTGTGCTCCTTCGTAGGCCATTCAAGCTGATTTTTGTTTTTTGCTCGTCATTGCCGTAGATCCTTTTTAATCAGCACAAAGGGTCAGTATTTTTTTAGGGCGTCGTTTTCCCTTGGGGAGGTAAATAAAATACATTTATCTTTTCCATTCTGTTATCAATTTTTTCATTGCATTTTAAAAGCTTCTTTCATGTTGTTAACACTGTTTCGTAGCCGTTTGTCATTTGTATTTATCTCTTCCAAATCGTTGCCCAAAGCCCCATTTTTTCTCCCTTTAACAGAGTCACCACTGTGATTTTTAAACTTCTTGGGTTTGACTTCGAAACAGGTCTGGGCGGTCATGAAAACGCTATTTGAAGATTTGATTCGGTTTTTTTTCACTTGCTTGGTACTACTTTTAAAAAAAACAAATTGTAGGGTGACATATCTGTACTTCAGTTTTTGTGGGGTTTAGCTTGCTTTCTGTTTGAAAATTTGCATTACACTCCCCGGGAGGGACAAGTCACCACAAACCCCAAACCCCTGCCGCACAGCATTCACCCAAAAAAAACTGGAGAGAAGATGCACGCGGCAAAACCCTCAGTGGGAAATTCTGTTGGACTCACTGCACATTCACACGACCTGTTCTACAGCACACAGGAAATAGGGGTGATGGTTCCCCTGCATTGCCCTTTCCCTGTGCCTGCAACCCTTCTCCCCAGTAGCGTTGGGGGAGGTATGGTGCATACAAAAATTCCTGTACATACTGGGTTTTACATAAATACTTTTGTTTTAAAAACCTCTTCCTTTTATTTTTTAGTTTTTAACAAAAAAATTATACCTTGGGAAATTGCACATCAAGACGGACCAAAGAACGCGGATTCCTGGGAACCCGGCTGCCATTTGGGAATTTTCAAAAATGAAAAGTTGAAAAACGCTGCCCGCACAAAACCTTTGGGGAGCATTGGGTACAACATGGGTTTTTAGCCCCTGCTGATGAAAGCACTCCCCCGACCGTGTCCCGTTTAAGGCCCCGCCCCCCTGGACACTCACGACTAAGGGGCGCAAAGCGCAAACACCCATAAACAGAGCGGCAGTGGCGACAAACAAAATATAAAATAAGCAAACAACCCTTGTGAAAATAAATAAACAAAGTCAAAACCGTAATAAAATCTGCAATGACAAAATGTTACTCGCTCAAGTTTTTTATGCCACTCCATGAAATTTCTTTTTTCCCTCCTAACTCTCCCCGGGGTCTGCAAAGAAAAGCCACTGCCTCTGTTCCCCAAACCCCTCTGAAAATTTTTAATTCCTTTCTTTTTCTTACAAATCCACAACCCTTTGCTCCAAACTGGAAAACTTTTTTTTACTCTGCCCCTTCTGACATCCCAAATTTACTGGCATTCCCCTCCTGTTCTTTCATCCAGCAAGCAGAAAATAAATCAAGACAATTCTGAAAAAAGGCAATAAAAAAAATGCTTTTGATCCTGTACAGCTTTCTCTCATCAGTGCTTTAAAACCTTTCACCCATCCAAATTGTGTGTCATTTTTGATCCACTGCACCCGTGGTTAATTTCTATTTTTCAATATGTTATTAAAACTGCAAAAAAAAGGTATTCAAAACAAAAAACAGACTGAAATTTAGTTTTTCTGCAAAAATGTTCAAATTTAAATGAAAAAATTTCAAAAAAGACAAAATGAGAAATACGTTGTTTAGGTGTAAGGTGACAGTTGGGGGTTTGGGTGTTTTATGATGCATTTGTAAAAAAAAAGGGAACAAGATTTTTTTTTTTTTTTTTTTGCTGCCCCATTTCTGACGGCCCCCGTCCCCGTTCCCACGCCGCTCATTCCAATCTCCCCCCCCACAACCACACCCCGATTTTTTAGTCCAACCTCGGGTCGGAAGTCCCCAGGGGGGCCCACCTGTCAGCCCCCGTGGGTACAGCCCAAAGGGCCCCGTCTGCTGCGGGTCCTTTTGGGGTTTCATGGGCCCGTTTTTACAAAAAACGCAGGACACCCCCTACAAGCCCCCTACTAACGACGTATTTCTCAGTCGCGGAGCCCAAAGAGTGAATTGCCCCCCCCCATGGGAACCCAACAAGCCCCCCAACGAGTCCCCCGCGAAACCCCCAACCCCCCAAGGCTTTACACAAAAAACCCCCAAGGCCAGAAGTGTATGGGCCAAAAGAATCTGGGCCACCATGAGACCCGAAATTGGGCCCCCCGAATCAAGGAATTTTTATTTTTTATTTTTTATAATGCATGTGACAATGACAAGAGGATACGTAATGATGCTGCTGTGGAAAAAGGGAAGCTTTTGAACTACTTGACAGGGGGACTCTACCTTACTATAAATATATCCGGCGCAACCCGGGGCCCCAGAGAACAGACACCCGCATGTTGGCGGGGAATTCGAGCAACACCCCAAACCGCATCCTTAAAATGGATGAAGTCGACTGTGTGGTCCCAGTCTTCCCACTGAGCCCACAGCACACTCACTCTGGGTAGGAGCCGGCCGGAGTCCGAAAAATCCCTATGACTCTTATGGGATTCGAACCCGCGACCTTCCAGTCCGTAACCCAAGGCGCTAACCACTGCGCCATGGCGGCTGGTAAAAGGAAGCAAGATTACCACTTGATACTTCGGGAAAAGGTTAAATAATGACTATATGAATATAATGGCAATGGAACAATGGCAATATTCTGAAGAAGTTGGTCCTCCATGTGATTTTCGCACACCTCAGCAACCAGCAGAACCCCACTTCAATGCAACCTACCTACAAGGACAAGGCAGGAGGATGTCAGGAAACGGACCTCGCTCCTCTCTTCGTGGCTATGGTGCTCCGGGACCTGGTGTACCTTCCATCGCCTCCATGACGCACTACCCTCCGCTTCATTCCTAGAGGAGGGGTCAGCAGCTCAGGGACAACAGTCTCAACCTGGTGGTCCTCCCCCTGCTCACCATGTTCCCTTGGAACCCCTGCTTGACTCCAGAAGTGGAACTTTCCAGTCTTCTTCCACTACACGGTTTCGTAACAGTGAAAATGCAAACTGTTTAGTGAATCTTCTTGATGTTCCAATTCCCATTCCTTCCAGGCCATGCCCCTACCCTTTTCCACAGCCCATGGAAACCTTGCTGCCTCCCTTCCCTATCCCCCTTGTCTGTATCCCATTCCTCCCCAGCCTCTCCAGACTGTAGCTGCACCAGTGCCTCCACCTAGCAGCCAGTGTCCTGACCCCCGTCTGGTGTCCCAACCAGGACAATACGCCTGTCAGCTCCTGAACATGGCATCGCAACTTCTCTCTCAAAATAGAGCCTTATGAAGACCTGTCTCGCCCGTATGTCAGTGTTGCTCCTCTGCATTGGACTATAGCAGATTGTACTCAAAGCGTTATTGCAATGCTTGATGTGCAAGTCAACAGTATCAAAGTGTGTGACTGACTGATTCAGCAGATCTAAAATCTGGGTTAAAAACATCTTATGACCTTCAAACACCAATGACTGGGTCACTGTGTAAAAGTCTGGAAAATGTGTTGTGTGTGTGAGTGGTGTGTTGTGTGTGTGTGTGGTGGTATGCGAGTTTGTGGGTGTGTGTGTGTGTGTGTAAGTGTGAGTGTATGTATGTGTGAGTGTGTATGTGAGTGTGTGTTTGTGTGTGTGTGAATTGTGGGTGGGTAAGTGTGTGTGAGTGAGTGTGGGTGTGTGAGTGTGTGTGTGTTTATGTGTGTGAGTGTGCGCGTGTGTGTGTGTGAGTGTATGTGTGTGTGCGTGTGTGTGTACGAGCATAGTGTTTGAATGCGTGGGCGTGTGTGTATGAGTGTGTGTATGATTTTGGGTATGTGTAGAAGTGTAGGTGTGTGTATTGTGTGAGTGTGTACGTGTATGCGTGCTTGGGTGTGTGTGCATAACCTTGAACGCAATTATGTAAGTCTGCCTATTATGCCTCTTTGGGTTGTTGTTGTTGTTGTTGTGTTCGATTTTACGTCTGTTCACTCTCTTTGGGTGGATGTGTTTGCCATGCTTGGTGAAAGATACATGCATGCTTTGCTTCCTGATGGGTGGAGGCATGTTGGTCATGGTGGATAACAGGTGTATGTTTTGCTTGCTGAAAAGTACATGGTATTCTAAGTCATGGGGAGGCAGGAGGCCATGCTTGCTGAGAAATGTAGACACATTTCCTCAAAGGCCTATGCATACTGTGCTTCACGTTGGAATATGCATATTGTGCTTCCTGAGTTTTGCGTGCATGCTGTGCATCCCGGGAGATGCGTGCATGTTATGTGAGCTGACAGGGTGCATGTGTGGCGCTGATCCAGACGGAGGCATGTATGTTATGCTTCTTAAAGGTGAGTGAGAGCACGTGTACTTGCATTTGGATGAATGCATATTTGCTGGATGCGTGCGTGCGTGCGTGGTGTGTGTTGTGTGTGGTGTGTGTGTGTGGTGTGTGTTGGTGCGCGTGTGCGCGCGTGCGTGGGCGTGCACATGTACTGGTGAACAGCCCATTGTCGATGTGGGATGTTGTCATGAATTGACTACTTGGTGGCTTTGGATTCACGGACAGAAAACGTTGGTTTTCTTATTTCATCATTGATTGACATTTTCTGGTTGTTTAAAAAGTTTCTGCCTCCGGAAAATTGTGGATTTTTGGGTGTCTTTTTCTGATTTCGAGAGATGTTTCTCTTGGTGGGTTTTTTGTGTGTGATTTTTTTTCTCTCCCTTTTTTTCCAAATAAGCTCTAGAGTTGTTGATATTGTGCTGGATAATACCATCATTGTTGTGCTCTGTGTATCAACTGAACTTTGGATTTTTTGTTCACTGCTCATATTTGAAATTTTTCTTTACTTGCAAATGTTGATACTTTTATGTGTCAGTGAGATAACTTAGATTTCAAAATTAGCATTTTGGGGACTAGTTTCTACTCAGTCTCCATATGTCAATAACCTTAGACACCTGGCCTATAAAACATGGTCTCCGTGTGGGTTATCTAAATATAAACAATGCCAGAAGCAAAATAGATGATATTGCTACTATTCTATATAATTACGGAAGTCCATTTCATTTATTCTGCTTTGCGGAATCTCGCCTTTCTTCTGAAATTACTGATTCAGATATAAATATACCAGGGTATCAGATCTTCCGGGACGGGATAGCTCAGTGGTCGGAGCACTCGCTTTCCCCCAGCCAAGTTAAGCAGCGTCGAGCGTGGTTACCAGTTGGATGGGTGACCGTTTGTGCGCCTTGGCTTCAGTACAATTCCCCAGCTCACCCAGCTGTAAATGGGTACCTGCCCTCTTTAGGGTCAGGGAAGGTAAAGCAGCGAGGGAGAGGAGATGGGCGCCGCCCTTAATATGCTGGCCCTAGAGAAGTGAGGTCTCTGACGCCTCGTTCCCTACGACCTTATTGGTTATGGGACTCCTTTACCTTTACCTTTTTATCAGATCTTCCGCCTAGATCCACGTAAACCTAAAACTACTGGTTTACTTTAATATTTTGCATCTTCTTTAAACTGTAAAGACTTTCCAATTTTGAAACTTACGATGTTGAAAGAGTTTGGATTGAAATCGAATTACAGAGTACTAGTCCGTTGTTAATAGGTTTTGTATACCGAAATCCACCAGAACCCACAGCCTGGGTAGATAAATTCAATTCCATAATGGATGAAATGATACTTTTAAATCATAAAACTGTAATTCTTGGAGATTTTTAACATAGATTTACTAAAACCTAAATAAAAATGGTATCATAAATTATACAATGCACCGGACAGAACAGTTAATAGATAAACCAACACGAGTCACAAAAACACTGCTACTTTGATTGATCATATTTATACTAATACAAAACAGCACATAGTTGAAGTGTGTGCTCCATCATGTGGGAGTAGTGACCACAATCATGTATGTTTAACCAGGATAAAAAAAAATCCTATAAAAATCCCTAAGGTAGGACATAAAACTATTGATTACAGAAAGTTCAAAAACTCGATAAAACGTAGATCTAAACGGGACTACTTTCAAAAATTATTAGTTATAACAAATAATTCTCGACAGATATAGAAAGCTGTCAATATACTAACCAAAATACAATTATCTAAAACTCAACAAGTGATCAAAGACATATCCGCAGATCACTTAAATAACCATTTTCAGCCCATTGCTGCTAAAGCCCAAATCATATGACAGATAAAGAGAAATCTTTCTTTCCCAAATTGAAACAATATATGGAATCAAAACCAATAAATGTTCCATTTTTTTACCTCCAATGACAACTTTAGACGTACTTGAGAGCCTGGCTCTTAAAAAAAGTCAAGAACACGTGACCTAGTTTACTTAGATGGAAAAAAAATTTAAACTTCGACCCCCACTGATTTTTGACACATTTACCTACTTATATAATTTATGTACCCGAAAAAAATTGCTTTCCTTTCAAGTTTAAGCAAGTAAAATTTTGTACAGGTTTTTAAATCGGGTAATTCTCTTGTCCACAAATTACAGACCAATTTCCATTTTGTCTGTCTTATCACAACCAATAGAAAAACACAATACAGAAATCCCTATATTCCTATTTTATCAACAACAACTGATGAATAAGAGTCAGTCAGGTTTCCGTAAAAACTATTCAGTCATACAGCCTTACACAAATCACTGACAGGGCCCTTTTTAATAATGTAAATGAAATAAAATTCACTGGTGTTCTTTGTGTTGACTTTAGAAAGGCCTTTGATGTCATTAATCATACTTTGCTGCTGTGCAAATTACACGTGTAAAACGCTTACACCAGAGATTATTAATTTTCTAGCAAGTTTTTTTGTTCTGTAGGGAAACAATTAGTGACAATAAATGATCAAACATCAAATTTAGTAGCTGTTAGATATGGCATTCCACAAGGGTCAGTCTTAGGACCACTTTTGTTTTCAATCTATGTAAATAACTTACCCTGTTTTTTTAATTGTAACTGAAATGTTCGCTGATGATACATCCTTGTTCTGCAGTAATTCAGATTCAAATGGGTTAACAATTAATTTACAAGATAACATAGATAGATTAATCAGTTGGACTCAGTTAAATTGCATGTCTTTGAATGCAGAAAAAACCAAATGCATGTATGTTTCAGCAAGACAAGAAAAGGCAGAAAATGAAATCGAATTTCAAACCTTTGTTTATTGAGAATGTAGCAGTTGAAGAAGTTGATGCTCATAAAATTCTAGGTGTCACTATTGACAACAACTTGACTTGGACAGATCATATTATGTCGCTGGGAAAACGTTTATCCAACAGGCTTCTTCAGTTATCTAAAATTAAAAATGTTCGTGATAACAATTCTCGAAAGCTCTTCTTGTGTGGCCATATTTTGCCTATTACTGACTATGAATCCACACTATGGGACAATTGCAGTGACACAAATTTGAAATGTATCCACCGTTTATATAAAAGAGCAGTACAGTTGGTACTATTAAAGTCAAGTACCTTAACTGTTACTGACTACAAGCAAAACAATATACTCACATTCCGAAATATACTTTTCTTCAACAAAGCTATATGCATGCATAATGTTATATACGGAAATGCTCCTCCAAAGATAACCAATACCTTCAAAATAAATAAACACAGGCACAATAATTCGCTATCGTTTCCAAGGCCCAAAAAACAATCTCTACAAGACAAAATTTTTGTGTTCAGGTAGTCAGTTATGGACTAATCTCCGAAGAGAGTTAAAAAAATTACTACCAAAAGCCATTCGAAAAACTATCTAATCAATAACTGTACAGAAAACGAATTGTTATTCCTCCCTCCTTACCCGATGTGTATTTTTCATCATTCTTAGATTGTTTCATTACGATTTTTTTTTCTTTTCTTCTTCTTTTTTTATTTATTAAAACAAATATTCGTATTTGAAAGATTTTTGAAATTGTATTTTGTAGTTGTGTGTGTGTGTTGTGTGTGTGTGTGTTTTGTGTGTGTGTGTGTGGTGTGTGTGTGTGTGTGTGCGTGTGGAATGTAAAGCGCGAATGAATGCCTACGTGCATGCCTGCTTGCACGCCAGCACGGGCTTGTGGGTGTTAGAGTGGGCTTGTGTATGTGTGTGTGTTTAAAATTGTGGTTAGCAAAAAATTACGTAAGTGGTGAGCCTATGGTTATATATAAGCGCTTCGATTTGTTTGTTTTTTTACAAGATTCAACGCTATATAAATTTCATACATTATTATTATTATTATTATTATTATTATTATTATTATTATTATTATTATTATATGTATGTGTGTAGTTATGTAGGGATTGTGTTGCATATTGAAACGTGATCTGCTGTAATGTTTTTGATTAGTAGTTTCATCGTATAACCATCGTCTTCATTGATATTTCTGGCAGTAGTAATTGTCATTGTTTGTGATATCGACAACGTCATCATCGTCATCTTTATTTTTATAATTTCCTTTTCAATAAGATTTGGTATATTTGTTTGTATTTAAAATTTTTTTTTTTTGGGGGGGGGGGGAGGGGTGTTGTTGTTTGTTGCTGTTTTTTTTCCTTTTTAAATGGCTTGAAGAAAAAAGCAAGTATTTTGCTTATTCAATGTGTCATCTGGAAATAAAAGTTTTACTTTGACTTTGACTTTGACTAACGAGTAACAATCAACCAAAATCTCAAAATCAACAACCTGACCCCCACCTGCCTTAAATGGCACCTAGCAGGAATGTAGGTTAGGTGCGGAGCGACTCATTTCGTGGTGGAGTGTCACAAATAGTAAACTCGTCATTTCTTTCAGGAACTTTTCCAACAGCTCTCAAAACTGCAATAGTTACACCCCTACTCTAAAACCATGACCCCGACTCTAACACTCTGAAGAATTATAGACATGTATCTAACCTACTGTTCATCTCTCAAGTCCTTGAAAAAAGTTGTTCTGAAACAACTTAATTAATAGCCATCTTCATATCAATAGTCTCCTTCCCCTTTTTCAATCTACCTATCTTTTCAACCACAGCACCAAAACCACCCTAGATCACACCTTAAACACGCTTCTGCACGCATCTGGCTCAGGGAAAGTTTGTCTTCTGACTCTTCTCAATTTGTCTGCAGCCTCCGACAATATAGACCACTCAATTATTCCCTCCAGTCTCCCAAAATCTTTTGGTATTAAAAGCACAGCCCTCATCCGGTTCAGTTCATACCTTACAGATCAGTTCCACACAGTTGCAGTAAACAAGATTTTATCAACACCTGCCCAACTGGAATATGGAGCCCCACAAGGATCGGTTCTTGGTCTTATTCTTTTCACTCTCTAAACTGCTCTACTTTCCCATATGATAAATCATCATCAAATCAAACATTTTTATGCAGATGACTCTCAAATTTTAGTAGTGACACTACTGAAAGTCTGCTTTCTCTATCGACAGATATGTCCTACTGCCTTCAATATCTTCAAAAATTGGATTATACAAAACAAGTTACAACTAAATGCAGATAAAACCGAAGTCATGCATGTTGGGACTAAACACAAACTCTCTTCCATTACAAAAGCTTCAATAGAATTAAGCAATACGTCTGTCCATCTATCTACTGCTGAAAAATATCCAGGGGTCGTTATTGACAGCACACTCGCCAGGCAAGACCTGCCATGCGTCTATCAATTACGGGGCATCAGTACAGTTGAAACGTACCTGTCCACTGATGCAACAACCAAACTAGCCACGTCTCTCATTCTTTCACGTCTGGACTATTGCAATTCTCTTCTGGCTGGTTTGCCAGCATCATCTATCCACTCGCTTCAACGTATACAAGACTCTGCAGCTTGACTAGTATACACAAAGAAAAACAAATATGAGCACATTACACCTCTCTTGCATTCTCTCCACTGGCTGTCTGTGCCACGGAGAGTAAGCTATAAGATCAGTACACTCTGTTACAAATGTCTCCGCAATACAGCACCCTCCTACCTCTGTGAACATCTTCACCTGTACACTCCTTCTTGTTCCCTCCGCTGTGCTGCAGATACCCTGTGCTTAAGAATACCCAGATTCAACCAATCCACTGTTGGTCATTGCTCTTTCTCTGCTTATGGTCCATCAATCTGGAATGACCTCCCTCTCTCCCTTTGCCGAAAGCCTTCTAATGGCGCTTTTAGATCTGGCCTCAAGACACATTTATTTCAAACCTAAGATAGTTCCCCCTTGTTCCATTTCATTTCTGTCCCTGCCCTCAACAGCCAAAAATCCTCATCACCCTGCCAGAGTGTACAATCTGTGTGTGTTAGTGTGTGTGTGTGTGTGTGTGTGTGTGTGTGTGTGTGTGTGTGTGTGTGTGTGTGTGTGCGTGCGTGTGCGTGTGTGTTTGCGCGACATCGCGCGAGTGTGTCTACACATTTGACGTTGTTTTAACTATTAATTGTAACTGGGTGCATGCAAAAAGAGTAGGATGCAATAAAGTGCTATGATTTATTTCTTTTGCAAGATATAGCGCTGTATAAAATTCATGTATTAGTATTAGAAGTAGTAGTAGTAGTAGTAGTAGTAGTAGTAGTAGTAATAGTAGTTGTAGTAGTAGTAGTAGTAGTAGTAGTAGTAGTATCATTATCATTATTAGTATCATTATTATCATTATTATCATTATTATTATTATTATTATTATTATTGATATCACTATTATTATTATTACACTGCGAAAGTATACATGTGCGCCAACGCGTACGCATATATGCATGCATGCAGAGCAAGCACAGGAATATTTATTGCTGAATATGCGCATGTGCTGACAAATAAAGGCTTTCACACACACACACACACACAACACACACACACACACACACACACACACACACACACACACACACACACACACACACACACACACACACACACACACACACTCACGCACACACACACGCACACACACACACACACACGCACACACTGACCTGGGGTCATGAGAGGCCAAGGGATGTCCAGGTCCTGGCGGAGGAGGTCGTGGTCAGGGAAGGGGGCAGCCAGAGCCGCGCACACCTCGGCCACCACGTTGTGCAGGCAGACAGAGAAGTGACTGCGCTTGTCCAGCATGGTGGACAGCTGGGTCATGCCGCGGCGGGTCTTGTCCGAGAAGGCCTTCATCTCCAGGTAGTCTTCACCTGTCCCTGTAAAGTGGAACAGTCAACTGCTACACACCACTTTTCGTCTGCTAATACATGGGCAAGACTTTTTATAGTAAGAATGACAGTATCCCCGAAGTTGGAATGCGGCTACCCCGTGGCAGGCAACAACGGTGGCAGATGCAAAATCTCACCTTCCGTGAACCTCGAAGCTCTTAGCGAGGAACAAAAACAAAGCAAAAGAACACAAAACAAAACGCAAAAAATAAATCCCCAGCAAATCAAAAGCAATTACCAACAAGACAGAACTCAGTGTTTAATAGATTCTTTCACCAGCCCTCACAATTCTTGATAGGAATTTACCCGGGCAAAAAAACAACCCCAAAAGCTTTGCCAGTTATTGGTGCAAGCTAAAGGTGTAGGGCTTACATTTAGCATATCATTGTTATGAGTTGAAATGCAGACGGGGTTAGCGTTTTGCACTCGCGATGTTTGACTGGCCCCAGAATCGAGCCTGTCTTCAAGCCATTCTGTGGAGCCTGCTCCAAGGGATTCACCCCCCACCCCCACAAACCAATGTAGTAAAGAGCAATACTGGCTCCACCCTCTCAAAACCCTTTGGAAGAGGCTGTGTGTGTGCCGTTGGTGTGACCGTGATTCCCATGTCTAACAGTGAGACAGTGCATAGTGTGGGCGCCCCCTCCCCCTCCCCGAAAAAAATGGAACCACAACAACAATAGTAACCACTATAACTGCAACAACAACAATAACAGCAACTACAACTGTAACAACAACTGCAACAACAATATAACAACACCAGCAACCACAGCAACTACAACCCACAAGGTCATGAACCTAAGATTAAACAACTGATACCACCTGGCTATACAACTCTTTCTTTCCCACGACCTTCCCGAGGAGGTGGCATTGCCATAGTTTACAAAGACACACTGCATCCAGCTCTTTCTTTCTGCCACTCTTTACCTATCTCACCTGAATCTTTTGAAGTCTGTGAACTCAACCTCACCTTACCCGGTCATTCTATTACTTTCTGCTGCCTTTACCGTCCACCTCCCAGCCATAAGAACAACCTGACATCTTCAGTTTTCCATCAAAAGTTTCAGTCACTTCTCGATCACTACAGCCTCTCTCCCAAGAAGCTTATCATTCTTGGTGACTTTAATTTTCACTTCGACAACCAATCTTCTCCTGATGTCAAGCGATTTTCTCTTTCTTTGTCACATCACTCTCTTTCCCAGCAGGTGAATGAAGCAACACACAGATCATGACATATCTTAGACTGGCTCATCACTGATGTTTCACAAGATCTCGTCACCTCAATCTCCGTCACTGACGAACTGCTTTCTGATCATTCTGCCATTCTTTTCTTCTTTAACATTGCAAAACCTATCAAAAAGACGAAGTGCATCACCCGTCGTAACCTCAAGGCTATTGACATTCAAACTTTCTCTTCCCAAGCTGCTGAACGCCTGTCACAAACCCCTGACCACACTGACCCTTCTAAACACTATAACACTGTTCTCAGCCAACTGCTTGATAGGCATGCACCTCCCACTGACCATATTCTGCCTGATAGGCCTTTCGCCCATTGGTACGCCCATAATATCCACGTGGCAAAGCGCAAACGCCGACAACTAAAACGGCAGTGGCGAAAAACAAAAACTGAAGTAAACAAACATCTCTTTCGAAAACAAACCAATAAAGTAAAAACCTTAATCCATTCAGCCAAGACAAACTACTACTCTGCTCAAGTTCTCAATGCAACATCCATGAAATCTCTGTTTCCATCATCTCAAATCTTCTTGGATCTTCAAAGACAAGCCCTCTGCCTACTGTTCACAGTCACTTTGAACTTCCTGATAATTATATGCTCTTCGCTTTTTTCAGACAAAGTCGATAACATTCGCTCCAGACTGGATCAGACTCCCTTCCAACCTGTACCTCCTGATCCCCAATTCACTGGCACTCCTCTCCTTTCCTTTTAGCCAAAATGTGAGGAGGAAATCAGGAAAATTCTAAATGAAATGACCATAAAGTCATGTTATCTTGATCCTATGCCTGTTTCTCTTTTTACGCAGCACCTTCCGCAGCTTATACCAACCATCTCTTCTTTCGGGCATTTTTCCATCAGAACTCAAAACTGCAATAGTTACACCTCTACTCAAAAAGCACGACCTCAACCCTAGCATATTGAAAAATTACAGACCTGTTTCTAACCTACCTTTCATCTCCAAAGTCCTTGAAAAAGTAGTTCTGAAACAACTCAACAGCCATCTTCATTCAAATAGTCTCTTTCCCGCATTTCAGTCTGCCTATCGCGTAAACCACAGCACTGAAAACGCCCTAGTCCATACGTTAAACACGCTTCTAATTGCTTCTGACTCTGGGAAAATCTCCCTTCTCACTCTTCTCGACTTATCTGCAGCATTTGACACTATAGATCACTCTATCCTTCTCTCCCGTCTCCAAAAAACGTTTCGTATCAACGGTGCAGACCTTACCTGGTTTGGTTCATACCTCACTGACCGATTCCAGACAGTCACAGTAAACAAAATTCAATCAATTCCTGCACAACTGGAATGTGGAGTCCCACAAGGATCAGTTCTGGACACTGTCCTGTTCACTCTCTACACTGTTCCACTCCCATACATAATAAACCGTGACCAGATCAACCATCATTTCTACACTGATGACTCTCAGATTCAAAGCAGTGACACTCCTGAAAATCAAGTTACAGCTAAATGCAGATAAAACGGAAGCCATGATTATAGGGACCAAACACAAACTCTCTTCCATCACAACAGATTCAATGGAATTTGGCAACACATCAGTTCCGCTATCCACTACAGGTAAGCATCTAGATGTTGTTATTGAAAACACACTCTCTGTGCAAAAATTAATCACCTAGACCTGCCAGTCCTGCTACTATCAATTACGGCGTTACGGCGTATAAGTGCAATCCGAAAGTACCTGTCCACTGGTGCAACATCCAAACTTGTCACCTATCTTACTCAATCTCGTCTGGACTATTGTAATTCTCTTTTGGCTGGTCTGCCAGTATCGTCTATCCACTCCCTTCAACGCATACAAAATTCTGCAGCTCGATTAGTCCTCAAGAAGAAAAAAAATATGAACATATTACTCCGCTCCTGCAATTTCTCCACTGGTTGCCTGTACAACAGAGAGTAAAGTACAAGATCAGTACCCTCTGTTACAAATGTCTCCACAAAACAGCACCCTTATATCTCTGTGAATCTCTTCACCTGTACACTCCTTCTCGTTCCTTCCGCTCTGCTGCAGATACCCTGGGCTTACGAATACCTAGATTCAACCAATCCACTGTTGGCCGTCGCTCTTTCTCTATTTCTGGTCCATCAATCTGGAATGACCTCCCTCTTTCCCTTCGTGAAAAGCCTACTTACGACAGCTTTAAATCCAGTCTCAAGACATACCTATTTCAAGCCTAAGATTTTTCCATCTTGTTTCATCCCATATCTGTCCCTGCCTTTAAAAGCCAAAATTCCATTACCCTGCTGAAA
Organism: Rapana venosa; assembly: GCA_028751875.1. Lineage (NCBI taxonomy): Eukaryota > Metazoa > Mollusca > Gastropoda > Neogastropoda > Muricidae > Rapana > Rapana venosa. Next base: position 4,270,737 of record CM054154.1, read on the forward strand.
TGTACAACCGTGTGTGTGTGTGTGGTGTATGTGGTGTGTGTGTGTGTGTGTGTGTGTGTGTGTGTGTGTATGTGTGTGTGTGTGTGTGTGTGTGTGTGTGTGTGTATGCATTTGAATTTGTTAGAATATTGTGAATCATTGTTGGCTACTTGTGTAGGAGCAGATTTGAATGGAAGCGCTCTGATTTGTGATTGCAAGATATAGCGCTCGA
>CM054154.1:4280947-4290947 GCA_028751875.1 Rapana venosa
GTTTTGAATATGTCATGTTCTTAAATGTTTTCTTTTTTCACTGCCCCTTCCCCACTGTCCCCATTTGAATGGGCTTACAGGAGCCTACTACATTAAATCATTTTCAAGTTTTCAAGTTTTTTTCTCTCTCTCTCTATCTCTCTCTCTATGCTAAGTGGAGATTTTAATGCAAGAACTGCAATGGAAAACTATAGCTTTAATGGAGATAGCAGTGATTTCGAACAAATGTCAATTTCTGACTGTAATCATTATCCAAGGAAATCTCAAGATGCCAACATCAACAACTTTGGGGAACAACTAATTGAACTGTGTAATATGCATGACTGTATAATATTAAATGGCCTTAGTGCACCAGGTTTTGATGATAGTTGTACATTTATTGGATATTCTGGTGAAAGTATGGTGGACTACTTTATTGTATCAGTGGAACTTTTTTATCTGTTCATTTTTCATCTTTTGAAGTAGATAGTATTGTGGGAGTCAGACCATTTACCAATAAGTATGAAAGTAGAGTCGAGAGACAAGCAGGAAAGGGGTTATATTAGAAAAAGACAAAATGAAAATAAAGTATGTGAAAAGTTCATTTTGGAATGAAACCTATAGAGATGGTTTTAAAATCATGGGAGAGCAAAGATATCCAAAATAGAATGTTGTTTGCCATGAAGGATTTAGAGAAAGATGTAGACAGTGCCTTGACATTTTTGTACATTGTCTTAAAGATGCAAGCAAATGTATAGTTAAACAAATGGTTTTCACAAAAAGAAAAGATCAGCATGGTTTGATGATGAGTGTAAAAGCATGAAAAAAGAAACTAGAAGAAAACTTAACCACTTCGATTTACCAGGAAGGAAGAAGAATAGAATTTATTTATGTTGAAGCTAGAAAGAGATATAAGCAGTTGCTAAAAGGGTCAAGAAACTCACTTATAACAGGCAACAAACTGAAAAGTTAGCAAATGAGGCAAAACAGTCCCCCCTATTTTTTGGGAAGGAATTACGTAGATTGGGTCTTGGAAATAAGAATAGAATTAAAAACAACATTACCACAAATGATGGTTTAAAACCACTTTAAAAACATCTTTCAGGGTAAAAATGATGAGTGTATTGATGAATGTGACATTGTGAATGATTTATCCGGGAAATAGCCCACGTGTTAAATAAAAAGATAACAGAAGAAAAAGGGTCAGTCATGCTATTAGAAGACTGAAAAACAACAAAGCAAGCGGCATTGATGAAATTTCTGCAGAATGATAAAAAATGGTGGTCCAAAAGAAAATTTGTATTTCTGGTAAAGCTTTTTAAATGTAATTTTGACCAAGGCATATACCCTCAAGAATGGTCTAAAGCCATAATTATTCCTTTGTATAAGAAAGGAGATCCTGAGAATGTTGATTATTATAGAGGAGTTTCTCTCTTAAGTTATAGTATCTAAATGTTACACTACATGTTGAATGTTCGATTGTATGACTGGTTAGAAAGTAAAAACCCTAATCTCAGAATGTCAGGAGGTTTTCGTCAATCATATTCTACAGTTGATCAGATATTTACTTTGTATCCCACTATTCGGGAATATGACTAAAAAAGGAAAAAGTGAAATGTTGCCTTTGTAGTTTTTAAAAAAGGGCCCTTCGACACAGTTGAACATGACAGGTTATTAAGTTATATCAAACAGCAAGGTGGTAAAGGGTAAATTTTTTGCATCACTTGGGGCTATGTATAAGTCATTATCAGATGCATTCGAGCAAATTTTTGAATTAACTAATATGTTTCAAAACCCCCATGGGGGTAAGGCAGGGATGTGTTCTAAGCCCTACTTATTTTCTATGTTCATTAATCAGTTAGCAAACGTTATGAATGAAAAAGGTAAGCATGGTGCACAACTGTTTCCAGATATTTTTGAGTTGTTTATCTTGTTATTTGCTGATGACGTAGCATTAATGTCAACTACACCTACTGGTTTACAAAATCAATTAAAGGTCTTAGAAACTTGTTGTGATAATATGAAATTAAGTGTAAACATAGACAAAACAAAGGGATTATGGTATTTAGGAAAGGGGGGCACTTAGGAAAATGTGAAAAATGGTTTTTGATAAAAAAGAGATTAGAAGTAGTTAACAATTACTGCTATTTAGGATTTAATTTTACATCTATGATTAGCGTAAAAAGAGGTACATCACATTTGGTTACTAAAGGTAAAAAAGCAGTTACTCAGCTTAACAAAGTTTTTCAGAATTTGTAAAGAATGACAGTAAATACATTTTTTTAAATTTTTTATACCAAAATCCAACCAATACTGTTATATTCAGCTGAAATATGGGGATTGAATAGACTAGAGAAATCTAGAAAAAGTACATTTTAATCGCTTGTAAAAGATTTTTAGGTGTTCCTGTCAAGACACCAAATAAAATGGTGTATGGAGATCTGGGCAGGTTACCCATTATATGTAAATACTTATGTTGCATGCGTAAGTTTTGGTTTAAATTATTACATATGGATTCTGAAAGATTGCCCTTTAAAGCTTATTGTATGTTGTTAGTATTAGATAAAAAGGCAAACAATGCTGGGTCTCTAAAATCAGGAAATATTCTGCATAAACTGGGTTAATATCGTTTGGTTAAACCAAGGAGTAGGAGACATAAAAATGTTCTTAGTGCCTTTAAACAAAGACTTGTAGATTGGTTTCCCCAAAGGAATGGACTGGCACCATCAGAGATCGCAGTAGATATGATAGTTACAGAAACTTTAAGATTGTTTTTGAAAGAGAGAAGTATATTAGAGAAATGAATACATATTGGTTTCGCGTTGCAGTTACTCAAGTACGAGTGAATTGCGCAACCACTAAACAATAATACACATCGCTTAGTAGTTCAAATGAAGATAAGCAGTGCCCTGTTTGTAAAGGACCCAAAAAGAGAATGAGAACACTTTTTATTTAATTGCCCTGTCAATGAAGATTTGAGACACAAGTTTCTTAAAGATGCGAAGAGACTTCCTTTGCACGTGCTACTCAAAGCTTAAATATCTACTGATAGACATTAAAATTTTTCCGATTTATTTGTCATGCAACCAACAGAAGAAGTAGATAACTGTATGAAATGGATCCTTAAAATTTATGAAAATCATTCAAAACATTTTTCGATTATGACGAACGTGAAATTTTTTGTGTTGAATATTCAAGAATGGGTGATGTAATTTTTTATTATTGTGATTATCATTTTTTTATATACATTGATAGTAATGTGTTTATAAACACTCCCTGTCATATTTTCCACTCCCAAACCGTCATTTTTTGTTTGTGGCCTAGGCGTGTACAGTAAAGTCTGAGTCTTCGAAATCTCTCTCGTCTCTCTTTCTCTCTCGCTCTCTCTCTCTTGCTCTTCTTTTCTCTCTCTTTTCGCTCTCTCTTTCTCTCTCACTCTCCCTCTCTCTCTCGCTCTTTATCTCGCTCTTCTCTCTCTCCCTCTCCCTCACTCTCTCTCTCTCATTTCGCTCCTCTCTCTATTTCTCTCTCTCTTCTCTCTCTCTCTCTTTCTCTCGCTCTCTCTCTCTCGCTCACTCCCTCCTCTCGTTCTCTCTCATCGCTCTCTCTCTCTCGCCCCTCTCTTTCTCTCCTCCTCTTTCTCTCACGTCTCTCTCTCTCTCCCTCGCTCTCTACCCCATCTTGCCCCTCTCTTTCTCTCTCTCTCACTCTCTCTCTCTTCTTTCTTTTTCGCTCTCCTCTCTTTTTCTCGCTCTCTCGTTCTCGCTTCTCTCTCTCTCTCTCGCTCTTTTCTCTCTCATTCTCTCTCTTTCTTTCTCGCTCTCGCTCTCCCCCTCTCTCTTCTCTCTCTCTCTCTCTCCCCTCTTCTCTCTCTTTCCTCTCACTCACTCTCTCTTCTCTTTCTTCACGCTCTCTCTCTTCCTCGCTCTCCTCTCACTCTCTCTCTTTCTCTCTCGCTTCGCTCTCCCTCTCTCTCTCACTCTCTCTCTCTCTTCACTATCTCTCTCTCTCTCTCCTCTCCCCTTCTGTCTCTCACTCGCTCTCTCTCTTTCTTCTCTCCCTCTCTCTCTCTTTCTCTCTCTCGCTCTCTGCTCGCTCTCTCTCTCTCCATCTCTCTCCCCCCCCGACTTCCCTCTCTCTCTATCCAAAGTCTAGCGACCAGACTGCCCTTTGAGTCCAAGCTCAAGACAGACCAGGCACAAGCCAAACCCACCCCATTTCCTGTGTCTTGCTTTCTTCAGCTTTGAGCCATTATTCAACACTACTGCGATGTTGCCATGCGCTTTCCGATCGGGGGGGGATCCCACCCAGTAAGGAGAGCTAACACCGAAGAAGAAGTCGTCTAGGGACAGCAGGGTGTTTTGTTTGTGTGTTGTTCTGTTTCTACAGACTTGCGCTGAAGACAGCTCTCTGGGTTGTGTGTTTTCCCTCACTGGTTTTACATGGTTGCAGCACACGGAACCTCGGTTTATCGTGTCGTTCAAAAGACTAGCACCCAGACCACCACTCAAGGGCTAGGGGGATTAGAATGTTTAAACGGGGATCGAACCTTTGATTGACTTCTCTCTATACTACTTGTTGATGCCAATGTCCACATCTTTCTAAAGACATACTACTTGTACACACACACACACACACACACACACACACACAACACACACACACGTGTGTATGGCTTTTAGACAAGGAATATTGATGAAAACCTAGAGCAGGTAATCATTACAGCTAGCTTCTCATTGCAAGAATGAGTCCAAAGAGTTTTGAGATTTTTTGTTGTTGTCTTTATCCGCAACAAATCCACCTTATGATTTTAAGGCCCTTTTAGCCGAGCCACTTTTTTGCACGACATGACATGGTGGTGCCTCCTAGTGGTGGCCTGGCGTTGCTGGGTGTAGCCGGCAGCTGCCCCAAAAAAGCGCCACCCGCTTCCAGGAGCGGGGGTTTGGCCCTGGCATTTCTCTCCCCGGGAATGGAAAGGGGGCTTGTGGCGCAACACTTTCCCTCGCACGAGTGGATGTGGAGGACGGTTAGACGTTTGCCTGCCAACAGTAAACCGTGAGTTCTGGGTTCGATTCCCAAACTGCCCTTTCTTCCCAGGTTTGGGCCCCCAAAAATTGAACTGATGTCAAAGTCTCGGATGGGGACTATAAACCGAGGCCCCGTGTGCGAACGATGCAGAACATCTTGCGCACACGTTTTAAATCTGTTCCCTTTTCGAAAGAGTAGCCCTTGTGTGCCCGGGGGAACAGATGACAACATTTACCAAAACCGCATACCCGGGGATGGTTGTTAAAAAAGCACTTTAGTGCTTATTTTCCCTTATCCTCGATATGAAAATAAGTCATTGAGCGCTTTGATTTGTTGCTTTACAAGATTTAGCGCTATTAATTCCATACATAAGTATTATTATATGCAAAGAAGGGAAAAAAACTATACTGTCCCAAATACACACACATACACAGACACACACAGATGATACACGCAAAACACAGCACACACACACACACACACACACCAACACACACACACACACGCACACACAACACACACACCAAACACACACACGTACACACAGACAACACGCACACATACATACACACGGCGGGAGCACACACCACTTACACAGGCGTGCGCGCACACAAAACTCTCACGGGGACTGGATGTAAGAAAAACAAATGAGTTCTATTCATTATCTCGATATAAATACTACTACTACTACTACTACTATATACTCATTAATTATTTTTATTTTTATATTATTATAATAACACACACACACAAACGCATCAGGGCGTAACACGCACAGGACAACACGCACACCCACATACACACGCGCGCGCAACACACACACACACACACACACACACAAACAGCGCGCGCGCCCCACGAACACACGCACACACACACACACACACACACACACCACACACACACACACACACACACACACACAACACATTTCTCCTCTCTCTCTCAGGACGGGAAAATAGAACAAGGGACTTAACCCAGCCCCGTGTCCTTTGCTTTCTACAACCATCTGCACAAAAACAGTCCCCTTGTCATTTACGAAGAGCATGACAATGCTAATCGGTGTATCAACAACCACACACCACACATAACACCACACCAAAAACACCCCAGACACATTACACAACACAACACACACACAAACACAACACAACCAAAACACACACACTCACTCATTCAAAATGTTCCAAACCGTTTTTGCACTCAGACTGTCTTAAGGACAGAAGTTTTTTCAGTGCTCAAAAATTTTTTTGCTTAATATAAGCCAGAGACTTGGGTTGTAAAGCATTTGATGCTTAGGTGTACCAGCTCACGCCTCAACTCCAGGCACATATAAGGAGGTAGGAGTTCTACCTTGAAGTGAAATCGACAGCTTGCTGTGTCAAAATATGTTCTAAGAAGCACAAGAAATGACAGCAACGATAAAAACGAAGTCCAGATAAAGTCTGACATACACTTTCCGTAAAGGGCAATAACTAACTTCTCGCTTACTACAATTAGTATTTACACTTCTCCACTGATTGAATATTCAGAATTTAATCCAAATGACTTAGCAAAGTCAGAAGTACAGTCAGCTCCCTTGGGAACTGCTCAAAGCTCATTTTGACATTAAGCATTCTTCTGTAAGAAAAATCGGAAATGTTAACATTCTTACATCGTTAGTAAAAGAACATATTCAAGCTACTTATTATGACCATCTAAAAATCTATACTGATGGGTCGTTCTACATACTAATGAGGAGTGTTATTCCATCATTAAAAGTAGAACGATTTGTCAACCTGGGAAAAATAAATATTTATATACAGCTGAGCGAACTGCTATACTGTTGGCACTGTACTATGTACTTGACTTCCCTAAAGACATATTCAACATACTTATGTCTGTTGAATCTAAATCGGTTTTACATTCTTAAAAAAAGTGTTTTATGCTTGTAAAGTAAGAAAAGACCTCATCATTGAAATCAGGCATCTTGTACACAGTTTTATCTAAAGAGGTAGTACTGTTACTTTCTGTTGGGTTCTCTCACACACTGGTATCATTTTTTTGAATGAAAAGGTTGATAGTCTTGCAAAATATGAGGCGATGAATAACACTAGTTCTTGTGAAATAAACGTTGCCTTATATCTGCATGAGGGATGCAGCTTGCCACAAAACGCTTGCTGAAGCACTTCAGAAAGAAGATTATGATTCTGGCTATTGTCTGTGTACTGGCTGCAAAAGTCATGTGATAGATTTTCAAAAATAGTTATGTTGTTTTTGATTGTGGACAATTAAAAGTATTCTTACTTGCTGTACCAAGTTTGTCACTGAATCATATTTTATCTGAATGATATTTACTGTTGGACATTGTGTTAGGATTGATAAGAGGTCCGATAATTCAGTTTTGTAGTATGTTAAGTTAGTTTTTATTCAGTACTGTTACCTGACACTTCTCTGTTATTGTTTGCATTCTCTTTAGATCACTTTTTCCCGTCATAAATCACTAAATGTGAATAAACGTTAAACTGAAGATATCACACACACTAACTGTGATTCCAATGACCTTGACTTGTTGATAAGTCATCCATTCTGTGTTTTCCATGTTTTATTTTGCGTAGATTGTAAATGGATTTAGCATGCCATAAAATCGTCAAATGACAAGAACTACTGCAAAACGTGCGTTAGATACTGAAGATGTTGTATACCTGTAATATTGGAAGTGTCAGAACAAGCACCCCCCCACACAAGCACACACACACACACACACACACACACACACACACACACACACACACACACACACACACACACACATATATATATATATATATATATATATATATATATATTTGTCCGTCGTGTCCGACGATGACCTCCAAAACAGCAGAGGAGGCAGCTGCTGTTTTGGAAACTGGGCAAAAATTTGATTATAGTGGAGATGCCTTGCCCACAGTACATCCCCACTCTCTCGGCCAAGTGGGCATACGGACAGTCAGCGTTGGAGATGTTCTCCAAAGGCCAACCAGCCCCCAGGGCTGCAGCACATAAGGACTGTGCGAGTCAAGCTTCCTAGTCAGAGAGTCATAGTCGATCACTAAAGACGTTATTCCACACTGACTTAAACAGCTTAACGGCAGTACAGCCAGCTGTCTTCGCTCATGTGACAAACAATGATAGTTGCCGCTTGAGGTCAAAGAGGAGAAAGAACAAGCATCCTGAAACAAATTAGCTAAGCTAATACAATAACACCAACAAAAGCAGTTTGTCAATCTGGTTCTTAGAAGAAAAAAAGTTTGTATACGCATTCATGACTCAAAAATTCAACAAATATTGTCAAAAAATGACAGCAAAAGCCAGTGTTTATTTCAGGTTTATATTAAACAGATTTATGGCATTTAAAAAAAATGCCCATGCCTAGAAGAACAACGTCATATTTCAAAAACATGTATCACATTTGCATATAACAGATTTAAGCTTAACATGCCTATTTCTTTTCAGAAACATCCCTCGAACAAGTCCATGGATACTGTTATTGTGGTAGTGGCCGTTATTGCTTAAGGTTAAGTGTTATGTCAAACTAGGCATTTGGTGTAGCTCCATCATTGCTGTGTTGTCTAAACGTCAGCTCTACCCTCGTCAGTGTTTAGGAAATGCTCTTTTATTTTTTTTTGGAAATAATCAGCGAGAAATGTGTACCTGCACAAATGCATGAGTAGGTACATAAACACGCTCGTGCATGCGCGCACGCGCGCAAACACACACACACGTACACACACACACTCTCTCTCTCTCTCTCTCTCTCTCTCTCTCTCTCTCTCTCTCTCTCTCTCACACACACACACACACACACACCGATTTGTTTTAAAGCATGTTTTACCTCTTAGAAAAATAGATCATTGTTTACCTGTGATATAGGATGGCAGAAAAGACAAAGGCTTCATTCACAGGAACAGGGTGGAAATACGCACATGAATTATTTGTCTTTATCCTCGAAATTAAATAGCATAACACCACACACACACACACACACACACACACACACACACACACACACACACACACACACACACACGAATAGAGGTGTTTACATAAATACGCATGCATTTACGGATACACACACACACACACACACACACACACACACACACACACGCATATATAAACACAACCATACACACACACACGCACGCACGCCCCCCCCTACACACACACACATGTGCTTATACATAAACATAGATGCATGTACGGATGCACGCACACAAACACACACACACACATACATAGGTGCTTATACATAAACACACATGCAAGTACGGATGCACGCACACACACACACACGCACACACACACACACATATAAACACACGCACGCTTCACACACACATGAACACACACACACACGCACACACCCACACACACACACAGAGGTGCTTATACATAAACACACATGCATGTACGTATGCACGCACAAACACGCACACACACATAAACACACACACGCACACACACACATAAACACACATGCACACACACGCGCACACACACACAGGTTCTTATACATAAACACACATACATGTACGAATGAACGCACACAAACATATAAACACACTCACATGCACATACACGCACACACACAGACACACACACACACAGACACACGCACGCCTCACACACACATACACACACGCACGCACACACACACACACACACACACACACACACACACACACACACACACACACACACACACACACACACAGGTTCTTATACGTAAACACACATGCATGTACGGATGCACGCACACACAAACTCACACACACACATAAGCACACACACACACAAACACACACACACAAAACACACACACTCACACACACAGACACACACAGGTGCTTATACATAAACACACATGCATGCACAGATGCACGCACACACACACACAAACACACAAACACACACACACACACACACACACAAACACACAAACACACACACAAACACACACACACACACA
>CM054154.1:4298447-4300947 GCA_028751875.1 Rapana venosa
TATAGACTTTAGCCCCGTCTTCTCGCCATACCCACATTAAGTTGAGTAACAGCCACACACCCATACCCAAGAAAGAGGTGGAGTGTATGTATGACTCACAGGCCCACAGCCCGTTCAGTGATATGTTAGGCTCATGTCGTCTGCTAGGCCTACAGACGTATCTGGTAGATTAAGACGTCTAAGGTATATGTAGGCTTTCCGCATAGCATGTTAGCTATTTGTTGTGGTGTAACTAATCCATTCAAGCCCCCCCACAATGGTGAAACGGATAGATAACGTATGTCATAGGATTGACACATTAGTGATTACAGGCAAAACAGTTTCAGCTTCTTTGCCGTAAAAATGGGCATGGGATAGTTCAGTGGTTGGAGTTTTGGCTTCCCCCAGCCAAGTTAAGCAGCGTCGAGAGTAGTTACATCTTGAATTGGTGACCGTTTGCGCGCTTTGGCTTCAATACAGTTCACCCAGCTGTAAATAGGCACGTACCTCATTAGGGTCAGGGAAGGTAAAGCAGCGAGGGAGAGGAGATGGGCGCCGCCGGAAATATGCTGACCGCTGGAGAAGTGAGTTCTCTTGACCACTACTACCTTAGAGGTTCTGGGACACCTCTACCTTTACCTCACCAAAAAAAAGTTATGGTACACTGTGTTCGTCAGAAACTGATGGTAAAAACATGGTTTACTTTATGTGGCATGTAGTGTGTGTATGCGAGTGTGTGTGTGTGTGTGTGTGTGTGTGTGTGTGGTGTGAACAATTACTTTGCATGCATTATAATCCATGGAGTACATGATTCTTATGGACTGAAATCAACATGCAAAAAGTATGTGTTTAAGTTCAACAAACAGCTTGATATAGGGCGAATGGGTTAATGATTAAAACAGTTTCAACCTGGGACCATTTTATAATTTAGGTGTCTAACAAGGAATTGTTCACAAGCAGGAAATTCTGGCATATCCCCGCTGCATGCCTATAACAGTAAACTGACTTGTATGTAACAGCACAAGTCAGATTAGTTGTAAACTAGTAGGGAAGACCAGCTCATGAAGCCCAAACAGAAGTTTTCTTGAAGGAAGCCCATTTCTTAAAAGAAACAGATACTGAACAAAATACTTTTTCAGATCTCAGGCAGAAAATGCAATACATTCTTCAAGAAGCTGCGATTGAAAAAGAACCTTACACTGAAAATCATCTACGTCAAAAGTTAGAACAGTTTGGAGAAACAATTCATGTTACATGCATGCAGGGAAAGGAAATGTAGCAACTTTTAGGTCAACTGCACAGAAAATTCTCCAGGGGTTTCCAGAGAAAAAGAAAAAGACAACAACAACAACAACAGAAACAGCCTATCATCATCAGAATAGCTGCCCTTCTACTCTTGTCATACATCAAGACTATGAATACGACCCTGGAGAATTGTCCATCAAGTTCTGACATGGCTAGCCTGGACAACAATGTCGGTTTTCTCCATCATCTGTGACACTGTTCCTCAGCACACTTCTTTGTAGTAACAGAGATCACAAACTGAAGATTGTTTCTATTGGCCAGAGTCTTGTCCAAGCAGCAAGACAAAAAATATGTATCAACATTGCAGTTGGGTGTCAGAGTGAAATTTCACCACACTCTTGGCTCCAGATATTTTGTTGACCATTTGAACAAACTGGAGTTCTCTTCATCCTATGCTGAGATGAACAGATATGAACAGTCTGCAGCATTGATGCAAGATATTTGCATATGAGGCATGCCTTTCAACCAGCTGTGATCTATTTGGTGCACAACGTCCAACAATAGACGGCGCGGGTACATTTCATGGCATGGGGAGGATTGCTGCTGTCACTCCTGCCATTAGAACTAGCAGATCCACCAAACATGATGTTACTGCAACAGCTGAGCAGGTGAAAGTCATTTGGAGGATTCCAATCAAAATATTCAGTTCGTCTGCCTCTCAGCTAAAATAAGACTTCAGTCTTCTTTAAACAAGCCATAGTGCTGTCAACATCTTCCCTGACCTGTAGAATGTATTGTGGCCACTGCGCTGCCCACGACCAGGTTGTTCAGGACCTCTAAAAGCAGTGTGTAATAGCCTCCATCCAGGACATGCAGAGCTGCTTCACCTTCCTACCCACGATGGACATGGACTCCATAGACAGGAGCTGTGTGTTCACACCTCTGCACTTCTTGTCAGCATTGGCCAGCCTGAACCATGTAACACTACTTTTTTAATGTTACTTTGGATCAACCTCTTTGGTGGAAGGCCAGGATCACTGTTGCCAGTGAACCAGATGACAGCCCTCTCTGCTCCATTTTCCCACAACAAGGTGGCTTAGATACTGAGGTGAGACTGCCGGGATCTATAGGACGACTTATGGCAGGAACTAGTCTTCAGCAGTGTTTGGAAGTGATATTTGCAGCTGATGCCATCAAGCATTTACAGTTCACAGGAAAGTGGAGGGCCAGAGCTGTTCAGGGACATTGCACAGTTGATGCTGTTTTGAATGTAGTC
>CM054154.1:4305947-4355947 GCA_028751875.1 Rapana venosa
GTTGTTGTTGTTGTTGTTGTTATTGATGCTGCTGCTGCTGATGGTGATGACGATGATGCTGTCGTTTCCAGAAAGATGTCTTGATGAAAAAGGGTAGCTCGATGCTTATCCAATGGACCATTTGCAAATTAAAATGGGATTTTTGTCTCTCACACACACGCGTACAATCACCACTCGCTTCCTCCACACACACACACACCTCACACACAATGCAACCCCCACCACACACACACACACACACACACACACACACACACACACACACACACACACACACACACCACACACACACACACATGCATTTCAACAAACAGATCCCCACTTCCCACCCCCTTGCCCTAAAACTACCAGACCACCCCCCCCCCCACCCATCCACTCCCTCCTACCCCATCATTCAGCTCATCATCGCAGCAGTGGCGCAGACGACCCAGTGAGAGCCATTATGGGTGGAAGTCACAGCCTGTAATGGGATAACGGCGGACTGCAGCACTGGGCCTACACAGACAGTGAACCGTAGGGCAGGAGGAAAAAGTCAGGGGAGCCATCATCTCTATCAGTTGACCAATCTTCCAATTTGGCCTGCCAATCTTCCAATTTGGCCAGCCAATCTTCCTCCCTTATCTCTCTGTACCTTTGCCCAGAATTTCAAGGGAGGTAACCTGTTTCTGAGGGAGACTAATCTCTCTCTCTCTCTCTCTCTCTCTCTCTCTCTCTCTCTCTCTCTCTCTCTCTCTCTCTCTCTCTCTCTCTCTCTCTGTACTGTCAATAGGATTATACTCTGGCCTATCCTGTTAGAAAATGGTATTCAAGGACAATTATTGAGATGCATTATTGGCATGTACAGTTCTGTCAAAGCTAGAATAAGATGTGCAAGTAAGATGGCTGAATGTATTTAATGTACTGTAGGTAAAACACATGGTGATGTTTGTAGCCCTATTTTGTTTTCTCTTTTTATCAATGAATTAACTACAGAAGTTGTTTGTAATGAAAAACATGGAGCACAGTTTATTGGTGATATGATGGAATTATTCATTCTTCTTCTGGCTGATGATTTAGTATTGATGTCTGAAACTATTATTGGCTTGCAAACTCAATTCAATAGTTTATGTCATGCTTCTGAAGCTCTACAGTTAAAAGTAAACATGTCCAAAAGCAATATAATGGTATTTAGAAAAGGGGTTTTTGGGGTAGTAGAGAAAGGTGGACTTATAATGGACAACTTATGCCAGTGGTAAACGTGTATAAATATTTAGGAATATATTTTTCAACACAACTTAGTTTCACTGGTGCATGTAAAGACCTAGCAAGCAGAGCCAAGCGTGCATTATTATGTATTTCACAAAAGTTATCTGACTTAGAAAATAAATCTTTTGAATTATTTATAAAATTATTTGATGCTCAGGTTCAGACCATCACACACTATGGAGCTGAAATATGGGGTCTTTATGATTCTGCATACCAATGTGAAAAAATTCATTTATTTGAACTTAAGCAAATGTCTTGGAGTAACTATAAAAAGACTCATTTGATTTTGTCTATGCAGAAACTAAAAGCTATCCAGTTATTGTGAATTCCATGGATGGATAATCATAGGCTACCCCAAAAGCATATCATATGTTATATAATTTAATAATAATAATAATAATAATAATAATAATAATAATAATAATAATAATAATAAATGGAATTTATATAGCGCTGTATCTTGCACAGACAAATCAAAGCACTTGCACTCAACTCATTATTACACAGTCATACAACCAACAGCAAGTAACAGTTCCAACAAGTCCAAATGCACACACACACACACACACACACACACACACACACACACACACCCACACACACACACACACACACACACACACACACACACACACACACACACACACACAGGCCACACACCCTGGCAGGGTGATGGAGTCTTTTGGCTGTTGAAAAGCAGAGAGAGCTATGAAATGAAACAGGAGAGGAAAATCTTAGGTTTGAAAGAAATATGTCTTGAGGCCGGATTTAAAAGTGTCACAAGAAAGCTTTTGGCGAAGAGAGATAGGGAGGCCATTCCAAATCGATGGACCAGAAAAAGAGAAAGAGCGACGGCCCATGGTGGACTGGCTGAATCTAGGTATTCTAAAGCACAAGGAATCTGTAGCAGAGCGAAGGGAACGAGAAGGAGTGTACAGGTGAAGACATTCACAGAGGTAGGAGGGTGCTGTTTTGTGGAGACATTTGTAACAGAGGGTACAGATTTTATATTTCATTCTTTGTGGCACAGGCAGCCAGTGGAGAGATTGCAAGAGAGGAGTAATGCGCTCAGAATTTTTTCTTTCTGAGGACTAGTCGAGCTGCAGCGTTTTAAAAACGTTGAAGGGAGTGGATAGATGATGCTGGCAGACCAGTCAAAAGAGAATTGCAATAGTCCAGACGTGAAAGAATGAGAGATGCCACGACTTTGGATGTTGCGTCTGTGGACAGGTACTTTCGAATTGCACCAATACGCCGTAATTGATCGTAGCACGACTGGCAGGTCTGGGTGATGAATTTTTGCATAGAGAGTGTGTTGTCGATAATGACCCCTAGATACTTCACAGCAATGGATAGAGGGACTGATGCATTGCCGAATTCTATTGAAGCCGTTGTAATGGAAGAGAGTTTGTGTTTGATCCCTGCAAGCATTGCTTCAGTTTTATCAGCGTTTATTTGTAGCTTGTTCTCTATCATCCAATTTTGGATATCTTGAAAGCAGTAGGCTATATTTGTCAAGAGAGAAGGCATATTTTCAGGAGTGTCGCTGCTTAGAATCTGAGAGTCATCTGCATAAAAGTGATGGTTGATCTGATGACGGTTAATAATATGTGACAGTGGAGTGGTGTGGAGAGTGAAAAGAACAGGGCCCAGAACTGATCCCTGCGGGACTCCACAATCCAGTCTGGCAGGTACTGACTGAATCTTGTTTACTGTGACTGTCTGGAATCGGTCAGTCCTGTATGAGCTAAACCAGGTGAGGGCTGTACCAGAAACACCAAACGTATCTTGAAGACGGGAGAGAAGAATAGAGTGGTCAATGGTGTCGAAGGCTGCAGACAAGTCGAGTAGAGTGAGAAGGGAGATTTTCCCCGAGTCAGAAGCAAGTAGAAGCGTGTTTAAGGTGTGGACTAGGGTGGTTTCAGTGCTGTGGTTGACGCGATAGGCAGATTGAAACGCAAGAAGAAGACTGTTGGAGAAAATGTGGTTGTTGAGCTGTTTCAGAACAACTTTTTCAAGGACTTTAGAGATAAAAGGTAGGTTGGAAACAGGTCTGTAGTTCTTCAGAATGTTAAGGGTCAAGGTCATGCTTTTAGATGAAAGGGAGAAAATAAATTGGGTATCAAAACTGAGGTTTAAATTATGTGAGTTAGGATTTGCTTATGTATGGTTCAATCAAGGAGTAGAAGATATATGCGACTTTATACAGTACTGTGCACTAGATTGATAAATTGTAGGTGGCAGGAGTGTTCCGGTCATATTCAGGAGAGTGATCGTTTTAGTTTGTATAGGCAGTTTAGTTTATTAGGTAAAATTCTTGAATGAATATGGATAGACATCTTAAACATATTATTACAAAATTTAGATTTGAAGTGTCTGAATTGTTTGTGCACAATCTTCGTTATAGACTACTCTGTGATACAGATCTTCTTTGTCCATTATGTAAGGGGTCTGTCGATAACGAATTTCATTTTGTATTATGTTGCCTTATGTTAAATGATCCACTAAAGCAGAGCAGCATCGTGATGAGTGTCGGCCTGGCACATGGCTTATGTTCACAACAGTAAGTGCTTTCTTCCTGGGCCAGTGGTTCTTAATAAAGGCCTTGTTCTGCTTGTTTTCATAGTTGGTGGATGACTAAAAGATCGGTACCCTCTGTGACAAATGTCTCCACAAAACAGCTCCCTCCTACCTCTGCAACTGTCTTCACCTGTACACTCCTTCTCGTTCCCCCCGCTCTGCTGCAGATACCTTGTGCTTACCAATACTGAGATTCAACCAATCCACTGTTAGCTGTCGCTCTTTCTCTGTTTCTGGTCCAGTGATCTGACATGACCTCCCTCTCTCCCTTTGCCAAAAGCTTGCTTATGACACTTTTTAATCCAGCCTCAAGACATATTATCCCAAATCTGATTTCCTCCTCTTGTTTAATCTCAAATCTATCCCTGCCTAAAACAGCCCAAATCCAACCACCCTGCCAAAGTGTATGATCCGTGTGTGTGTGTGTGTGTGTGTGTGTGTGTGTGTGTGCGTGCGTGCGTGCGTGTGTGTGTGTGTGTGTTTGTGTGTGTGTGTGCGTGATATGTACACTCAAATTTGTTAACTCTGTTAATTGTTATTGGTTGTATGTATGGGTGTGTTGAATGCAAGCGCTTTGATTTCTTTTTTCGAGATAAAGCGCTACATACATTCCATTTGATGATGATGATGATGATGATGATGATGATGATGATGATGATGATGATGATGACTAGAAACGCCCTATGGAAATGGCCTTTACCCGAGTGCTGTTACCACTTGGTTAATTCTGCCATTCTCTTCTTCTTCTTCTTCTTCTTCTTCTTCTTCTATCATGCTCCTCGTGTTGTTTCTTTGAGGTATCTGAAAAACATCCTCTATTTTCCAACCAAACAAGCAGCCACAGCTTGCAATGCGGAGAGAAGGTAGGCAGAGGCAAGGATTGACCGTGTCATAAACGAACAAATGAACGAGCAAACCAGGGGGGGAGGGAGAGAGAGAGAGAGAGAGAGAGAGAGAGAGAGAGAGAGAGGAGAGGAGAGAGAGAGAGAGAGAGGAAGAGAGGAGAGAGGAGAGAGAGAGAGACAGAGAGACGAGAGAAGAGAAGAGAGAGAGAGAGAGAGACAAACAGACAGACAGACAGACATACAGGCAGAGACATAAAAAGAGACAGAGAGAGACAGAGACAGAAGGACAAGAGACAGAGAGCAGACAGAGAGAGAGACAGAGAGAGAGACAAAGACAGGGGGACAGAGAGACAGAGAGAGTTTAAAAAAACAACAGAAAAGCGGTGAAGGTCAGATCAAGGGAGGATAACTTTCAATTTTAACAGCTGTAATTGAGACCAGTAGGGGAGGGGGGGGGGGGGGGGGGCACTGCTGTGAACAAGTCACTGGCATAGGGAAAAGTTATGCCAGTGCTAGGGTGCTCTATAATGATCTCTTTTCTGTTTGTTGGCTTGCTTTTTCGCTCAGTTCAGGGATGAGCTTGGGCAAACTTGTTCCTTTTCTTCCTGCCACCTCCTTCTTGTCTATTTTCTGCCTTCTTGGTCCATTCTCCTGCCTTTTTTCCAGAAAGAACTTTAAAGATAACTATTCTCTCTTGCGCTGAAGTCGGATGCGCTGGGCCTGACTTGTCAGGCGCTTAACGGCAGCGTGACGCATTTTCGCTCATATAACATACAACAATAGTTGCTCTCTGGACTCGCTTTGCTGTTTCAGCAGTCAATGTCCAGGTTTCACTTCCGTACAGCAGGATAGTCTGAATTAGGGCTTTGTAAAGCTTTAGTTTGATTGGGAAACTGATCTCTTTACTTTTCCATATGGTGGTGAGTTTTGTCATGGAGGATGTTGCCATGGCTAGTCTGACTTTGATTTCTGTCGTCGATCGCCAGTCCTTTGTGAGTGTAGCGCCAAGGTGTTTAAAATTGTCCACTTCCTCCAATTGCTGGCCGTTCATGTAAATTTTAGCAGTGGCGTTGCTCGTGCTGTTCACAAGTACTTTACTTTTCTCCGAGCTCACCTCCATCCCATATGCTCCAGCGCTGTTCTCAAGTCTGGTTGTAAGATCTTGCAGCTCTGTGTTACTTCCGCCGATGAGGTCAATGTCATCGGAAAACCGTAAGTTGTTGAGGGGTCTGCCGCCAATGGAGATGGTAGAGTGGAAGTCATGGAGGGTCTCTCTCATAATGTTTTCCAAGATCAGATTAAACAGGACTGGAGATAACAGGCATCCTTGTCGAACCCCAACTGTGGTTTTGAAGTAGTCTCCGACCTGATTGTTCAGAAGGACTGCACTGCTTGCTGCGTTGTATAGTGCTTGAATGGTTTGCACTAGTCCTTCTTCAATGCCAAATATTCTGAGGACCAGCCACAGGCCTTCGTGCCATACTCTATCGAAAGCCTTCTTGAAGTCGATGAAGTTGTGGAACAGGTCTCTCTGATGTTGAAGATGTTTTTCCATCAGGATGTGGCAGTTAAAAATCTATTCGATTGTGCTCCTGCCTGCCCTGAACCAAGCTTGTTCCTCTGCAAGGTGTTCTTCTGCCTCCTTCTTGAGTCAATTCAAACTAACTGTCGTCTAGAGGTAACGCGCCTGTCTATAATGCGAAAGGTCCGGGTCAGGTGTGTGCGTAGTTCGTACCCCGTTTGGGCCCGAAATTTTTCCACATCCATTGGACCATAAGTGGTGTTCTGGGCGCTAGTCTTTCGGATGAGACAATAAACCGAGGTCCCGTGTGTTACACAAGATTTTCAGCGCACGTAATAGAACCCACGGCAACATGAGAGTTGTTCCTGGCAAAATCCTTAGAAAAAAGCCACCCTGATAGGGAAACAAATACAGTTGCAGACCAAAAGAATAAAAAAGAATAATGGCTGGCGCTGCTTTTGTGGCGACGCGCTCTCCCCAGGGAGAGCAGCCCGAATTTCACGCAGAGAAATCTCGTGACTTAAAGTGGTATAAAATGAATAAATAAAATAAACTTTGAGCATGATCTTGCTAGCGTGGCTGATGAGGCTGATTGTTCTATAGTTTTGGCATTAGCGTAAATTCCCCTTCTTGGGCAGGGGTATCATGAGTGATTGTGTCCATTCTGTTGGCCATTGTTTTGTCTCCCAAATCTTCTGACAGATAGCTGTAACATGTGTGATGACTGTTTCGCCACCATGCTTGAGCAGCTCTGCTGGTATGTTGTCTGCTCCTGGGGACTTTCCTACTGGTAAACTGCGGCTGGCTTCTTCCACTTCTTCCCTCAGTATAGGTAATGGCGAGGGTGCTCTTGATGTTGCTGCTTTCTCTTGTATTATGCTCTTGTCAGGTTGGATTGGGTAGTTGTACAGTTCTTGACAATACTCAGACCACCTGTCCAATGCAGTTGAGCTCTCTGTGAGGAGGTTTTCGGAGCCGTCTTCAATGACTGATGATTTGGTTTGAAGTAGTTTTGTGAGCTTCTTCAGGGTGTCGTATGCCTTTTTACTCTTTCCCACGTTCATGCTTTTTTCGCAGGAATAAATAATTGTAATAATTGTAAAAAAAAAAGAAAGAAGTGTAAAAAACTAAAAAATAAAAAGTACTGGACACCCAGCAGTACATGCACACTGGTGTCGTACTCAGACCCCATCTTCAAAGTCGGAATGTGGCTACCTTAATGGTGGATAGCAATGGTCGCATGCACAGAATCTCCCCAAGGATGAATCTACAAGTTTCAGCCGAGGACCAATAACAAGTTACAACAGAAAAACCCAAAGCCTGTACACATCGACTCATAGCATCTGTGTTAGGCAGTTTTGTGCATTTCTCTTTTTTTGTCAAGTTTTTGGGTAAGGAACACACGTAATAACTCCACAACAACAGCAACGACAATAAAAGAAACAATCAAAGAAAAAAGAAGGGTACCCGATAGGAAACCCACTTTCTTTGTTCAGGTTAACACATTGTACAATGCAACATTTTTAATGTACACCACTTTGAGAAAATGGATGATTAGCACTATCAAATAAGTCTACATGACTTTTCTGGCAATGACTTTTAGAAATACTATCAGAATCTGGATCTGAATTGTTGGCCTTGCTGGTGACAAATTATATCCTTTTTTTCTGTTCTTCTATGCATTCTTTATCATCTGATCTGCTCTTGTAACCCCCTCCAGGGTCATAGGGGCACTATATACTACATACAGTTGAAAACTGCGAGGAGTGGAGGAAGCTGTTTGCAATACTTTCAGTGGTGCTTGAAAGGTTTGCTAGATTTGGGGATAGGTGAAGGTTAAAGACACACAGACAGCAGATTTGTTTCAAAAAGTTGCTTTTGCAGCAATCAGTTGACCTCAGAGATCAGTTGACCTCTATGAGCAGTTGATGTCTGAGATGAATTGGCCTCTGAGGTAAGGTGACCTGTAAGATCAGTTGACATGTAAGATCAGTTGACCTCCAATATCAGTTGACCTGGAGTCAGTTGACCTCTAGGATCAATATACCTCTAAGATCAGTTGACCTCTGACCTCTAAGATCAGCTGACCTCTGAGATTAGTTAACCAATCAGATCATGTGAGATTATGATCAATGACAACAGAAAGCTCAGCAGACACTTAGTACACAAGAAATATTGGAGATCAGCTGAAGAACTCTGCTCTATAACTATACATTAAACTAAAGGGCACAACATCACAAATCTAATTGAGAGAGACAATGGCAAATTCTTTTATTTCAAGGATAATGAATAAGCACCCACGTGCTTTTTACATCCAGCCCCCGCCCTTAGGGATATATATATATATATATATATATATATATAGAGAGAGAGAGAGAGAGAGAGAGAGAGAGATTATATATATATATATATATATATATATATGATAATAATAAAACATAAAGCCAATACCAATACACTCACATAGAAAACTGTGAAAAAATCCACACATAAAATCACAAAAATCACTGAAACAGAAGGAGAGAAAAAAGCAACGGCAAAAAATAATAAAATAAAGCAAAACACAGCAGAATTAAAAACACAGAAACAACCACAAAAAAACAAAGAAACCAAGATCAAAATAAAGCAGCAACAACGAGGGGAGAGGCAGAAAACAAATAATCCCCCCTCCCAAAAAACCCAAAATAAACAAGAAAAGAAAACAAAAATCCCCTCGATTATGTAAAGGAGACCAAACCATGCAAATAGTATCATTTTGGGTAACGGAAAGAAACATAATGATAATAATAATAATTATAAATGGAATTTATATAGCGCTATATCTTGCAGAGTCAAATCAAAGCGCTTGCACTCAACTCATTCTTACACAGTCATTTAACCAGTAACAAGTAATAGTTCCATCAAGTCAAAATGTGCACACACGCACATACACACACACACACACACACACACACACAGGTCACACACCCTGGCAGGGCGATAGAATCTTGGCTGTTGAAGGCAGGGAAAAACTATGAGATGAGGCAGGAGAGGAAAATCTTAGGTTTGAAATAAATGTCTTGAGACTGGATTTTAAAGTGTCATAAAAAGGCTTTTGGCAAAGAGAGAGAGGGAGGTCATTCCAGATCGATGGACCAGAAATGGAGAAAGAGCGACGCCGATGGTGGATTGGTTGAGTCTAGGTATTCGTAGGCACAAGGTATCTGCAGCAGAGCGGAGAGACCGAGAAGGAGTGTACAAGTGAAGACAAGTGAAACGTCAACAAATTCATTGTACTGTTCGTGGGAAGCAACAGCAATAGTAAACTACCAAGAAATATAACTAATTACATAAGCAGACTAAGGCGATTATGCAGAAGCAATCGACATTCCCATGCACAGGTACACGTGCACACACACACACATACACACACACACACACACACACGCGCGCGCGCACGCACACTGGTTTAATTTATTGGTAAAGGTTGCAATAACGTAGTATTTCAGTAAGGGTTGCGTTCTCTGTACGTCAATGGGCCGTGTAGGTGGGGTCGTCAGGAGAGGCAGTCCTTGGTGTGGGGGGTCGGCGTATTTGAGGCTGTACCTAACCTGTCTGCACCTTTGGGGCTAGGATGGAAAGGGTCAGAATATAAATCTTTGCGTGGGGCCCTACTGGCGGTTGTAAATATGGCAGTGTCGTCTGCAAACGTGATGTTTTCTGCAGAACACACTTTGGCAAGGGACATATTGGATAAGTTGACGGTCTTCTTTAGAGGATGCCGTCCCATTGGGGGGATAATGGACGATGCCAGCAGCCTGGCTTGGGGGAACACATGCTTGATATTTCTGATAAGTTGTGTCCATTTATTGTCTGTGATCGATGTTTATTTGCATGTGTTGATTTCAGTATGATATACGAGGTGCTGTACTTTGTTGCGGGAAATGTGCTGAAGCCAGTGAATAAGGTCATCAACTGTGAGTCCTGAGATGCTGGTGTTTTGATTTCTGCCTTTGTAATATAGATTATCTGACTTGATGTGTCGTGTCACTGAGTCACCCAGGATGAGATTCGTTGCGCTGGAGTGTACTCTTTGTACTGCTAGTTGTTGGCAGGGTGTGAGGGTGTTGTTGGTAGTAGTCTGAGATGCTTCAGAAGTGTGTGATTGCAGTTTGTCTTTCCTGTTTCTTTGAGGGACTGTTGTCCAAACATTTGGGTTTGGGTCTTTCTCCTCGGTGTTGTCACGGTTTGTTTACCAGAGTTTGTTTGGTTGTTGATGCTGACAGTGTTGGCAGTGTTGATTGTGGCTTGGTTGTTGCTTTCTTCAGTATTGTCGGATGCTTGTTTGTCATAGTCTGCTTGGTTGTTGATGTCGACATTATTGTCCGTGGCTTGTAGTGAAGTTGTTTAGTCAGGTGGGGTTGGCTTCTGGTCAGTGTTTTCATGTGTACATTGATTTGTGTTTTCGTCGTTGTGGTAGAGAAGAGAGAATCTGTTGGTGGTAGGGAAGGATGACAGTAAGGAGTCCTGTTCTTCGTCTGACTGCGTGTGTGAGGTTGAGTGTGTGTGTGTGGTGTGTGTGTGTGTGTGTGTGTGTGTGTGCGCGCGCGCTTTTGATAGTGTGTGTTTCAGCTCCGCGAGTTCTGACTTCAAGTCATGGTTTTCTTTTTGCAGTTTGAGAATAGTCTTGGTGAGGGAACCCAATGCTTTAGTGGATTTTTGATTGAGCAAGACAGTGAGTGTATCTTTTGCTTCAGTCGTTGTGATGTTCGGGTAACTGTTTATTCGCACAGGAAACGAGGAAAGCGACGTGGTTTTTGGTGAGAGCGGGTAACTGATGGTGGAACGTGTTGCACAGTATGGATGAGTGTGTTTTGTGAGCTGTTTGTGGACTGAATGTTAGATGGACTGTGTGTTTTGATCCCTACCCTGCTTTCTGTTGAGTGGGGGGGGGGGGGGGGAACTTGTGTCTGCACAGGGTGTGGATGTGGTGTTTGTGCTGTGTTTTGTGGAGTGGTTTGTGTTGTGTTCCCCTCTGCTGAAGTTACCTGGGCTGGCTGCTGAACTGGTGGGGATGAGGGTGGTGATGCATCAGACAGTGGAACATCAGGACTGGGTGGTGGGCTGGTGGTGAATTTGGTCAATGGGAGCAATCTGGTTGGGGCAGGACTCCTGGATGGGGAGGGGATGTCCTGGAGAATTATTCCGCCAGAGGGGGAAGGTTTGGGTTGGGGTAGAGGTAGTTCAGACAGGTCACCACAGCCTCGTCCAGGTTTGGCTGGGCTTCCTTCTGTGTCAGACAGAGGATGGCTTGAATCACTTGTATCAGAGACTGGAATTCTTTTTTGAGCCATCTCCTGCACAGGTTGACTTGCACAAGCACCGTCCCTGTTGTGTAAAAAGAAGTCATAGCGATTATTTTTTTGTCTCTACAAGTCACCTGCATTTTTGTTTTATACAGTTTGTCACCTTGTGCAAGTTAACTGGAACGCCAAGGTAGGAGAAGATGCATGGAAAGATTGGGAGGGCGTTTGTGGGCCACATTGTAATAACCAATTAAATGAAAGAGGCTTGGGACTCCTGGAGTTTGCCAGTAACAACCACCTCCAGCTAGTGAATACACTTGGCCCACACAAGAAATCCAGAAAATGGACATGGCATAGCCCAAATGGAGAACACCACAACCAAATAGATTACATCATGGTGAAAAGACGGTTTCAGTCTAGCGTTAACATCACACAGACACGAAGTTTTCCAGGAGCAGACATAGGGAGTGATCATGATCTTGTGATGATGACTTTCCGACTACGTCTAAAGAAAATCCACAAGCGGAACAACATCAGGATCAAATTTGACCTCGAGAAGCTGAAGGACCCAGAGGTAGTAGAATTTTTTCAAGCAAGGATAGGTGGAAAGTTTGCAGCACTCACTGTGATAGACTCAGACATAGATACATTGATGAATAGTTTCAATACAGCAGTGACTGAAACAGCAAGCGAGCTTCTTGGCAAACACCGACCAGTCAAAAAATCATGGGTCACACCTAACATCCTACAACTATGCCAAAAGCGTAGAGAGTTGAAGAAAAAAAAATGAAACAAAAGAACAGATAGAGAGATAGATTGATATTATATCCAGGCGCCAGGTCAAACGTAACCACTGAACTGTTGGAAGAACGTGCACAGATGTCAGTGTCATTTTCCGGCACTGAGATGAGGCGTGTGTTGCTTCTTGCTGTCACTGGTGGTATGACTGGCAGAATGAGTTGAGTGCATGCGATTTCATTTGCCTCTGCAAGATATAGCGCTATATAAATTCGATTTATGATGATGATGATGATGATGATGATGATGATGATGATGATGATGATGATAATGATTGCTGTTGTTGTTGTTGTTGTTGTTGTTATTGTTGGCTTCACTCTTTTGTCCACACGGATGGGACAAGTTAGAAACACCAGGATGCTGAGTTTATCACTGTGGGTCAACAGCTGTGAGAGTTGTTGAAGAGTCACTAGTGGGGAGCAGCTCCAGTTCAGGGGAGTGCCTGTCCCTGGGACAGAGTAGAGATACCTTTTCTCAATATCTAAAACAAAAAAAACAACTACAAAAGCACAACTAAAAACAAAACAAGACAAAAAACGTTGCGAGATAAACGTCAGCGATCTTAAGATGGTTCTCTCCTACTTTAGAAAGTTCTGCATCAGGAGTTCTCTTTTTTTTGCATCCCTCTCTTGCTTTGTACCTTTTGATTTTATTTATTTTTTCCTGCCATCTCCTTCTTGTCTCTGCTCTTTCTTCCCTGTCCATTATTCTGCCTTTTTTCAGACAGACTTAAAAGACAACAATAATTCTACCCCCATGCCGAAGTCAGATGCGCTGGGCCTGACATGTCAGGCGCTTAACGGCAGCACAATACATTTTCACTCCTATGACAGACAACAATAGTTGCTGTCTGAGCGTTTGACGACAGCCAAGAAGAACGTGTTTAGTACTGTTGAGGGGCTAGGAGACTTAGAGCTCAGCTGTAATTATTTTTCTTTTTTGGGGGGAGGGGGGGTTTAGAATCATAAATATGATGCTCACATCCTTTTTTGGGTGAGTATTTGTCGAAATGATTTGAGACTTGCATGCCGAAAATATGTAGACTCTGTGTATTTCCTGACACTTGTACTGTCACAGTCCCTGTTGTACAATGGTCGGATGAAAAGTATTATACAGTATGCAACTTTGGACAAAAAATGTTAAATCTTTTTTGCCTCCTCTGTCGTGTCCCTAACAGACCAGATATACATCCACAAAATGGAACAACATGTATAGAAATAACTTAACCACAGAAAGGCCATGCTCAATCGGGTTTCGCTTCAATAGACATCATCAGAACCACCAGTTCGGCTGCTTTCCAAAGGTACCACACGAACTAACACGCTAACTGCGGAGTTGAGCTTGCAGAGGTTTTCACTTGCTCTCCCACGGGATGCCACTTTTAGAATGCTGCCATTCCAAGATAATCTCCCCGGTGGGAAAGGGGAGGGGGTGAGCAGACGACAAGTGGCACACTATAAATGAGGCGCTTCTGACCTTATTGTGTCAGTTCTCTCGGCAGAACAGTTGTTCGCACTACATCTCAACCGACGTGTGCAGCTGCCTATTTTTGCAGAGGAAAGTTGCTGTATGTATGAAGTTATAGTGACATATGTCTATCTCTGTGTGTATTTAGCGCTAGATATATTGTTGTAGCAGTCGTTGCTGTAGTTGTGGTGGTGGTGGTGGTGGGGTGGGGTGACAGAGGGGGTACTTTTCCCTTCAGTGCAGCTGGCTGCACCCAAGAAGACCAAGGACAGAAGAAGCTGACGAGGATGGCGGCAGTATGGAAGGGGGAGGGGTGGGGTGGGGGGCAAACATACGACTAAAACGGTGGTCATGTTGAAGGCAGTATTGGGAAATGCTGTCTAGTGATGATGGTAATGGTGATGATGATGATAATGGTGATGATGATAATGGTGATGATGGTGATGATGATAATGGTGATGATGATGATAATGGTGATGATGGCGATGATGATAATGGTGATGATGATAATGATGATAATGGTGATGATGGCGATGATGATAAATCTGATGATAATGGTGAAGATGATACTAGTGATAATGATGGTGGTGGGGTGACGATGGTAATGGTGATGATGATAATGGTAATGATAATGATGATACTGGTGATGGTAATAATGGTGATAACAATAATAGTGATAATGGTGAAGATGCTAATGATGGTGATAATAGCGATGCTGCTGCTGCTGCTGCTGCTGCTGCTGCTGCTGCTGCTGCTGATGATGATGATGATGAGGTGGAGGAGGAGGAGGAAGAGGCTGGAGGTGATGCTGATGACGAATACCAGCACTGACACATCCAGCATCCCTGTGTCCAGGCCAGCAGCTGTGTCAGGGTTTGCTGACTGTAAACAAAGTGTCCAGGCCAGCAGCTGTGTCAGGGTTTGCTGACTGTAAACAAAGTGTCCAGGCCTACAGTAAGCTCAAGGTAAAGGTGTCACACAACCTATGTGGTCGTAGGGGAGCCAGGCGTCAGAGACCTCACTTCTCATAGGGGCCAGCATATTCAGGGCGGTGCCCATCTCCACACCCTCGCTGCTTTACCTTCCCTGACCCTAAAGAGGTAAGTACCCATTTACAGATGGGTAAACTGAGGGACTGTACTGAAGCCAAGGCGCGCAAACGGTCATCCATCCAGCTGGTAACCATGCTGGACGCTGTTTGTCCTTGGCTGGGCAAAGCGAGTGCTCTGACCACTGAGCTACCCTGTCCCCCTTACAGGAACATGCTGTAATGCTTTGGAAGGCTATGATCAGATCGTCTTCTTTTAGAAGTGAATGTTAGCATGACAACATATACTCCATATACAAATTAAAACAAAACTACTCCGAAACTAGAGTACAGGTGCCTGTGAAAACGTTCATGCACGCAAACTTCTCTTTCATTGTGTACTAATGGTCCTAGAGTGATATCCCAAGGTGGGGAGTATGATTGTGCATATTCTGGGTGACCTATAGGGCGTTTTGAATTGAGGACAAGCCCTCAACAAGAGCTACAAGAAGAAGAGCGACAACAACAGCAATAACATATAATAACGATCAATGATAATATACAGATTTCTTGCAATCACAGAAGATAACATCAGTAGCATACTTTCGACCTCTGTGCTTATGAGCAACAGAAGGCGCGTTCCTTGGTAATCCGGGCGACGACCGATCCGGTATGGAAATTCTGGCTGTCTTTGTCATGGGTGTATCTTGGGCAAATCAAACCTGGCGAAGCCCATCCCTCTCCAGGTCGGATTTTTTGATTGGGTTTACTCCCCACATGTGGCAGGTGGTACTGGGTTAAATGGTTACCAGTAGCAGAGGGAGTCTCTGATCTGCTACATGCTACTGATGTAAAACACAGCAACAGCAAAATCCGTGCCAGAAACAACACCATCATTGCACATGGAATGTACGGACACTAAGAGCTGCAGGCAAAGTGGAAGAACTGACACATGAGATGTCCAGAAATCCATGGCACATCCTTGGGCTCTGCGAAGTAAGGTGGAAAAACATGGGAGAAACAACGACCCAGGAAGACCACAAATTATACTACAGTGGAAAACAGGATAAACATGAACACGGCGTGGGATTTCTCGTTCACAAAGACACCGTGAACACCGTCATGAGCTGTCAGCCTGTGTCCAGCAGACTTATTACCATCCGCCTGACAGCAACCCCCTTTAACATAACTGTAGTACAGGCATGTGCCCCTACATCAGACTGCACAGATGAAGCCATAGAAGAATTTAATGACCAGCTACAAGAGGTTCTGAATCAAACTCCCAAGAAAGACATCCTCGTTGTGCAAGGTGACTGGAACGCCAAGGTAGGAGAAGATGCATGGAAAGATTGGGAGGGCGTTTGTGGGCCACATTGTAAAAACCAATCAAATGAAAGAGGCTTGAGACTCCTGGACTTTGCCAGTAACAACCACCTCCAGCTAGTGAATACACTTGGCCCACACAAGAAATCCAGAAAATGGATATGGCATAGCCCAAATGGAGAACACCACAACCAAAAAGATTACATCATGGTGAAAAGACGGTTTCAGTCTAGCGTTAACATCGCACAGACACGAAGTTTTCCAGGAGCATACATAGGGAGTGATCATGATCTTGTGATGATGACTTTCAGACTACTTCCAAAGAAAATCCACAAGCGGAACATCAGGATCAAATTTGACCTCGAGAAGCTGAAGGACCCAGAGGTAGTAGAAATTTTTCAAGCAAGGATAGGTGGAAAGTTTGCAACACTCACTGTGATAGACTCAGACATAGATACACTGACGAATAGTTTCAACACAGCAGTGACTGAAACAGCAAGCGAGCTTCTTGGCAAACGCCGACCAGTCAAAAAACCATGGGTCACACCTAACATCCTACAACTATGCGACAAGCGTAGAGAGTGAAGAAAAAGAAAAATGAAACAAAGAAAGAGCAGAACAATATAAGGCAGTCAACAAAAGAATCAGGAAGTCCATGACGGAGGCAAAAGAGAAATGGATCGGTGAACAGTGCCAAGACATTGAAGAGAACATCAAGAAAAACAATAGCAAGAAAGCATATCAGCTGGTGAAAGACCTGACTAGCACAAAACAAGTAAAAGGTTTAACAGTCCAAGACTAAAACGTGAAGTGTCTAACTGACAACCAGATATTCTGAACAGATGGACAGAATACTGCTCCGACCTGTATAACTATAGAACCGCAGGAGATCCAGAAGTCCTTAATGTACCCGAAAGCAAAGACACAGACAGTCACCCTATCCTCCGAGAAGAAGTGGAAACAGCAGTCAGATCGCTGAAAAGGGGAAGTCAGCAGGGGCTGACAACATTCCAGCTGAGTTGGTTCAAGCTGGAGGGGAAGCCATGATCAGCGCCCTACTAAGAATCTGCAACAAGATCTGGCAGACAGGAAAATGGCCAACACCATTGACACAGTCACTCATCATCACCCTCCCCAACAAAGGATCTCTACAACAATGCCATAATTACCGCACAATCACCCTCATATGCCACCCAAGCAAGGTCATGCTGCAGATAATATTGAATGGACTGAAGCCACAAGCAGAGACCATCATTGCTGAGGAACAAGCAGGTTTCAGAGCAGGGCGCAGCACAACAGAACAGATATTCAACCTCAGAATACTATGTGGGCGGTACCTTCAACATCAACCAGACCTTTACCACGTATTTATCGATTTACATAAGGCATTTGACAGGGTGTGGCATGCAGCTTTGTGGGCAACCATGGATTTGTACAGCATCAAGGCAAACCTGATCAGAGTCATCAAACAGCTGTACAGCAAGGCCACCAGTGCAGTGTACTACAACAACAACATTGGAGAATGGTTTCGAACAACAGTTGGAGTAAGGCAGGTCTGTCTACTCTCACC
Source organism: Rapana venosa (assembly GCA_028751875.1). Classification (NCBI taxonomy): domain Eukaryota; kingdom Metazoa; phylum Mollusca; class Gastropoda; order Neogastropoda; family Muricidae; genus Rapana; species Rapana venosa. Next base: position 4,323,610 of record CM054154.1, read on the forward strand.
CACTCTTTTCAACATCTCCCTTGAGAGAATCATGGCTGATGCACTGGAACATCATGAAGGATTAGTCAGCATTTATGGCAGAACGATCACAAACCTCCGCTTCGAAGATGACATTGATGGAATAGCAGGATCAGAAAAAGAGCTTGCCAGCCTAACAGAACACTTGAATAAGGCCTCCAAAACATATGGCATGGAAATCAGTGCAGAGAAGATCAAACTGATGACTAATAACATCAACGGCATTAGCACTGATATCAGGGTTAATGACCAGAAGCTGGAAACAGTTCAAAGCTTCAAGTACCTGGGAGCCATTGTATCAGACCAGGGATCCAAGCCAGAAGCAGTATGCAGGACTGCACAGACAATAACAGCTTTGTCAAAACTAAACACCATCTGGAGAGATAAAAATATCTCACTTATCTCCAAAAATCAGACTAATGCGCTCCCCTTTTCATATCCCTATTTCTGTATGCCTGTGAATCATGGACCCTGACTGCAGATTTGGAGAGAAGAGTACAGGCGGTGAAGATGAGATGCTTTCGGAGACTCCTTGGCATCTCCTACAAAGACCACATAAGCAACGAAAGCGTGCATAACAGAATCCACCCAACCATTGGACCCTATGAGAACCTTCTATCGATCGTGAACAAGCGTAAACTTAAATGGTATGGGCATGTCACAAGATCCAAAGGACTTGCAAAGACAGTTTTACAAGGCACTGTCCAAGGAGGAAGAAGAAGAGGCAGACCAAGGAAGAGCTGGGAGGATAACATCAGCGAATGGACAGGCCTAGAACTCAACAAAACCCTGAGAGTGGCAGAACACAGAGAGGAATGGAGGGAACTGGTTGTTGAGTCTTTGAGGGTGCCCCCACGGTCGTCAGACTACAGGACAGATAGATAGATAGACAGAAGATAAACATAATTTAAATTTAGACACACACAAATACCTCCATAATCCAAGGTAGGCAATAAGGGTTTTCTTAAGGTTGAGTTTGAACATTTCAAATGTACGTTTAAAGGCAAAATGGGAAGGGGGAAGTCATTTCAAAATGATGGAATAGAGAAAGAGTGACCGCCACCAGTGGATTATTTGAATGTGGGTGTTTGGAAGCAGACGGTATCTGCAGCAGACCGGAGAGAGCAGGATGGAGTGTGCAGGTGAAGACAGTTACAGAGACAGGAGGCAGGTGTCGCTTTGTGGAGACAGTTGTTACAGAGGGAACCTAGCTTACATCTACATCTTCTTGAGAAGAAATTTGCTATACAGGAGTGGTGCGTTCAGTTCTGTGTCTTTCTTATGCTAGGCAGACTGCAGCCAAAGCAAGGATCTGCCATGTTATGTTCACTTCACTTTGGTTTGGGGGATGACGCCCTGCTGACTTGCTGTGTCCGCTGCACCGTGACCTCAAGGCAGAGATGCTGTCCACACAGAGCTGGTCAGGTCTGCCCTCCCCTGCTCAGCCAAGGCCTGGCTGAACTATGGTTATGCTGCCATGGTAACGGTGAGCTTGTCCGGCCACACACCGCTATTAGCAGAGCAATCTGCACTCCTCTTTATAGGAGCACACAAGTAGCTGAAATCGGAGTAAGGCTTCAAAGTCACTTGACAAATGTTTTTATGCTGTTTAGTTTTGAAACGCGTTGGAAAAACGGCAGCAGCAAGAACAACAACAACAACAACAACAACAACAACACTGGGAGCGGTTCTGATGGTTCTGATTTTTCACACTTTCTGCTCCTGACACAAGATGTGGTATGCCATATTTCTGGTGTGGCAGACAGCACTGATAATCTGACACAGGATGAGCTGTTTCAGGTGTTCCAGGGGTGACAGACAGACGGACTGCATTGGCAATGAAAGGCAAAATGCTTCTGAGTTGTCTGCTGCTGGTCTTCGTTACCATGGTGACGGCAGTGGTGGAAGTAGGTTTTTGCCCTTGTTTTGTTTGTTGCTGTGTCTTTCTGCTTCCTTATTGTGTCTGATGAACTGGTGAATGGGAGAGTGAATTGATGTGAGTGAGTATGTGTGTGTGTGCGTGTGCGCACGCGCGCGCGCGCACGTGTGTGTGTGCGTGCATACGTGCGTGCGTGTGTGTGTGTGTGTGTGTGTGTGTGTGTGTGTGTGTGCATGTGTGTGTGTTTATTTTTTACATTGTTTTTATTCTTTTATTTCAAGGATAATGGAATAAGCGCCTATACTCTTTTTTCATCCAGTCTCCGTGTATATGCTTTTCTGTACATTGTGTCATCCATTCCCACCGGCACACAATGGCCTACTCTTCCGAAAAGCAAACGGGTTTTAACGTGTGCGCAAGATGTTCTGCGAGCGTTTGCAGACGGAACCTTTGGACATGGTACACGCCAGCAAAAGCAAACAGAAACAATGTCAAGAGGCAAAGGCGTAGCACGTCACACTGGCTTGCCGACAAACCAACTGTCCCCTATCTCCTCATCTGGCAATGTGCTCTTCAAATGCATATGTTTGTGGGTATGCATGCGTGTGTAAGTGTGCAGGTATGTGCGTGGATATGTTCATGTGTGTGGGTTCTTTATTGCGTGTCTGCCCCTTCCTCCCCCTGCTTGTCTATCTCTCCATCTATTGTAGAAGTCTATACCAAGTTTGAAGTGATGAACCCGATCAATTCATTCAAATCAAAATGACACAACACTCCCAAATCATAAAACCTGACTCCTAAATGCTCCTCACTGCAGGAGACCCCGCCTCCCAGGGTGCCTCTGCCGGTGATCACCAGCGTGCAGGTGGAGACGTCAGCGCAGAGAGGGGGAGCCATCATCACTGTCCACTACATGGCTCCTGAAGAACCCGACACTCTGTGGCTTGTCAACGCTCTGCCCATTCAGGGTAAGTCAGGGCCCTTTGGGAGCTTCAAGAGGGTGGGATGGTGGGGGTAGAGGAGGGAATAGTTTTAGGATAGGATAATGATAGTGTTTGAAAGAGAGATGCTTCTCAATGTATAAGCCTGCAGCAAAGAAAGATCTGCTCCACAAGTTCATTGACTTCAAGAAAGCGTTTGATAGAGAGTGGCACATTTTCAGCATTGAGGAAGGATTAGTGCACATCATTCATGCATTTTATGACAGTGGCCACAGCGCAAACCTTATGGTCACCCGGATCGGAGATATCTTTGAGCAACAGAGGAGTCAGAGAAGGATCCATACTTCTTTCACCTCCTTTATTCAATCTCTTTTTTGCGAAATTCGTGCAAGAGATTCTCCCTGATTGCCACATCACTTGGTGGTAGATTCATTTGCAATCTGAGTTTTGCTAAGGATATTGATCTTCTAAGATGCAGTAAATACGAATTCCAAGAACTTACATGCAAGTTAGAGCAGTGATCTAGTGCTTATGGTGTGGAGATCAGTGCAGAGAAAAACACGGCCACGGTAAACAGCACTAGCACTGTTGCAACAGCATCCTCATGCATGGCCAACATCTTGGAGAAGTCTCACCTCACCGTTGTTACCTGTCAGCAGCACCGAGTTTGGCGTTAGCCGCTGCATCCAGTGAGAATAGCATGCTCCCTTTTCTCCATATGCTCTGCTCTTCGCAGAGAAATAGACCCTTTAATATCTCTTGGCTCCACACGACAAGATGACGCTCTGCAGCTGAAATAATGTCAATAGCCTTGCAATTTTGGCATGGCAAAGTTGACAGATTTTTTTAAAAGCAGTATATCCGTTCCAACAAAGATGACGTGTTTAGAACTGTCGTCGTTTCCATATGCTGTACGGGTCTGAACAGATGGCCCTGGATCAACATCGAAAAGGAGATCCAAGCCTCTGACGCAAATCATTTAGAAAGCCTTCTAACATTTCTGGCGTGACCACGGAACCAGCTAGTAGTGTGGAAGAGCTGTCCGAAAGCTGGCCACTGAACTCTTACTGTGTCTGTAAAAGGGAACGCTGCTGATCTGGCACGTCTTCGTACGTAAACTCCTCGCTAAGCCTTCTGCAGGGGGACCGAGGAAGGAAGACACAGGGGAAAGAGAACCACTGCATGCAGAACATTCAACGTGGGGACCAGCCTTGGCATGGCGCTGCTGCTGCTGTGCTGCCTGCGTAAGGCTGAAGACAGTTCAGTGTGGAGTGATGAGTGCACGATCGGTCTGCAGACCTCTCCTGAACATCTGGTGAAAGGACGCTTCTGAAGATGACTCGATGGGATGATGATGATGATGATGAATGATGATGATGATGATTGCACGCTGGCTCTGCTCTGCTGGCATGTGGCTGCTGCTGCTGCAGTCTGCTGCTGCTGCAGTGATGTAGTGGCTGTGGTGAATGAACATGTGATATGTGATGAGTATGATATGATGTAGCACTCAGATGATGATCCTTGCATGCCCGTCTCCTGATATAATATATGATGATGAAATGATGACTTGTTGGTTGGTGGATAGATGGTGATGATGGTGATGATGATGATGAATGATGTGATGATGGTGATGATGAGTGATGAGATAGTGTGATGGATGGGTGGTAGTGGTGGTGGTGGGTGTGTGTGATGATGATGATGATGATGATGATGCTGGTGATAGCAATGTGCATAGCGCTTGAACTTGTTTCTTCTTCTTCGACGTCGTATTCTTCTTCTTCTTCTCCTTCTTCTTCTTCTTCTTCTCCTTCTTCTTTTTCTTTCACTTTTGTAGGCCACGTGGGTTCCCTGGATAAGAAAACCTATACCAAATTAGATTGGTCAGAAATAAGCTCTTGTTCATTATCCATTGTTTACAGCTTTTACGGATTATTCTTTTCTTTTTTTTATTGAAATAACCTTTTTCATCAAATTCGAAACGTAAGATGGACTATTTCACATATTGATTTCATTGAATAACTTATTCATCAGATACTTGAAAGCAGATGGACTTTTTTCACAGCCTTGTTGATAAATTGGATGGACTAATTAAAAATGTCTATGTTAGATAGAGGGTGTTTATTTATGTGTTGTTAGATAGGAGATGGAGTATTTCACATACTATCAGCCAGCAAGATGGACTTACTTACTTTACTATACTTTACTTTTGTCTTCCGCTTATACCCGGAGTGTCGCGGGAGATATAGCTGTCTGTCGGCAGCGAGGCGTGTAGCCTTGAGGAGGACATGCCGTGGGGCTTTTAGGGTGTCAGCCACGGAATCATTCCATCTTCTTCTTGGTCGTCCCTTTGGCTTTTCCTTCCTGAGTGCCGGGTGTTGTAGGCCCGAAGAGCTGGCTGGTTGTGAGGCATCCGTGTCAGGTGTCCGAATCCACTTGATCCTCTGCTGGTCGATGTGTTGTAGGACTGTGTGTTGCACCTACCATGTCTCTGATGACTTCGTTTCTGATTTTGTCTCTTGGGTCTTGTTGACTGATCTTCTTAGGCATTTTCATTTCACACGTGACTAGTTTACGTCTGAGGGCTTTGTGAGGGGCCATGTTCTGACACTGGTACGTGAGCGTTGGCAGGAAGATGGTGTTAATCAGTTTTTCCTTTGTGTCATGGGGATGCTGGTGTGTTTCAGAGAGGGGCGAGCTTGGTAACTGACCGCATTAGCCTTCTGACATCTTGTTTCAATTTCACGGTCTAATCTTCCAGTTCTCTGCAAATACACTGCCCAGATATTTAAATTCGCTGACTTGATTAACTGGGATCCATTGATATTGATGTCCAGAGTGTGTGGTCTCCTGCTGACTGTCATGACTCGGTCTTACTGACACTGATTTTTCATGTCATAGGCCTGGCAGGTGCTGTTTGAGTGATCTGTGTGCTCTGGAGCTGTGCCTTCTTGCTATGTATTATTGCCTGGTCATCAGCAAACATGAGTTCGTTGAGTGCCTCAGGATCTGGGTTGGCCTCCTTTGCAATCTGGTCCATGTAAATGACAAAGAGCAGAGGGGAGAGGCAACAGCCCTGTCTCACCCCGGATGTAACTGGAACCAGTCAAGTTCCACTGGTCGTGCGGACTGCGCTCTCTTGCTGTTGGCATAGATAGCTCGGATGTTGTCCAGCAGCTGCTCCTTCACGCCATACTGCTCCAGCACCTTCCACAACTTGTCTCTGTTTACTGGTCAAAATCCTTCTCTTGATCTACAAAGATAAGGTGGAGATCTCGGTTGTGTTGATCGCCTTCTCACACAGCTGTCTGAGAGCAAAGATTGCGTCTGTGCACCTCTTCTTTACTGAATCCAAACTGAGCATCACTAAGGAGATGTTTCCGTTTTTGTTCTAGTGCGCTGGTCTAGATTTTTGCATAATTTTCCTAAATGGCTGAGGAGTGATATGCCTCTGTAGTTACTGCAGTCTTTCTTGCTGCCCTTCTTCTTCCAAATTGGCACTTACTATTGCATTCTGCCAGTCCTCTGGGTACTTTCCTCTCCTCCCAAGCTTTTGAAGATGGGTGGTGAGCCTACATTATACCTGTTTCCCCACATGCATGGATGGCTTCAGTGTTTATGCCATCGTCACCTGCTGCTTCCTTTAGGGCTGGTCTTCACTGCTCTTCTGACTTCACTTCCAAGATGGTAGGTTCTGAGTGGTCTGGGTAGTTGGGGGTAACTGGAACTGGGTGTTCGTGCCTGTTTGTCCTGCAGGGTTGACAGTTCTTGAAGTACTCTTTCCATCTTTCACTATCTCTTCTTCCTCGTTCAGGCCTTGTCCTTTTGCATCGTTGATTACAGCGGTGGGGTCAAGGGTTCGTCTCGCATTCTCATTGCTTTCACACTCTTGTAGAACTCTCTTATGGAGGTTTTGCACTTTTCACTTAGCTCTTCTCCATATTTTCTCCATGAATTTTCCTTTGCTGTTCTGACTATTTTCTTGGTGTGTCTTCGTGCAATTCTGTACCTGATGTAGTCCTCTTCTGTCTTTGATTAATCCAGGTCTTGTAAAGACTCTTCTTCTCTCTGATTGCTTCTTTCACTTCTTTGTTCCACCAGGCTGTTGCCTTTCGGTATTTTCCTCTAGTCTTCTTCACACCACATGCTTCTTTCAAAGAGTTCCTGCACAGCGGTTTTAAAAGTGTGCCAGGTTTGCTCTGCATCCAGTGATGTGGTGTTAACATAGTCCAACTTCTCTCTTACAGTGTGCTCTATCTGAAACTTGACCTCCTCGTTCTGCAGCTTGTGCATATTAAGTCTTTCAGGCTGCTTTTTTTCTGTTGGTGGTCCTCCTCTTTTTCTTGGTGGTTAGCGTTGTGATGACTGGCCTGTGGTCTGTGTCCAGGCCAGCGTTTGGGATAGCTCTGAATCTGCAACTTTGTTCCGTATGCTGATCTAAATATTAGGACAAAGTCTGATTTTGGACGAATTTTATCATTCCATTGTACCAGGTTAAAAACTGAGTGTCGATGTTGGAAGAAGTGTAGTATATCAGGTCGTTCCGCGCATGTTCTAGTACCATGTTGGCCTAGTAGTTGCATGGTGTTCTGCTCACTGTGGTCCAAGATGTTTCCTGTCCATGACTCTTCTCTCCCCAATCGGCCGTTGAAGTACTCCCGTGACATTTAGATCTTCTTTACTCAGGATACGTATGAAAATCAGAGACTTTTCGAAGAACGATCCTTAACCCATCTGAGTAGAGTCATTTAGGTGCTTAAACTTATGTAGTAAATTCTGTCGCTCTCTAATGCTGATTTTAGTGATCTTCTGAAACATGCTCCGTACTCACTAGTGCTTTGCCATATCTGGTGTATGATGAAACCTACCGTTGTTGCTCGTGCTCTTTGGCTTCACTCCACCAAAACCAGAACAGTGTGTGTGTTCCTTTGTAACTTCCTTCAGTCTAGTGTCATGATTACCCGGATAGAGACTTACGCTGGGTCATAAAGTCCACAAAGCTCAGGTTCTTTGTTTGTCAACCACAGATTTCAAGTCCGATCTTGTCACAATTCCTAACTCTTGTCCGTTTTTCTCCAAGTTGTTACCGTTAAGTCAGCCGTATTAATCTCCTTTTCTTTCTTGACGGTTTAATAAATCCACTGCCGTCTTGCTTGGCCCGTCGCAGTTCCATCAGGCCCGTTGGTGCCATCAGCTGTTCCACCTCACGCCGAGGACGATTGGTTGGACTTTAGGGGGCGAAGGGACTATCCACTATATCAGCCAAACATGAAATATTTCACCTAATTCAGTGAAGATAAAACATGCTCGTAGCATCAGCAAGATGTAATATGTTCACTATTCGCCAGAAAGAAAATTACTGAATCGCCAGAAGATGAACTATTCACGTAATGACGAAGAGATGAAATCTTCACGTATTCGCCTAGAAGATGAATTTCCACTCCTCTAGCAAAGATAGCTATTCACGTATATTCAGCAGAGTGAGTATTTACGTAAAACAGCCAGAAGGGAGCTATTTCAGTAAATCAGCAGAAAGTGACTATGTAACGTAAATCAGCCAGAAAGTGACTATTTCACGTAATATAGCCAAAATGTACACGTTTTATGTATCAGAAAGTGGCCTTTTACGTAATATTCAGACCAGGAATGAGATATTTACGGATATAAACCAAATAGGTTTGTTACGTATATCACCAGAAGTGCTATTTACGCAATATCACCGAAGTGTCTATTTCATCGAATTCCTGCAGTAAGTGACTTATACATTTCTCGAAGTGGCTTGTTAGTAAATACACCAGAGGTGGCTATGTTACGTAATATCAGCCAGAGAGTTGCTATGTTACGTAATCACCAGAAGGGGACTATGGTTAGTAATATCAGCAGAAAGTGGACTATGTTAGATAATACACCAAAATGACTATGTTTATAATACAGCGAAATGGATATTATGAGAGATATCAGCGAATAGTGGAACTATGTACGTATAAATCAGCCAGAAGATGGACTATGTTACGTAATATCGCGAAAGGGATATATAATATCACAGAAGGAATGTCAATATCAGCCAGAAAGTGGACTATGTTACGTAATATCAGCCAGAAGGTGGGCTATGTTACGTAATATCAGCCAGAAAGTGGACTATGTTACGTAATATCAGCCAGAAAGTGGACTATATTACGTAATATCAACCAGAAAGTGGACTATGTTACGTAATATCAGCCAGAAGTGGACTATGTTACGTGATATCAACCAGAAAATGGACTATGTTACGTAATATCAGCCAGAAGGTGGGCTATTTCACATATCGTTTTATGTGACGGGGTGGTGCGGGAAATATCGAGGTAAAATCATTCTCTTCAGATTCCTCAAGCAGTTATCTTTTCCTTGTAAATTGATGGGTAGTTGTTTGGTTTGTTATAATTGGTATGCTTTATTATTCAAAGATATTTTCCCTATCAGATCCAAGTAACATGTTTAATATTGATTGTTTTGGTTTTAGCTGTTTTCATTATCAGCAAGAGCTCCAAGGTTCACCAAGGGCAAGATGTTTGCGTATGCGACTGTCCCCCCCCCCCCCCCCCCCCCCCCCAGCATTCGACCCTTTAGGTAACCGCATGCCGACGTCAGGAATAGCGTCTACACAGGACTCCTAAGTGCATGCGTCTTTAAAACAATCATTTTCATCGTTCCTTCTGGTACTAAATGGCCTACACGTACGAAAGGTGGAACGAGTTTTTAACGTGTGTACACACTATTCTGTGAACACTGGGACATGGTGCCTCAGTTCGAGACTCATCCCAAGGGTTTTGACATTTAGTTCCATTATCTCGTTAACATGGGAAGAAGGGGCACAGGTTTTTGGTTACCATGTCATTTCACTTTCCATAGGATTGCGTGGGCAGCTTCCATTGAAGCGACTCTAAAAAGACTCATCAAAGCGTGGCTTCTGCATGCTACCGCTCATATATGATTACGTAGCTTGCTGTTTTTGGATTGTATTCTATTGAAGGAACGTTTTTATGGAACATCAGATCCAAGATGACTTGTTCTGTGCACCGTTGTATCCCAAAGGGTCATGCCAGGCTCTCCTTGCTGAAATCCCACAGTGAACAGACTCCCCAAGAACTAGGCTCTTGCTTCTTTGGATCGTGTGTAGCTGCCTGGTTTGGGGGCGGGGCATCTCGTTGGTCAGAGCATTCCCTTTCCCCCAGCTAAGGTTAAGCAGCCTCGATCGTGGTTACCAAGTGGATTGGTGACCATTTGTGCAGCTTGGCTTTAGTACAGTTCCCTAGTTCACGCAGCTGCAAATGGGGCCCTGCCCGCTTTAGGCTCATGGAAGGTAAAGAAGCGAGGGAGAGGAGATGGGCGCCGCCCTCAATGTACTGGCCCCTGGAGACGCTGCGGTCTCTGACTCTGCACTCCCCAGTGACTGCATAGATTATGGGAACACCTTTACCTGTATCTTCAGCCTGCTTGTTTCGCATTGAGTGTAATATAGTCGGAGAACCTTTCCCGCCATGTGACTATCAGAGCCACGATGAAGCCTTTGGTGCGTACTGTTCTCCTGCAGGGGCGCGTGTGGGGTACCTGGAGATGAAGGCCTTCTCGGACAAGACCCGCCGCGGCATGACCCAGCTGTCCACCATGCTGGACAAGCGCAGTCACTTCTCTGTCTGCCTGCACAACGTGGTGGCCGAGGTGTGCGCGGCTCTGGCTGCCCCCTTCCCTGACCACCACCTCCTCCGCCAGGACCTGGACATCCCTTGGCCTCTCATGACTCCAGGTCAGTTGGGGGAGGGAGGGTAGGGGTGGGGGTGGATAAGTGTGATTGATGTGAGGTGGGGTGCCAGACGTCTCCTTTCTCTAAGGCACTGTGGTTCACTAGGAGGTGGATGGTCCATGACCTTTGGTGTTAACAAATGCTTGTTCCGAAAGGGAAACAGACGCAGTGTAGACAACTACACCTGGAGCAGCAACAAGCTGATAACTTATGCCGTACTCCTCCACCATCAAACAAAACCATACTTGGTACTTGGCAGCTGACAATACATGTCACAACACATCAACCCTATTGAACAGTGTGTTTGATAATTTAAAGGTATCTTTTCTAAACTTGCTGCCTTTACACTTCTGAAAACTTTGAAACTTCATCCATATTTGCATATCGATACCACATTTTTTTCAAGTCAGAAAAGAAGAAAAACAACACTAAGCAAGAACAAAGGAATGAACAAAAAGTGAAGTCGAGAGACACGGAAGAATATCAGCTTGTCACAGCTATTGATCCCAGCTTGTTCAGATGACAGCACAGAGTACTTAATTAATATGTATTGAAAACATCTCTTGATGCCTGCATCAAGCCCCGCCTGCAATGGATATCACCACATGTCCTTTCATGAATAGCGTGTTGTCTGCCAGCGAATGAATATAGCTTCTGGTGAACCATTGTCCATCCATCCTTGTATCTAAGTGATAGGAGACCTGTGGAGGTGGAGGATCTATAGCAGAAATAATACAAACCATATGGAAAGGGAGCCATGTAACAGTTTGGTATTAGACTATCAATGCGACGCCTAAAAACTAATGCAACTAGAGAAAACACTATCAAAGAGCTGTGAAGAATCGCAACAACAGAGCCATGTGCAAAAGACTTAGAAATACCAGAAACGAATAGTTCCATCCGTCAGCATTACATTTGCATCTTCTTCAGAAGCATTTTGTTCTTTAAAAAGTTATCAAGTAAGAAAACACGAAGCTTCTGACAATACAATAAACAGTGCCCCATAAAAAAACTGTGCACCACAAATGCACCTAACATAATTAAACAAAACTTCGTTTTAAGAGCATTAAGTCGGATTTTGTAAGAAATGATGGTAATCAGTGTCGCATAGAATATGGAAGAGTATCGCGCCTTTTCCCAACATGAATTAACGAAGTTTTACTTGTGTTCTGTGATACCAGCTTCACATGTGTACGATCCTGAGGATGCTTTGAAAAGGTTGTCTCTAACAAGAGGAAGATTCGTGTGTGTGTGTGTGTGTGTTCGTGTGTCTGCTGTGTGTGTGTGTGTGTGTGTGTTGTGTGTGTGTGTGTGTGTGTGTGTGTGTGTGTGTGTGTGTGTGTGTGTGTGTTCGTGTGTGTGTGCGTGCGTGCGTGCGCGCGCTCTCATCTTGCCGTTTCGCTGTGAAGGTCCTCTGGTGAGGTACAGGGAAGGGCAAAGGCTAAAGATCCACGCTCCCGTGTTGGACACCTCCTACAACTATACCTACACTGCCTCCCTCTACTCCAAAAACCCCGACCATGTGAGTATACACCCACACTGCCTCCTCTACTCCAAAAACCCCGACCATGTGAGTATACACCCACACTGCCTTCCTCTACTCCAAAAACCCCGACCATGTGAGTATACACCTACACTGCCTCCCTCTACTCCAAAAACCCGACCATGTGAGTATACACCTACACTGCCTCCCTCTACTCCAAAAACCCCGACATTGAGTATACACTACACTGCCTTCCTCTACTCCAAAAACCCGACCATGTGATAACACTCACTGCTTCCTCTACTCAAAAACCCGACCATGTGAGTTCACCCATGACTTCCTCTAATCCAACACCTACATCGTAAGTATACACCCATACTCCTTCTTCTTCCCCAACTTTGACTACTATACAGCTACATCTTCTCACTCAAAAAACCTGACCGATTAAATGTATTTTTGTTTGTGCTCAGTCTGTTTGTCAATGACTTTGATGCAGGCACACAATGATAGTTTCTGTATCTTTGTTCATTTAACATAAGCCACTCACAATCACCATCGATTATTCTATTTTTGTTGTTCACTGTTTTACAATAGATTTGTAGTGTAGGCGTATATTTTTTATCCTTGCATTTATATTTTCCTTCTATGGCAGGTTTATTAGATCAGGAGAATGTAACCTTATTCTTATAAATACTTTATCAACGGTAACTTTAAAGTGTCTGGCTGTAGGGCACAGGGAAGATGTCAAGTTAACATTCACCACCAAGCCATCGGAGGAATCCCCATCACTAACACAAAGTTTAGTCATCTCAGGCAAAGTCACTGATCAAATACTGTCAATAAAAGATTTCAAATGTCAGGCTTTATTTTTGCTGTATTTCACATGTTCTTGTTGTAGTTTCTCATTGTGTTTTGTGTAGCGAGGAAAGAACTGTAGCTAGTTGTCTGCTGTTGTTTCCCTCCACTACTACTTTCTCAGTGACTGCTGGTGTCTGGTGTCTGATGTCTGATGTCTGATGTCTGGTGTCTGGTGTCTGGTGTCTGGTGTATGATGTCTGGTGTCTGGTGTCTGGTGTCTGATGTCTGGTGTCTGGTGTCTGGTGTCTGATGTCTGGTGTCTGGTGTCTGTCACTGCTATTGTGTAGATGCAGGAGAGGGGGGAGATCAAGTCAGACATGTAAAGTCCTTTGGTTTTAACCATGAATTCTGCTATGGAATATGGTTTACAACAATATTGTCTTTGTTTTGTGCATTGGAGCTCTCTCTCTTTCTCTCTCTTCCTGTCTGTCTGTCTGTCTGTCTGTCTCTCTCTCCTTCTCTCTCTCTCTCTCTCTCTCTCTCTCTCTCTCTCTCTCTCTCTCTCTCTCTCTCTCTCTCTCTCTCTCTCTCTCTCTCTCTATCTCTCTCCCCCTCTCTCTCTTCCTTCACCATATGTTATTGTTGTTATATATATATTATATATATATATATATATATATATATATATATATATATTTTATTGTTGTGTTATATATATATATATATATATATATATATATATATATATATATAGATATATATATATATATATATATATACGTGTCCCTATCTGTATCAGTGTTGTCCTGTGTTTTCTGTTCTTGTTAGATTTGTAAGATGTATTTTGTGTGGCCTACTTACCTACTTGCATGACTTTTTGGCCCTTTGTTGTTGCTGTTGTTTTGTTGTTTTGTTTCTTGATTGATTATAGTTTGCATGCTTAATGGTCAGCTGGTCTATTCAATTGATCTTGTTCCTGTAGCTTTGTTTTTTACATGCTGTCTTAGCCATTCAGGTATTCAGGTTCTTTTGGATTACTATTTTTTCTCAGATCTGCTGGTGGTATGGGTTTCTTTTAAAACAATTCTATCCTGGACTATCTTTTTTTCCCTGAAGGGATTGGTCTTTGTCTGCAGTAAATGCGATTATGGTGCTTTTAGATTGCCCGTTTTCATGATTGAATTCAATGGAGTAACAAAGAGCTCAAGTCATGGCTGAAGCCTTTTTTATGAAAGTGTACAGCTTACACATAATTATCAGCAAACACTGTATGAATTTAGTGTTCTTGTTGTGGTAAATGTGGCAAAAAAGTTGTTGTCTGGATTGTAAGAAAGTGTTTTAAAATGATCAGTCAGTTATGTTATGAAATGCTTTGTGAATGGACCATTTTTATACTTTGTAAACATATACACTACTTTTTCTAAGTGTTCTTAAACTGATAAGAAGAAGTATTGTATGGTTTTTTTAAACAATGATAATATTATTGTACTTTAAAAACCAAACATTTGTGCTATGTTTCTAAGTGCTTTTAAACTAATATCAAGTAGTAATGTTCCTTATTGTTTTTAGAACACAACTTTTGGTAAAGGTTGTAACACTAATCGTAAGTAGCATATTTCACGGAATGATGCATTCGATTGGTTTGGACTTCCATGTTTCATCCATTCCATCCACAATAAACTCTGTGTTAAAACACAAGCGATATCATCGATACACAAACGCAATAGCAGTGACAAAACGCAATATCAACGATAACAAAAAAATTACCAATGACAAAGCAAAGCAATGTCAACAATAAAAAAATGTATAGCAATAACAACAAACATCATCATCAACAACAACAACAAGAATAACAATGCTGACACCTATAAAAGCAATAACAAGGACAATGTCCGCCCACAGAGTCAGAATAAACTGGTAAAATAGCAACACCAAACAATAACAACAACAACAACAACAGCAGCAGCAGCAACAACACCACCTAGCACATCGATGCTGACATTGATAACAGCAATAACAACAACAATGTCCACCACTGAGCCAGGGCATTCTATTGCAGCACAAGAACTTCAGCTACAGCAATAACAGCAACAGTAACAACAACAACATCGATGCTGACACACAGCAACACAAAGACACACACAGAGCCAGGACAGACTGGTGCAATAGCAGCAGCAGCAACAACAACCATAACAACAGCGACAACAACAATAACAACAACACTAACTACGCGGACACTGATAATGGCAATAAAACGGATAGTGTTCACCACAGATTCAGAGCAGACTAGTGCAGTACTAAAAACATCAATAACAACAGAAGCAACAACAACAACAACAACGACGACAACAACATCAACAACAACAAACATCAATACTGACACTGATAGCAACAATGACATAGACAATGTCCATGCATAGACCTAGTGCAGACTGCTGCACAACAACAACAACAGCAACACCTCTAACAATGCTGACATCGATAACAACAACAACAACAATAACACGACATTGTCCATTCACAGAGTCAGGCAGACTGCTGCACAACAACACCTCTAACAATGCTGATATTGATGACAACAACAATAATAATAATAACACGACAATGTCCATTCACAGAGTCAAGGCAGACTGGTGCACAACAACAACACCTCTAACAATGCTGATATTGATGATAACAACAATAATAATAACACGACAATGTCCATTCACAGAGTCAAGGCAGACTGGTGCAGGCGGTCAGTCAGGGCATGGAGGGTCAAGGTCACATAGTGACCATCAGTCCCGTCACGAAGGGAACTGGCTGGCTGATTGAGGTGGACACTGACCACAAGGACTATGAGGGCGCAATGGTCATCAATACTACGCTGGTCAACTTCGACAGTACGTCTGCCAGTGTCAGTGTGTGTGTGTGTGTGTGTGTGTGTGTGTGTGTGTGTGTGTGTGTGTGTGTGTGTGTGTGTGTGTGTGTGTGGTGTGTGTGTGTGGTGTGTGTGTGTGTGTGTGTGTGTGTGTGTTGTGTGTTTTGTTGTGTTGTTGTGTTGTGTGTCGTGTTTTGTGTGTGTGTGTCTTGTGTGTTGTTTTTGTTTTGTGTGTTGTCTATGTCTGTTGCTGTGTGGTGCTGTCTGTGTTATCTGTGTGTGTGTCTGTCTATCTGTGTGTGTGTGTGTGTCTATATCGTGTGTTGTTTCTTGTGTCTTCTTTGTTATCTGTGTGTTTCTCTATTGTCTTTGTGTGTTATGTTGCTGTATATATTGTGTGTTGTTGTCTATCTGTGTGTTGTTGCTTGTCTGTCTATCTGTGTGTCTGTATCTGTGTGTCTGTCTTCTGTCATCTGTGTGTTTGTCTGTCTTTCTGTGTGTTTGTGTGTGTGTAGTGTGTGTCTATTCTGTGTGTGTCTGTTGTCTTCTGTGTGTATGTCTGCCTGTCTGTTTCTTTGTGCTGAGTCTGGTTCTGTGCTTTCTGTTCGCGTTGTGCGACTCCTCTCTTCCACCCTGTCTGTAGCCACTTCTTGTGTGTCGTTATGGTGTCGTGTGTTGTGTGTACTGTTTGTGCGTCGTCTGGATTCTGTGTTGAATGTTCTGCTGTGTTGTGTTCGCTGTCTGTTCTGTCTTTTTCTTTCTTTTCGAGGGCTAGGATTAAACACAAATTGGTATTTGATTCTTATTTCCGCGTATGAGACCCTCCCTCCTACCCCCACCCCCTTGAATAGCCACATTCCGACTTCGGGGAAGGCGTGACAGACAAAAGCTGAGTGTACACGTGTGTTGTGGTACGTGTTTAGGGCCCTGCCACCACGACTATATCCCCACCCTCTGGAAATTCTGTGCTATGAATGTCCTCTTGCTGATGCCTCTCTTGAGTTCTACCTGTCTGTCTGTTTACCTTCCTTCTTTCTTTCTTTTCGAGGGCTGGATGTAAAACAAAAAGTCTTGTATTTGTTCTATTACCCTCAGAAAGTACAATTTCGTTATCGTTATCTCAGAATAAACAGCAAGGCTGGAATCGAACCCACGACCTCAGGGTTTGCTTGATTCACTGGTGAGCGTTTTAATCATCCTTTTTCTCTATCTATCTGTCTGTCTATCTTTATCCTCTTCAGTCCATAAACTATACACGTGTGTGTGTGTGTGTGTGTGTGTGTGTGGTGTGTGTGAGTATGTGTGTGTGTGTGTGTGTGTGTGTGGTGTGTGTGTGTTGTGTGTGTGTGTGGTGCGTGGTGTGTGTGTGTGTGTTGAGTGTGTGGCGTTGTGTGCGTGTGTGAGTGTGTGTGTCGTGTGTGCGTGTGCATGTGTGTGCTTGTTGTGTGTGTCCATGTGCATGGTGTTTGGTGTGTGCGTGTGTGTGTTTTGTGTGTAGTGTGTGTGTCTGTGTGGTGTGAGTTGTCGTCCATTGCGTGTGTTGTGGTGTGTGTTGTGTGTGAATGTGTGTGTGCGTGTGGTTTTGCGTGTGAGCGTGTGTGTCTGTGTGGTGTGTGCGCTCCGTGCGTATGTGTGTGTGTGTGCGTGGGGTGTGTGGTGTGTGTGTGTGTGTTGTGTGTGGCGGTGTCAAGAGCTGGTGATGGGCAAACGCCATGTTTTCCGGCCCTTCAGCTGTACCGAAAGGCCACACGGCCCCCTTCAAGGAAGGCTTTTGATGCCCCTAATCGCCAAACCCCGTCACACTACAATGAAATTTCCGGCCTTGAAGAAAATGGTTGCTGCCCTTCCTCAGCAACGGCCAGGTAAAGGGTCAACTGTCACCCGCCCTTTACCATAACTCTGTATCTGACCTTGAACGCTATCCCGATCAACCCGAAGAGGTTCGAACCTTCCATCCGTATGTTTTGGGCCCTACATGGTTACGTATACATTTTTGTTCCCAACTTCCACCCTGAGGAAGATGCTGCCTTCTACCAGTGTCCCTTCACTACCGCCATCTGTCAAGTGTGGCGTGAGTGGTGGAGGTGGTTTAGTTAAAATGCATGCTGAGCATGAAGGGGTGGGAGGTAGGGAAGGGGATTACGGAAAAGAGAGCAAGAGGTTATTACCATGTTCTTTGTTAGCCAAAAACTATTCTTGGCATGCAAGCTGCTTTCCTTTATCCTAAGATGTAAGCTGGCTTTATTATTATTATTATAATCATAATAGCAACAATATATATTGGAAAGCGTTTAAAGAAATAAATATATACTACAATAAAACAGCTTTTTTGGGTATTTAGAATCGGTCTTAATCTGACTTTAAACTGTGATATATAAAATATATATAATTATATATATATTTTTATAATATATATATATATATATATGGGGGGGGGGGGGTGTCTCGTCTCTTTGCTTTATTCTGTCTGCGGCTGTCTGTCTGTATCTCTAACTCCTTTCCTATCCCCTAGTCTATGTGTTTGTATCTCTGGGTGTCTGATTTTCATCAGTGTCTGCAAGTCTGTCGGTTTGTCCGCCTCTCTTTCTGTTTGTTTTTCTCTTTGTCCCTCTGTCTATCTGTCTATCCATCTGTCTCTCTGTCTGTCCTTCTGTCTACCTGTCTGCCTGTCTGTCTGTCTATGAATGTCTTCCTGTCTCTCCATCTGTTCCTTTGTCTGTCTATGTCTCTCTCTCTGTGACTGTTCTATGACAATTATATTTCACACACACACACACACACACACACAGTCACTCGCACCGCGCAAGCACGCACGACAGCACACACACACACACACACACACACACACACACACAACACCACACACACACACACCACCACACTTACACAATGCAAACTCCACTCTCCGCAAAAGTCCTTTGATGAAACTATAAACCGAGGCTCCTATGCAAACGCACTCAGACCATTGTGCCCACACTGTCATGCTCCTTAAAGGATTGTGCCTAAACGTCCACCCATTCCCACTCTAAGCATCTTCCCGACAAAAAAACACAGACCACAGAAGATAAAGCTGCAGACTTTATTGCTCCCAATTCAAATAATCGCATCACAAACACTGAAGTTCTCTTCCAAGCACACAGCTTCACTCTTCAAAGACAATCTAGGATGTGATATGATATTCCTCTCTCCACTCTCCGTTCTGAGTCCAGCTCAAGAGATGCCCCCTTCCACTCCCCCCACAGACACCCCACGTCAGCACACGGCGTCCTGGCCAAACTCCCAGGCAGCAGATCCTGTGGGCAGGCTGAAGGTGGACGTGCCAACAACACACTTAGGAGGTGGACGATGCTGTTGGAAACTAGGGGCAGGTAGTATGTGGGGGGAAGTCTCAGGTAGGAAATCAGTGTGTTTCCAGGCTGGATTTGAAGGTATCAAGTGAAGGCTTTTGGCGAAGTGAAAGAGGGAGGTCTTTCCACATGGATGGACCAGAAACAAAGAGCGACGGCCAACAGTGGTTTGTTTGATTCTGGGTGATCGAAAACACAAAGTATCTGCGGCTGAACGAAGGGAACGGGATGGAGTATACAGGGGAAGACAGTTACTGAGATAAGAGGGTGCAGATTTGTGGAGACATTTGAAACAGAGGGTATTGATCTTATATTCAGTCTTTGTGAGACAGGCAGCCAGTGAAGAGATCGCAGAAGAGGAGTGATGTGTTCAGATTTTTTCTTTCGTAGGATCAGTCGAGCAGCAAAGTTTTGTATGCGTTGAAGAGAGTGGATAAATGATGCTGGTAGGCTATCCAAAAGAGAATTACAGCAGTCTCAACATGAAAGAATGAGAGATGTGACAAGATTGGAAGTTGCACCAGTGGACAGATACTTGCCAATCGCGCTTATGCGCTGTAATTGATAGTAGCAGGACTGGCAGGTCATGGGTGATGAATTTTTTCATAGAGAGTGTGTTGTCAAGAACTACTCCTAAATACTTCACAGAGTTGGACAAAGAAACTGACGTATTGCCAAATGCTATTGAAGTTTTTGCGATAGAGGAAAGTTTATTTTGGGTCCCTATGAGCATGGCTTCGGTTTTATCAGCATTAAGTTTTGAATAGAACAATAAAAACAATTATAAAAGACCAAATAAAATGTAAAACAAAATTATATCAGGTTATGATATCACCTATCTTTTCACTTTCGAGTCAAAGCCAAGTCAAAGTCAAAGAGGCTGCAATCTTCCCATGAAGGGCAATTACAATACTGACAGGTAGATTGATACGCATAAAAAATCTCACAAGACACAAAAAAGCTACATTTCATATTGGTTGAAACGTTCCATAATTACTATAAGTAAATAAAAAAAAGCATACACACAAACACACACGTTCACACTTACAACAAAAGACAAACAACAACAAAAACCCCACAAACTCCCCAAAAAGCAAACAAAATTAATCAAGCAAGGAAACAAACAAACAGAAGAAAACATACAAAAACAAAAACAAAACAATACTAGGTATTTATTCCTGTCAGCATTGACAATAGTTAGGAATGATATCCCTCCTCCCTCTCTATATGCGTGAACATGTACTCATATGCACTTATGTTCTTAAGGTAGCGCTTTTCAACATTTAGAGTATCCATTCAATATCAATCAAACAAAAAAAAAATCAAACAAATAAATGAAGAATGATAATAATGATAAAACTAATACAATAATAATGACAATCATCCATCTCTACTAAAAAGTAATAACAAAACGATAACGATAAATTAAAAAAGCAATGGAAGAGGACAGGGGGTGTATTGAGGAGGAGAGTAACAACAGAAATCAAACACAAAACTGATAATAAAAGAACAAGTATACAAACAACCATGAGCCCCTACATAATAACAACATACCCGCTTAAGCCCCCAACTAACTAGACTCTCAAACCAAAACACTAAGAATTATCAGAGTACTATTAACCCCATCACTATGGATGACAAACTTTCTGTGAGTTAACTTCTTTGATTGCTTTTATCTATCAACACAGGTTGGATTTTTTTCTCTCTTTTGCCTCACTAGTAGGTACATACACTTAGATTTGTGTGCATTTAAGGACACAAAGTTTAACTGAGTCTATGTAATCAATCTGCCAATACTGATTTGAAGTTTGTGTGCTAGTTTTTTCAGGCTCAATGTTCCATAATCTATGCAGCTCTTAGGCAGCAAAATGTCAGAAACGTGGACAGTAGCAATTAATGTTGAGTGTGTATTACAGTAAAAAGGTAAAGGAGTCCCATAACCTATAAGGTCGTTGGGGATCGAGGTGTCAGAGACCTCGCTTTTCTTGGGGCCAGCATATTGCGGGCTCCACCCATCTCCTCTCTCTCTCCCTCGCTGCTGTACCTTCCCTGACCCTGACCAGGCAGGTACCCATTTACGGTTGGGTGAACTGGGGGACTGTATGAAGCCAAAGCGCGGAAACGGTCACCCATCCAAGCGGTAACCACACTCGATGCTGCTTAACTTGACTGTGGGAAGGTGAGTGCTGCGACCACTGAACTATCCCGTTTAGTACCAGCAGCAATATCCGATTTAAGGACTGACAATTCAAATCAGAAAAGAAGCAAATAAATAGCCGTTGATGTTGGCTGGAGTAGAAATATGTGCTAAAACGTCCTGAAAACTTACATTTTTAAAAAGGTCATGGGAGTGAGCTATGACATCAATTGTATTGAATAGCAGTATATGCCTTTTATAAACCCCAGAATTCTGTGTTCATTTGATAGTCTATTAGTTTGAGATTTTTATTTTTAGTGAGATGTTTCGCATGCGCCTGTGTGTGTGTGTGTGTGTGTGTGTGTGTGTTGTGTGTGTGTGTGCGTGTTTGTGATATCGAGTGAGTGAGTGAGTGATAGTGTGGGTTGTGCGTGAGTGTGTGTAGTGTGTGTGTGTATGTGTATGTGCGTGTGTGCGTGTTGTGTGTGTCTAGGGATATTGAGGGGTAGTTTGGAGGGGTAGTTTTGGGAAGGGGATGTTTTGGGAAGGGGGTAGTTTTGGAAGGGGTAGTTTTGGGAAGGGTAGTTTTGGGAAGGGGATAGTTTTGGGAAGGGGGTAGTTTTGGGAAGGGGACATCAGGTTGAAAGGAGAGGAAAGAGGGGAAAGCAGTGTTGAGGAAGTGGAGGGGTGGGGTGGGGTGGAGGTCAAGGACATACATTTAGGTTAGAGCAGTGGGCATAGAAGACATGAGGGATGGCTGATAGGTTTTTGCTCATGCTACATCATGTGGTCTTATTTTTAAAAAACCCAAATTCATAATAAACCATGTCTCAGGCTTGAAATTCATTGATGAAAATAAAAGTGGAAATTAATGGACACTGAAGTCCTACGAAATTGTGGATACCAAATTTATATACACAACTTAAGATTTAGTTGATAGGATAGGTGATTCTGATTTAATACTATATGTAATAGTGCGCAAACTGACTCTAGTCACATGAAATAGATAAGTTGAATAAAGGGAAACAACAATCTCACAAAGGCGCACGTTCTTTCTACTCTACAGTCACACTCAAGATTTCAATTATATACTCTCATTTATTCTATTATTACATCAATCTGTCCAACAAATACTATTTTTCAATAATCAAAAGAAGCAGAAATTAATTGTATATTCAATATTTACAATTCATTCAACCCAAAACAGTTTCCATTTCACTTCATCCGGGTCAATACAAAATTATATTTTAGTTCACTAGGGAAATTTAGTCCATCAACTTCCTGCCTCTCTAGCACAATGAAGTTTAATTAATACCATTCACAAAATTCTTGTAGACAAGACAGTTTTGATCTCTCTGGCTCAGATAAACACATATGTCTTTCCTTGTCCAATTCTGGCATTATGTACAGAAAAAACACACAACAACACAGACTTGGCTGTAATTTTGCTACACACATTTTTAAAAAAATCACTGACGACCTTTCTTGAAGGAAGTCTTTTTCACTGCTGACGTCTGCTCCAGGCCTGGCCTCCAATGCCGCCACACCTTTATCCCTCAGGTCGGGTGGGGTTGTATAAGGGACTGGACAGGACTGGGTCAGCTACTGGGATTCTCCCCAAGTGGGTCAGTACAGGGGCAAAATTAAAAGCCTACACAGATAGCAGAAAAGAACCCCCACTATTAGTACCCAGTATTTAGATATGTTTTTAATCCTTACCTTTATTTTCTGAGTTTGTGTTCCAGACAAATGAACCACCACACTCAACAAACCTTACATAAGCATGCATTGCACTACTTCACTAAATTAAAGCAAAAAGGTTTTTTAAATATAAAAAAAATAAAAGATTTAACAACACTCATCTAGTAAGTGACTATTTGCAAACAAAGGCCAGCTCACAGCTGCAACCTTCCTCTGAAACAGGACAGAAGATGAAATGTAACTTTTACGAAAACTTCACTACAGCTATCATTGACACTACTCACAAGGAAAGAAAAATCCACATATCACAGTTGAAAACAATACAAAGGAACGGAAAATGGTATGTTCACTTTATTTCCACTATTACAGCTCATTAATTTTCTGCCTTTGAAAAAGGAAGAAAAGAAAATGATACGTTCGAAAATCTATAAAGTATATTAATTCCCAGGAGAAATGAATTATTGAAAAAAAGAAAGTCGCTGAAAAATAAGATCTGGACTATACAGAAAATAGTTAATCATCTCGATCACATAGTCAGGCTGAAAAATCAGCAACCACTAGACAGTATACCGAAGGGACACATGAATAATTATCTCGCCCAAATTCAAAAAAAAATCAGAAGAAACTGTACAAAATTGCTGAACTGAACAGAAAAAGCTGAATCTGTTCATTCAGCCAGTGAAATCACTTGCACACAGGTGGAAATTTATCACAGGCAGACAGACAGTGATAGTTCGCCTCACAAAAAAAAATAGAATCAGATAATTCGCAGCGTAAACTTGACAAGCTAAACATTTCTATTAAGGAAGACTTACACTGATATCAGAGACTTGCATCAAACAACCTCAGTAGTTCTTTCAGTTGGTCTTTCAGGAGCAATTGTACTGCAACTGTGAACCTCGGTGTCAGTATTGAAGAGGATGTGACAAATTGCCACGAGTGTCAAGACCTCTGTCCCGAGCATCATCTGCAGCGGAAAGCAACATCAGGTCGACTGGGGGAGGAAGGGAGCAGGCAGGAGGGGGCGGGCGCCTGGGGAGGGAGCAAGAAGGCAAGAAGCGCACACCATCAGCCATCAGCAACCCAAAGCCCGGAGCCCTCATCACCTCCTCCAAGAAGCGCTGTGGACAGCAGCCAGGACAGTCAGAGGACTCCGGGACACCTCCGCCCTGCACCGGACCCTGCAACAGGCGCCAGAGACAAGAGGCCTGGCCATGCAGAAAACCACATGGACACCTCCTTCATTGTGCATCAAAGTTCTGCAGCCGGTGAAAACATGTCCAATGTCTGAACACTGTACAATTACGCTCCCTGGTGTGGTACGCCTTTTCTCCCTTGAGCTCATCTCTCTCTCTCTCTCTCTCCTCTCTCTCTTCTCTCTCATCATCTCTCCTCTCATCTCTCATCTCTCCTCATCGTCAATCTCCCTTCCACCTCCCTCATCCCCTCTCTCCTCTCTCCTATGGCTCCTGTTTTTTTTTATTTACAATATAGCAAGATATAGACCTTGCATTTTCCAGAAGGAATAATAGCAACATTGCGTGAATACCTTTACTAATTCCTCTGCTAAATCATGATCAAATACTCCCCTTGCCAACCTTCCCCCCCATCCCTTGCCTCCCTGCCCCTTAATCATAGGTGGTGTGTGTGTGGTGTGTGTGGTGTGTGTGGGTGTGTGTAGTGTGTATACAAGTGTTTGGAAGAAAGCAATGTACTAAAGGTTGTCAGGGAAGTAGGGGTTGGGTGGCTGCACAAGGGAGGCAAAGGGGAGTTAACCTTGAAACCTCCAGTTTTCACTTTTCCAGGAATGTTGCCAAAACATTGGCACAGGAGAAAGATGTGTGTATAAATCGTGAAGTCGGGGACTTTGTCACTCTGACCAAAGAACTCTTGTCAAGGAGTACTTCCATGTGCTGTGCACTATTATACACTTTTGATTTTGTTTTTTGGGGTGTTCGTTTGTTTGTTTGTCTTTAATCACTTTAAAACGCCAATTTTCTATCTGTTATTATGATTGTAAAATTTGCTTCTGTCTATCTAGTCTGCACAATGATTGTAAACGCGATTCTTGTGTGTGTATTTGTGTTGGGAATAAGGAGACTCCAGGGAGACCAGGTGGGCTGTGTGGAATAAGTCAATGCTTAGCAGAATGCATATTGCAAGTAACTGCGCACTTTATATTATGTGCCTCAACACTACTGTAAAATGACTACCATCTCAGTAGCATCCTTGAACTGTCAAGGATTGAGAAATGCACATAAAAGACGTGATGTCTTCCATTATTTAAAGCAAAAAGATTTTTCTATATACTGCTTACAAGATACTCACTTTGATCAGAAACTAGAAAAATATATATCCTCTGTGGGGGTATGTGTCTTTTTTTCATCATATAAATCAAATGCCAGGGGGGTGTGCATTCTGTTTAACAACAACTTTGATTTTAAAGTAAAAAGAGTTCAAAGAGAAAAAGAGGGGAATGTTCTGATGATTCTGTTTAGAACCATGGAACATGACATTTTACTTGTTAATGTATACGGCCCTAATAAGGACATGCCAGAATTGTATGAGCAATTAGAAAATCAGATAAGAAGTTTCAAAACACACTATGTAATAGTAGTAAGGGACTGAAATCTTGCACTAGATCGTACACTTGATTATGACGGCTATAAACATGTCAATAATCCAAATCTCAAGAGAAGGTTCAATCCATGATAGAAAATTAAGGCCTTACAGACATTTGTGAGAATATAACCCAGAAACTTGAGAATACACTTGGCGTAAAACATCACCTCTTAAACAAAGTAGACTAGATTTGTTTTTGCTTTCTCAATATCTAATTTTTGCAGTAGATGATCCTAACATTCAATACAGATATTGGTCTGATTATTCCATGGTCACTTTAAGATTAAAATTTATTGAAGAAAATGTTCGCAAAACATACGGGAAGTTTAACAGCTCACTCCTTAAAGATTACCAATTCGTACAGAAAATTAATGAGGTTATTAAAGACACTATTAAAGAATATGCAGCACCTCACTATGATAAGGCAGAAATTGAAAACTTTCCATATTCTGTAGTAGAAATTACAATAGCTGATAACATGTTTTGGGATTACTTGCTCATGAGAATAAGATCACAGACCATATCTTACGCATCATGGAAGAAAAAGTCTTCAAACAAAGATGAGGATAAAATAGAGCGTGAAATAAGCTTAATTGACAAATATGAACATAAAACAGAAAAGGATTTACACAAGCTACAAATCTTAAATGAAGAGCTGAAGCAACTATGACATTTTTTAGAGGGAGTTCTACTAAGGTCAAAAGCCAGATGGGTGGACAATGGAGAAAAAATGTCGAAATATTTCTGTAATTTGGAAAAAAAGACATTATATAAATAAGCATATTTCCCATCTGACTGCTAACAAGGGAGAAGTCTTAAATGAATCATGGGAAATAATGACAGAAATAAGAGTTTTATGAAAGTCTATATCAAAAAAGAGAGGTAGAGGATTGTGAGATAAATAGTTTGACACAAGTTTTTCCAAAGCTAACTACACTTGACCAAACATCTCTTGAGGGGGAAATTACCTTGAAAGAAGCTGGAGTGGCCTTAAAGCACATGAAAAATAGCAAAAGTCCTGGTACTGACGGTTTTATAGCAGAATTTTTTTTTTTTTGAAAATATTAGGACCATTTGTAGTCAGATCTCTAAACAAATCATTTACAGATGGCAAGTTGTCAAGCACACAGAAACAGGATATGATTTTTTTCATATCCCTAAGAGTGGTAAATGAAGAAATCTTATAAAAAACTGTATAACCTATGCTATATAAATTTCATACATTATTATTATTATTATTATTATTATTATTATTATATTATAGCTAACAGATTAAAACCTATTCTTCCAAAATTAATCGACAAAGACCAAACAGGATTTCTCCAAAATAGATTTATTGGGGACACCATCAGACTTATTTTTGACCTTATTGTCTATCTAAAGCATAAACAGTTGCCTGGTATGTTAATCTCAATAGATTTTGAAAAGGCGTTTGACTCCCTTGACATGACATAAGGTTTTGAAACTGTTTGGATTTGGCAAAGACATTTGTCGATGGGTCAGAACCTTTCATTATGGTATCAAAGCTAGTATGGTGGTAAATGGACAGTGTTCATCTTGGTTCAGCATCTTAAGAGGCTGCAGACAGGGTGATCCTGCATCACCGTACTTGTTTATTCTTTCAGTTGAGTTACTCGCCATAATGATAAGAGAAATAAACATATTAAAGGTATTACTATTAAGGTATTACTATAAATGATGCAGAGTACAAGATATTTAAGTTTGCAGACGATACACAACTGGTTAATAAAGGTGACAAAGAGTCCTTTGAAAACACAATGAAAACAATTGAGCAGTTTGGAAAAGTCTCAGGACTCTTCATAAATATTGAAAAAAACAAAGGCAGTTCAGTTTGGATATGCAAGCTTGTCAACTTTGAAATACATGTCTAACTTGAAAATAGATAGGAACCCCAAACAGTTTAAGATTCTGGGAGTTTGGTTCACAGCTGATCCTGGTCAATGTATTGAATTGAATTATACTGAGACTTTCTTAGAAACAAAAGCTTCATTTCAAGTTTGGATTAAAAGACACATTACGCCCCTAGGGAGGGTAGCAGTGTTAAAATCACTTATTCTACCAAAACTGGTGCACCTTTGGATTTTGCTTCCAAATCCTCCTAACAACCAATCGACAACTTTCAGAAGCAATGTTTAAAGTTCACCTGGATTAACAAGCAGGATAGGATATCAACAAAAATAACTATTAAAGAAATATGTGAAGGGGGCCTTGGTATCCCCTCTCTTCGTCATTTAATCAACGCCTTAAAACTCATGTGGATTAGAAAACTTGTATCTGGTAAGTCTAAATTGAAATTTTTCATTCAAGAAGTTTGCCCAGTAGTCAGAGATTGAAGTAAATATGGTTCCAGTCTCCCAGTGAACAAACTAAAAGTAAATGCTTTTTTCTTGAAGCATATACCGAGTTTGGATGTAAAGCAGAAATAGAAAATTCTGCTGAACCTCTGGCAGAAAACTTTTTTTTTATAATGATATGTTTAAAGTTAACGGGAAGACTATATTCTATAAAGGGATGGAAAGAGGTGTATACTGCGTTGCTGATCTGGTTAATCCAAATGGAACAGTTATGACTTATCAACAGTTCAGAAACGATTACTAAGTTAAAACAAATGTCCTGGAATTTTTAGGTTGCTTACGTGCATTTATGGACTATGTTTACAAGTTGAATATCACATTGCAGGGTTAATTATCTAGACATATTCCCCAATCCCTCAACACCTTGCATAGTGTGATAAAAGGGACAAAAGTTTATTAAAATATCTTGACTGCTGACAGATACCAGCCAAACTGCTGTAAAAAATGGACTAAAGAGATCTTAGATGAAGTTAAATGGTCAAAAACATTCTCTCATGTACAGAAAATTAAAGAAATAAAACTGAAATGGTTTCAGATAAGACTCATTCACAGAATAGTTGCAACTATCATTGCTTTGCAAAAGATGTGTGTAGCTGAAAATGATAAATGTACATTTTGCAAAGACACAAGAGAAACAATAGAACACCTCTTTTGATCATGCCATATAACATCAGATTTTTGGACTGATTTGCAGAACTTTCTAAATCTCTATAATAGTGGAAACAATTTGAGTCTAACAAGAAAACTTGTCATATTTGGTAATGATACACTACACAGTTCTGATGAAGCACTGGATTATACTTTACTTTGTGCAAAGTTCTTCATTTATAAGTGTCAATTTGAAAACAAAAACCCAGTGTTTGCACTCTTTAGGCAGCACGTAAAAAAATGAAATTTAATACAGAACAGTACATTGCCAGAGTAAACATGCAATTTGCTTGTTTTCAAAGAAAATGGCATTTCTATCAGCCTCTATTTGAAGACATCTAAAATACCAGTTAAAGCTGCAAAGGACATAATTTCAAAACTCAATGCTTTTGCACAGAGGGAATATTGTAATGATTTGTTTCAATACCAGTGATGCAGTATGGTGAGTAAAACTGTGGCAGTGTATTTTATTTATTATATGTCATGAAAAATGAAGGTTTTGAAATGTAAAAAGTAAGAGGAGGTAGAGAAGGAGGAAGAGAGGGAAGAAGAGGAAGAATACTGACCTATAAGGCCCTCAGTGATATGTAGACTTTTCACACAGGAGTCACTTTTTCCCGGGAATTGCGTCATTGGCATGTATGACAGAATCTGCTGCTGTTCTTTGTGTGTCTATATATACATACATATATACATACATACATATATATATATATATATATATATTTATATATATAATATATATATATATATATATATATATATAATATATATATATATATATTATATATTATAATTGTTGTGTGTGTGTGTGTGTGTGTGTGTGTGTGTGTGTGTGTGTGATTATTTCGTGGTTTTGAAGGAGTTCTGGGTGTGTTTTGCTATTGTTTTCAATGTGACCTTTTCCCTTTATTTGTTTATGTATTTTGTAAATTTGTGGTTTTTCACTTAAATAATGGTAATTTATGATTTTTTGAAAAGTCTATTCTATTATGTGAAGAATTATAGGCCACTGTATTTCAGTGCCCAACAAATGGAAATGCCAAAAGAAAAAGTCATAAAAAAATTATAGGCCATTATATTTCAGTGCCAAAAAAATGGAAATGCAAAACAAAAAATCATAAAAAGCACTGTATATGTGGCTGTGTTAGTATGAAAAAAGAAGGAATAAAATGCTGACAACTTACTGTACATCATGTGTTTGTGTTAGTATGAAAAGAGAATATAATGCTGACTACCTACTGTAAAAAAAAATTGTATTCTTTTATTTCCAGATAATGGAATAAACACTCATGTGCGTTTTTACATTAAAAAAAACTTCCTGCCTGTTGTTGTGACCACATTCACTCTAACATTCAGACGGATCAGCTGACAAACATCCCTTACCCCTTATTAACTCTGAAGGGTAGCCCTAACATTAACCTGGACTCTAACCCTGTGCCCCCATGTAGACAGAAAAGGCAGGTGGACATAGCTAGGGTGTATGCTGACACAGGTCTTCCTGCTGTCTCCCTTAATCATCAGGCAGGATGATTGGGGCCTGGGGCTCATCATTCTGCAGAAGCTCTGCCCACTGGCCTTAATCCACACGTTCCGACTTCAAAGAAGCACATTAAGAAGTTGTCATAAAAATGAATTCACATTTGCACGGAAAAAACGGCTAGAAAATGAACTGGTTGGCAGAAAAAGGTGAGAAAGAGAGAGAGAGAAAGAGAGAGAGAGAGAGAGAAACTTGAAACTTGAAAATGGTTTAATGTGGTAGGCTTTTGTATGCACATTCACATGGAGATAGTGCAGAGGGGAAATTGAAGAAAGAATACATTTCAAAACATGACATATTCAAAACATTAGAAATAAACAGCATGGCATGGCATCCACATCATGGAACAAGTTCATGTTTTACAATGCCTCAGTGCTTTCACTCACACTATGAATACACAATTGACTGGGTGAGCAGCAGGGCAGCTATGACACATCTTTAAAAGGAGTTCCTTTCCAACAAGTTTTGGTAATGGCTACAATTTATTTCAGCTCATGACTGATATGATCCATTTTTGTGTTTATGTTGTCATTAAACCATTCAAAGCAGAGATAGGGTAAAAGCCGACTGAAGCTCAACTACATACTTTTCATACAAAAATAGACAACTTTTGATCGGATTCAGCTTCGGCTCATACGACCAAAATTGCACACTTTTATATGAAAACAAGCAGTTTACCTTCAGTCGGCTTTTACCCTATCTCTCTACGACAAAAAATGAAAGTGGTTCTATCTTTTTGTCATGGTAATGACATATATAAGTATGGGATTTTTGCTGTGCTGAATTTTTATCAGAGTAAAGAAGTGCAAAACTGTATCTGCTATCCAGGCTCCATTACAAAAGGAGATCAATTTTGAAGGACACTGCTATGGAACTTTGGGTAGGGGAGAAGATTTCCGGCATCCACGATTGTGGGAATGCTGACACAGACATTCACATGCACTTGTAATCAATACACATAATAGCATAACATAATACACACAATACACATAACAGCACAGCATAGTACACACAATACACATAACAGCACAACATAGTATACACAACACATAACAGCACAACATAGTACACACAGCACATAAACATACAGAATATAATTTGTTGGGAAGGGATTAGGACCTGTAGCCTACCACTACTGGATTAGAACCTGTGACTACTGCCTGCACTGCCTGCACTGCCTATTTCATAAGACTTCCCCATTGGGCTGCCCAAAGGGCGATAGGAGAGTGAACATTAATAAATATAAACCTTACATCTGTGATGGTGCAATACTAGCCCTCTAGACCACACCCACTTTTATGCAATACCAGTCCACTAGGCCACGCCCCATTTATGTGTGTGTGTGGTTCACCCAGTTTTGAGAGAAAGCAGTCTATATGTTAAAAAAGGGATTGCCATTGCCATGTGGCCTATACAACACAGTTGAACTACAGCTGTGGCTTCTAGCCTGTGTTGTGTGTTAGTGGTGTTTGTCTGTTCGTTTGTGTGTGTGTGAGTGTTTAATAAACAGGTTGCTATTGCTTTCACACAACACAATATGATGTTTGTTTGTGTTTGTGATATTTTTTGTTCATCTGTAATAACGTTATTCTCCCAAAGGCAATTATTAAACTCATTTCTGTCTTTCATGTGGAAGAGAACACAACCTTTAACTGTTCACAAAAATCTTTTAATACAGAATTGTATTTCTGTGTCAGAATCCACACACTTATTTGTGCGAGTCTTCCACTGAAAGCAAGCTTAGACAAACTATTCCATTTCTTTACAATGCCACGCTCTGCTGAGCAGTCATCTATAAGAAATAATGTTACTCTATTTTCAAACAACCTGTAGTAGTATTCTAAACACTCACTTAGCCTGTCAGAGGGGTTGGCTATAAGTATATTCTCATCTGTCCAGATAAAGTTTCTTTCTCTGTATGTTTTATTGTTGTGCAGTGTCCAACAGAATATAATAATGAAATCAAAATATTTTTGGTACACTGTTTGTAATAAATCTAATACAAATACAGTCTTTTCACAGCCAGTCTTCCCGCATATTAGAGAACAATGGGGCTCTTTAGGCAGAAAACTTAACTGTTCCATTAGCACACAACTTCTTTTAGCTTGTTTCCTTCTATGTTGAGTTGTGCATCCATCACTACAAATAGATATATTTTATGGGTTTATCATTTTCTTGCTCTTTCTCTATCTGAATGGTTATTTCTTCTGAC
>CM054154.1:4360947-4385947 GCA_028751875.1 Rapana venosa
CTATTATTAGCTTATTTTGAGTCTATGATTGTGCCATCCAAAGGGCAGGGCTGGAACAAAATTTATTCCTAAAAAAATCTTACTCAGTAATCATCAAGTCTTTCCTTTTTATGCTTTTCAATCAATGGTGCGCCACAGAGCCATTTTTTTGAGGCCAGTTGCTGCAAAGGTTTTTTTCTTGGAACACTAAAAAACGAATCATATATATTCAACAGCTAAAAACCTACAAAGATTATTATGACGATGAAGCCAGGAACAGAGTTTTCTGCCACCATTGGGGTTTTGTGGAAATTTTATTAGTGGCGGGTTGCGACAAAGACATCAGAGATCCGACCAATCAGTGGTAAGTTTTGTGGAGCACATATATAAGTGTAACCCTGCAACAAAAAAAAGCCCCTAAAACACGGAACTTCCACAATCTAAGGGGTCGTTACTTGCTTGATCCTAGGCAGTCCTGCTCAGTAAAGCCTACGTTTGCACATCATCAAAAAGCACTGATTTTACACAAAATAGTTTACCCTTCTTTGTTCTGCACAACATCTATGGGATCTCTGAATTTTGTCTCTCACTGAGTATTCCCTTCAAGAAAATACTTCGACAAAAAGTTGACGAAAAGGGGTTTTTACCCTTAAAAGACATGGTTTCATGGGAAATTTTTGGTGAAAAAGAGTGCCACCAAAAAAATTTTTTCTTAGCAGACTGATGGGTAAAGGAATCAGTGAGAGTTTATCACATGCTCATGGGCAGGAAAAAGGCAGTGTAGAGATTTGGTTTTACCATGTCGTCCCTTTTAGCTTAGGGTGTTTGCTTGCTGATGTCTTTGAGAACTATAAAAAGACGGGAAATGAAGCATATGGTCTCCCCACACATTACTCACAGACCGGAAATGTCATGGATTTTTTTAAAAATTTTATGGGTCAGATTGATTTGTTTGCCCTCCCAGCGAAAAATGATGGGATGGTCTGTTGGTGGATCAGTATGGCATCCCCCAAATTACTGTAAGGCCAACAACAAATTTTAGAAGACTATGATCCTAGCAAACCTTCAAATCATCTTTATTAGACGCAAAAACCTGTTGGGGTGATGTGTCAGTCACTGCTTTTGCGAAATTTCAGATGTACATTGGCCCTTTTTTTGTTGAGAGGTTCAAAAAAATATTATACAAAATGAGCCTGATCAAGCAGGGTGTTGGATCTTAGAATTGATCTGATCTTTTCCCCATAATAATGATGCGCATAATTTCCCTTAAAAGGGGTCAGAAGGCTAAACAAACCCCAAAAAGAACCCAAAAGTAGTACCAAAACCAAAACAAAAAGAGAAGTATGTATGTCACACGGGCTGCTTTATCTAAGGCACGGGTAATTCTTACTGTGTTCACCTCATCATATGTTTGACCAACCCTTTTCATAAAACCCATACATCAGAAAAACCCCGCGAAACGAAGGCAACCGAACTCAAAATGTTACTTCAAGTCATAACAACAGCTGTTTTTCGGAAAAAACAGAACCCACACAAAAAAAAATATGTTAGATTAGTCTCAAAGGAAAACGAGCCAAAAGTACACAAACCCTAGTCCAAAGACTTAGGAAATTCCATAACAGTCTGTATGGTATATGATAAGAATTTTGCGGTTTAAAACTAGACACCCGGGAATTTTTTGGTTCAGCGTGCAAAGGTATAAAAGCTGTTGATGTAGAGTTTTTTAGAATTATTTTAAAAACCTTAAACATCCTGTGGAAAGGGGTCTTGTACACAGACCTGACTCTTCACCCCTAGACTCCCACAGAAAATGTATACAAAGCCCTTGCAAAGCGTGGTGTGGGATCGAGTCAGGTAGACCCTGTGTTTTCCCAAAAGACGGTCCCTTGCATTCAACATTAAAAAAAAAAAGTTATTTTTTTAAGATAAAGATGTCGATTGGCATATTATCAAAGAAATTAAAGGCTCAGGAAAAATGTACCTTTGAAAGCCAGACAGGTGTCAAAAAAAGGAAAAAGGGTGTTGGAAAAAGGGGGTCAAAAAAAGATCAGTTTTTAAAACTACAAAGAGGCTTTTAAAGGGGGTATTTCATCCAACAACCCAAAGCTCTGCTCAACCTGCCCCAATCAACACAACTGTGGTTAAAAAAGATGATTCACAAGACACAAAACGATATTTCTTCACCAGAGCCTATCGCACTTGGGAAAGTGGAAAACAAAAAAATTAATTTAAATTAGTTAATATTTTTTTCTTAAAAATGAGAATTTAAAAAATTCTGATGAGGCCAAAATGCTTTGTTTACTCTTATCAACCCATGGCAGTGGTACAATACTCATTCTGCTTTTACAGCCTGACATAATAGCAGACTTTGGTATCAAGTAAAAATAAAAACTGATGAAGGAACAAAAAAGTGTGTTAAAAATATTCTAGGATTGTCACTATGATAAAGGGCATGTCAACCCACTTCATGTCGTGCCGGGGTTGTAAATTTAAAAAAATATAAGAACCATGCTGCACTTACTTCTGATGAAAATAGCCTACCTTATGAAGCGAAACAGTATTAGGTGGCATAGCTGAGTTCCTCCCTAAAAAAGATTGCTTGGTCAGGCAGTGACAAATAAAAAAATTTGGGGGGTCCTCCAACAATTTTTTTTTATTTAATATGCTTGCCCAGATTTTTTTTCTCGCTTGCGACTGTTTGGTTTCTGCTTTCCAGGAGAAACAAATATCTTGTATTTTCCCAAAAGGGGGATTGGGGTTGTTTGGGGGTGTTTGGGTTTTGTGGTTTTTTTTGCTTTTTGATTGATCCCGGTTTTAACCCTGTGGCTTTGTTCCCTCAAGTTTATTGCTCTCAAAAATGCGGCAGTCTTCTTCCCCACTCTGTGTTTCGGGGCCGGGGTCATGTTTTATTGGGGTACTGATTGCAAACACTTTTCTAACAGTTTTCTAAAACTTTTTAAACCCGGGCTTGAGATAGTGGGTTTCCTGGTATGCCTCTTTTTACTGCTACTCATGCTTCAGTAACGTTGATTTAAAGTTC
Organism: Rapana venosa; assembly: GCA_028751875.1. NCBI lineage: Eukaryota > Metazoa > Mollusca > Gastropoda > Neogastropoda > Muricidae > Rapana > Rapana venosa. The sequence goes on from CM054154.1 coordinate 4,363,967, forward strand.
CTTTAAACTCACTTCCATCATGCACTGGATAAGTCTGGGAACTTTTAAAGGCCCCCGTCTTAGATCTCCGCAAAACAACTGCGGGGTGATCTTTTTATAAGGGGGTCGCATCTTTATACCTAGATGTACGTCCACCACAGTAAAAGCAACTTAACCTTTTTCTTCTGATTGTGTCATGGGGTAAGTAAAAAAATCTATTTGAGAGTATCATTTTGGGTTTATGTTGATGAAAGGGGGTCTGTTAAAGTGCCCTTTGGGGAGGTCAATAGATCTGCTAAAATTTCGTTTAGACAGCCCCCCTCTTTGCTCCTCAGAACTTATCCCGTGCAAAGCTCAGTTTGGTATAGCTGCCTGTTCTTTCCAGTACCCTTTGGTTTTAGTAATTTTGAGAGTTTGGTCCTTGTTTTAATATAAAAAAAAAGCCTTTGATTTAAACCCCCTTCTGTGCTAAGAAATTACAATTGGTCATGCCACCCCAATGAATGCAATCTCACCTTTTCGGGTTTTTGGGGGCTGATAATAATACAAGCTGTGGTTTAATAGGAAATATTGCTGCCCTTTACAATGATGCTCCTTTAATTTCCCCAAAACACATAGAAATATTGTGGCATTCCTTTTTAGGAAGTATTTTGAATAAAGTTAACTGGCGATTCATTGTCTTTCCTATTTTGCCTGTGCCTTTCCATGTTCTATCTTTTTTTTGCTCTTCCCCTTTTTTGCTTATGAAGTTTGAAAAAAGTGTTTCTACCTGTAAAAACCAAATGCTAATAAGCAAACCCCAAAACTCCTACGGAACCATTTCTTTTATGGATTTATTTTCTGGGATAATTCCCTGTTAACCAAAAAGATTTTGAAGCAACGGATGCTTTACAACTGCAAATACTTGGGGCCCGTCCTCAAAATCTAGTTTTCCTAGCAGCAGGCTTCATTTCGAAGGTTTTTTTCCCAGCATAGTATTAACCACAGTGTGGGGAGACCAAATTAAAATGCGTCTTTTCTGTCTCATTTTCTACTATTGTATAAATTAAAAAATTTATATAACATTTAAAACTTTTGATGGGTCGCTGTCAGGGTGTTTGCTTTTCAATGGTTGTGGGTGTGGTTGTGGTTTGTTTTGTTCTTGCTGCGGGTTTTTGCTTTGTTTGGGCCTTGTTTTTCCATACCCCATAGCTGTATAACCAATGCAAAAACAGTTTTTCCGTATAACAAGTAACCTGAATATTTGGTTTTTGGTGTTGCGTCTTTTTTCCTGTTTCTGTAGGGTCTTTTTTCTGAGTTCACCGGATAAATCTTTTTTCTTTTCTTGATTTTAAAAATTTTTTTTGTTGTTCCCTTTGCAACCTCTTTCCAGCTTTAATCTCCCCGGGGTCTTACCACTTGGTGCGTTGTGACTTGTGGAAAGGGCTGCTGCGATTCCTGTTTCGCTTGTTCGGGCATTTCCTGTGCTTCCTGTTGGTTTTCACTGTGTTCTGTTCCATCTTTCTCTTGTGGTAAAATTTTTATGATTTTTAAAATTATCATACTAGCAACATGGTGCTAAAGGGTGCCCAAAAAGATAATCATCTCACAGTCTTAAAAAAAGGATCTTGTACCAGGTCATGTTAAACGCTTCTGAGTCCATTAAAGAAACCCACTTTTTGCTTTAGCGATAGGCCAATTTCCAGAGGCCTAGGGTTCCCCCATTTTTCTCCAAGAAAAGGGTTTTAGCCCAGTATAAAACTTTTTGCTGTGGTGGTAACTTGTACCGGTTCAACTGCTGTGTTCAATTTGCTTGTTTTTCCACAAGCGCAAAAGATACAAATTCTCCTTTTATCAGCAGCTCTTCTATCATTATTTTTCTTGACTAAAGTCGTAGATGTTTTCACAATTTTGTCGCATTCAAATGTTTCTTTGTCAATATATTTTATATTAAAAAATTTATTGATAAGTTTTTATCGGGATTTTTAGTTCTTTTTTAGTTCTTTAGGTTTTGTTTTTTCTTTTTAGGGTTTTGTTTAGTTCTTTTAGGTTCTTTTAATAAGTATTTTTTTTGTAAGAATAGGGGAAAAGCCGAGAAGGTAAACTGCTTTTTTCAACAAAAAATAGGCCCCTTTTGGTTGATGAGGTGAAGCCAAACGACCAAAGTTGCGTAGTTTTTTTATGAAAAGAAGGGAGTTGAGTTGGTCGGCTTTAACCCCATCTTTAAGCATTTCTGACTTCTGTAAGTTAGTTTTTTTTATTTTTTTCACCGTGTTCCAGACTCAGTAAGTTCCCTTTAAAGTTCAAAATCATTTTTTTTCAATCCACATCACGTCTATTTAGAAAATTACCCACAAGGTCTGACCCCAAACCCCCTCCCCGTCTCCCCATCTAAAAGCCCCCCCACTTCAAACATTTCCTCTAAAGTACGCTGTTTCATACAGAATGATTATAAAGCCCGTTTATCGTTCCCCATATGGTTATGAGTTGATTTACCTGGGTGATCAAACCCTGACGGGAAGGGAAGTGCGGCACAAAAGGGGGTAAGTCTTTTTGACCCGTTTTACAAAAGGGGGGGCTTAAGGGATAAATTGGCTCAAAATTGAGTTGTTATTTTTTTCGAATTTTACAGATCATTACCTTGCTTTTTATTATAATAATTTTTTTCTTTTAAATTGACAAAGTTTGGTGTTTGAAAAGGGTGACCCCCAATTTTTAATTTTGAAAATCGCTTTTAAAATTTTTTCCCCCTGGACAACGGGTACTTTTATTTAATGAATCCCAAATTTGAAATGTTTAAAACAAAATATTTCAAGCATCAGACAAAAAATACTGTACATATTGACTGTCGCGTTGTGAAATTTACTCCTAGCCCCCCCCCCCCGAAAAAAGGGGATAAAATGAAGAACCTTCGACAGGGATTAGGGGGACTTGTTGTACTGCAGCATATATCCAATAGAATGAACTCAGTTAGCTGAAAACATGCAGAATCTGATAAATGATACTTGGTTACATATGAATTAAAATGTTATAGTAGATTAATTGAAATAATAATAACTACATACCTGTTTTTTTCTGTTATTCATTTCGCATACACATTTTCAATTTGATTTTGTTGTTACTTTATTAATTTTTAGATGGATGACTTTATAAAAGGCAACAATAATGTTATGCATTGCTTATTCGATGTTGTCATCTGGAAATAAAATGTTGACTTTAATTTTGCTCTCTCTCTCTCTCTATCTCTCTCTCTTCTATCTCTCTCTCTCTCTCTCTCTCTCTTCTCTCTCTCTCTCTCTCTCTCTCTCTCTCTCTTCTCCTCCCTCTTCACACACACACACGCACACATACACACACATCCATGCACAAATACATGCAAGTGAAAGCAGAGACAATCAGACTCAATAGCATTTGATTGCTCAGAAAAAAAGAAAACAGATTATCAGTATGACACCATCCAGAGGAACAGATGACAAAATACTGCATGCACACAGAGACTACATGTAGAAAAAATCAATGGAGTACTCATTCATTTTCCTTGAATCAAAACATTCAAGGCAACACACACACACACACACACACACTCACACACACACACACACACTCACACACAGATTACTTATTCATTACCCTTGAAAGAAAATGATCTTTCAAAATTGAGAAGAAAAACACACACACACACACACACACACACACACACACACACACACACACACACAAACAAACACACACACACACACACACACACACACACACACACACAAACACACACAAAACACACACACACACACACACACACACACACACACACACACAGAATGGATGACATATTTAAAAAAGTTCCATGCACATGGGGACTGAATTGAAGCTCATGGCTTCTTATTCACTGTTGTCAAAACAAAAAGTATTGAATCTAAAACACACAAACACACACACACCACACACACACACACACACACACACACACACCACACACACACACAACCACACAGAGTCTGTTTCTGCAGACTTTCATATGAACTATTATTAAAAGTTAATCAGTACTCAGTATCAGTTTTGTTATCAAATTGTTTAATTTCTAGGTTGCTTTGAGATGTTAGCCAGCAGTGTTCTGTCAAAAGATCAAACACTAAGTGAAAAATCTCAATTTTCACAATACCACATGGACTGCTTGCTTCTTCACAATAACAATTGGCTAAACCCTTGAACTCTACATTAAACTTATAAAATGTGGATGTAGCACTTTGGTAATACCAACATAAATTGGTACTAAAAAGGGATTTTGCAAAGATATACTCTTTGATAGTATATAATGTGCCAGGTATGATCAGAAGATGTATTTTTAACTGATAAAAGGCCTGGATACATGATAAATACTTCAACTGAAACAAAGTGACAGTTATGATATAAAGAACTCACTCACTTTGTTGTAATGATGTAAGTATTAAATATTGTAAAACATTTTACTTTGAAACTAAGCACAAAAAGGTACTGTTTGGAATAGTACTTAGTGTAATTAATTGCACACACACATACACACACACAGGCAGGATGAAAAGAAAGTTGTGTGAACTTAATCTTTTACCCTCAATTTTGACTTAATTTTCACACACACACACACATTTATTCAGTTTAACAACAACAGCACACACACACACACACCACACACACACACACACACACACAACCACCACCACACACACACACACATGAATCAAGTAAGTTTAAAACAGTTGATTTTCTCATGTCATGCACTGACAGGTGAAATGCTAAAAGTCTCCCCAGAATTCTAGACTGTTCAAGTCTAGATCTGCAGCTTTGATCTGTATGCATACCCATGTTTATTAACATTGCATACAGATACCAGGGCCTCGTGCATCTCACTTGAACCCTAATACATAGATTGATGTTCATTTCATTCTTGTTTCTTGGGCCTTCGTCCCGATCTTTGATTTTTTGTCTTCACAATAAGAGGCATCACAGTATTTGGTAAAAAATATATGTCGTTTTTACTGATCTGCTATTCGAAGAGTGGAAGATCTGCAAGAAATGAGCCAAATGCCCATTGTTCTTTGCAAATTGTGAAGTTTTCCGCCATGCTGTTCTTAAAATAGAACAGAAACGTTGTCAGTGATCTCCCTCCAAACCAATCACAGGCAAGCTGCCTGTTCATTACTACAGGCGGTATGCTTCCTCAACTCTCATTGGTCGATCTTCTCGAGCTTTCACTTTTTGTTTACGCCTAAATAACTCGAAACAGTATTTCTGATTGGTTAGATTTCAAGTAAAGAATGTGTGGAATTGAAAATACAGGTCACAACCTTTGGAATGGTATAGGACATGTGTGGGGCCCAGTCAGGGGTAATGATAACGGGATGACTGAAATCAGGGTGGTAACAATCTATGAAACTAGAAAGCTGCAGAAGGGTAGGTCGATAAAAACGGTTTAAAAACACATTTTTAAATCATATCTAACCTGTTCAAGTACATAGATAGGAAATTTAATGATACAGATTCCATTTTTGATGAAAAGTCAAAATTGGTTAAATGGACCCCACCTTCCCTTTTTTGGGCCTCTCTCCTTTTCACTGTGTGCCAGTTAAGACTCATTTCGTAAAAACGGGTCACATTTACAGGAAAGGAAGGTGTGTTCTGGTCAGCAACATACCAGAGATGAAACACGTGCCTTCTTCTCATGGTCTGCTCTGTAAGCTTCAGCCCTTCTTCTGCCTCTGCTGACCTGTGACGCACTTTCGTTGATACATAACACTGCTGTCTGCTGTCTCAGAGTGATGAAAGGAAGTGTTTGTAGTCAGTTGCAAAAGGATGGTAGTTTGACTCTGATATACACAGATACACAGAAACAGTAATATTTACAACAGCTGCTGAGTAATGCGTCTCGCTGGCAATCAAGAAAGGGAAGCTACTAGAGATAAAGTGTTATATATATATATATATAATAATATATATATATATATATATATATATATATATATATATATATATAAAGAGAGAGAGAGAGAGAGAGAGAGAGAGAGAGAGAGAGAGAGAAGAGAGAGAGAGAGAGAGAGAGAGACGCTTTGACGCTTTGACCAATTTATTGTCATTGCCCAAAGTGGCCTATTGAAAAAGGGGTGTTATACACGACTTTCTTTTGTAAATACAAATAAATACAAGAAAAATCACATGATGCATTTAACGTAATGAAAACCAAAAAACCAAAAATGAGCTCTTATGAACGGATACGACTCAGTTTCAAAATGAACACAAAGTATAGCAAGGATGAACAATAGGAACCAATAAGCAATAACTAAAAAAATGAAAAGAACATTCTAGAATGCTATATTAGACCATCCATTGACATTGTATGTGAACTTTTCAAAAAATATTCTTGCTGGAGACTACAGCGTAATTATAATTGTTTCTTTATGTGTTTCATAAAATGCTGGAGTTTACATAATATAAATGTTACTTTAGTTTAGTCACAAATGTTAAGCTAATTGGAACTTAGCTGTAATTGTCTTAATTTGAGTGCATCAGCAATAAACTTTGCAACCGATTTGATCACAATATCATCATCGGACGATAATATAGAAAAAATATCTTGCCTTCGGAAAGCTTCTAGATTGAGAACACCTCAGTTTTCACGTATGGAAACATATGATTGACAATGAAACAGGAAATGCACTTCATCATCAAGAATATGACCACACATAGGGCATGGGAACTGTGTGGACGTCTCAGGTTGAAACCATCTTTTGTTTGCATTGAAGCCGAGTGTTCTTAGTCGAAATCTTGCATAAATTAGTCGATGCCATTTGTCAGTGACTATTCGAAGATACTTTTCAGCTTGAAAAGCACACTTAAACGAAAAAAAACAGCAGTATTTATCTTTACTTTGCATGTCCGAGTGCCAATTTTGTTTAAATGAACAAATGAGTCTGTCTTTCAATTCAGAAATAAACCCATGCTCGCTACCTACTTCCTGAGACAACCACACGATTCCAAAACCATGTTCTGATAAAAACTTTTTAACTTGATATGCCCAATTCTTCTTCTGGTGGATCGGTGGTCTAGAGGTAACGCGCCTGTCTAGAAAGCGAAAAGTCCGGGTCTGAAGTGTGCGGCGGTTCGTACCCCGTTTGGACCGGAAATTTTTCCCCCATCCATTAGACCATGAGTGGTGGTCTGGGCGCTAGTCTTTCGGATGAGACGATAAACCGAGGTCCCGTGTGTTACACGTAGTTATTTAGCGCACGTAAAAAAACCCACGGCAACAAGAGAGTTGTCCCTGGCAAAATTCTTAGAAAAAAGCCACTCTGATAGGGAAACAAATACAGCTGCAGAAAAAAAAAGAAAAAAAAGGTGAAAGGGTGGCGCAGCGCTAAGTGGCGACGCGTTCTCCCGCTCTCCCCGGGGAGAGCAGCCCGAATTTCACGGAGAGAAATCTGCCATGACTTAAAGTGGTATGAAATAAAATCTGAGCGCTTTGATTTGTTGCTTTACAAGATTCAGCGCTATATAAATTCCATACATTATTATTATTATTATTATTACCCAGCTCCATTTGTATAACCATCATGTCATAAGACTGCCTACATAAACGTGACCCTGGAAGTTTCAGTAGTTTTAGCCAGTACTTAATACACTTAACAGACGTTCTGATGTTTAAAGGATATCTTCCCGTTTCTCCATATAGTACAGTATTTGACAAATGGATAGGCACATTTAAGAAACGTTTAATAGCATATGTATGTATTTTTTTTCTATTTGTGGATTAACAGTAAGTCCCCATATTTCAGATGCATATGTAAGTAAAGGTTCTATTTGACAATTTCCAAAATAAAGAACAATCTACTGAATTCAGCTTTCGTAACGTTTTTAAGATTTCGATTACACCTTTTTTCCCTTTCCTGCAACATTCACGCCATGCAACATTCAAACTTAGCTTCGTTGAAAATGTCATCCCTAGGTACTTATAGGAATTCACGACTTTCACTTCAGCATTTCCATAAAACCATTTCTCACGCACTGATAAATGTCCACCCATTCTAAAAATCATGATGTTTGTTTTTTCCATATTGACTGATAAATCTAGGCGATCTGCCTCTTCCTTTAATATATCTAGTTGGTTTTGTAAACCTAGTACCGTGTCAGACAAGAGAATCATATCATCGGCAAAAAGTAGTAAAAATACCTCCATTGCTCCTGAGATAAACTGAATACCATGTTTTCCTTTTTTTGTTAATTCAACGGCTAATTCGTTTACAAAAAAGAAAATAATTGTGGACTTAATATACAGCCCTGCTTCACTCCTTTTGGACATTCGAAATATCCCGAAGAATCATATCCTGCGCGTACACATGCTAATACTGATTTTTATACACTCCTTAGTGCCATATATAATTTACCGTTTATTCCATTTTTACGCAGAACAGTCCATAAGATATTACGATTAACAGAGATTAAGAGAGAGAGATGAGAGAGAGAGAGAGAGGAGAGAGAGAGAGAGAGAGAGAGAGAGAGAGAGAGATAGAGAGAGAGAGAGAGAGAGAGAGAAGAGAGAGAGAGAGAGAGAGAGAGAGAGAGAGGGGGGGGGGGGAGAAGAATGACAAATTCTCCTATTTCGAGGATAATGAATAAGCACACATGTGCTTTTTTACATCAAGTCCCCGCCCATAGGGATACATCTTAATGATAACCCAGTACTTATACTCTCACGAAGTAGGAACAAAGGGAAATAACCCTTTAAAAAAGCAAAACAAAAAACAAAACAAAAAACAAACAAATAAATAAAAGAAAACCCTAAAAACACCCCCCCAAAAAACAACAACAACCAAAACAAACAAACAAACGAGAAAGAAGAGTAGAGCTAAAGTAAAGTGTGCCAGTTGTAGAATGCATAATTAACGGATATATTGAGGGGAGGGTGCATTTTAGACCCCAAAAAGTTGATTTCAGACAAGTCGAGGACGCTGGTTTTAAAATGCATTATCCAAAAAAATGGGACAAGGAACATTGGGACTGTACTGAAGAAAATGGATGTGATTTAAAAGTAGGAATGTAAATTATTTCAAGTAGGAATGTAAATTATTTCCAGCTCTGTGTGTGTGTGTGTGTGTGTGTGTGTGTGTGTGTGTGTGTGAGAGAGAGAGTGTTTATTTATTTTTTATTTATTCTTTTATATCGAGTATAATGGAATAAGCACTCATGTGCTTTTTTACATCCAGTCGTGTGCAGCAGTTTTGTCAATTTTTTCATCTGTTTCCACCAGAGCACAATGGCCTATTCTTCCGAAAAGCGGAACAGGATTTAACGTGTGCGCAAGATGTTTTGCATGCGTTTGAACACGGGGTCTCGCTTTATAGTCTCATCCGAAGGACTTATTGAGTGTGTGTGTGTGTGTGTGTGTGTGTGTGTGTGTGTGTGTTGTGTGTGTGTGTGTGTGTGTGCGTGTGTGCGTGTGTGTGTGTATGTGTGTGTGTGTGTGTGTGTGTGTGTGTGGAGGGAGAGAGAGAGATAGAGCATCCTCAGGTTATCTCAATATCAAAACAAAACAAATAACAGCAAATATGTTTAAAAACATCCAACAACCTTGCACAAAACCTTATTAAAAACGCTTCCATCTGTATGAAGAAGCATACCAAAACACAACGTGCCCTAAACAGCCCAATGTAAAACATTTAGAACAAAAATAATGATAAATATTAGACCAACCAGCTAAAAATGAAAGTTTGTATATTTCTCACAGGAATTTTACATGAATGAGGGATGAAAACAACATAGTATGTATTTAGGGATGTGTAAACCACAGCGCTACGAAATCGAATATGAAAAAGACATCAGTATCAAGATAATGCATCTTATCTATAAGCGAATACCGAACGAAGGAAAGACAGGGGGAAAGAAGAGAGATATGGGAAGATGGAAAGAGAGATATATATACAGAAAGACGGAGCAAGCGAGCGAGCTAGCAAGCGAGCCAGAGAGACAATGACAATGAACAATTCTTTTATTTCGAGGATAATGAATAAGCACCCATGTGCTGTTATGCACCCAGTCCCCGCCCTCAGGGATATACATACATACACACACACACACATATATAATATATATATATATATATATATATATATATATATATATATAATAATATATATATTTTATTTTAAAGCCCTACTAATACACTCACACAGTATACGGGAAAAAATATCGACACAAAAGCCCCCACAAAAATCACTGAAAAGAGAGAGAGAAAAAGCAACAAGTAAGAAAGAAAGCAAAAAAAGAAAACACAGAAACAACGGAGAAAATAGCAAAGAAATCAAGAGCAAAACAGAGGCGGCAACAACAACAATGGGAGAGGGGACAACCGAATAATCCCCCCTGCAAAACAAAACACCAAACCAAGACCAAAACAGAAGCAAACAAAGCAAAACCTTCATGATATAAAGGATAACAAACCACGTAAATAGTATCATTTTGGCTAACAATAACAGAGAGGAAGAAGAGAGAGAGAGAGAGAGAGAGAGAGAGAGAGAGAGAGAGAGAGAGAGAGAGAGAGGAGAGAGAAGAGAGAGAGAGAGAGAGAGAGAGAGTACACAGTACATTTTGAATCCATATATTGCATACCATTTTGTCTTTTAAGGATGAGGGAAGGTTCCTGTCATTATCTTAAACGTCATGAGTCCTTTGTTAAATCTTAGTCTTTGGTGTAGGGGAAGAATATTTATCTGAGTATAATCCACTTCTAGTAAGGTAGTTTTCTTCAGAAGGACCAGTTTAAGAGCGCATTTATACAGACTTGTAATGGTTTCATAGTGTTTGCACTAGCAGAATCCCACAGGGCTGAAGCATAACCTATTGAAGATTGTATATAAGCTTGAAAGAATATTTTCTTGAATGAAAGTCAAGGAAATGTTTGATTTTAGTCATCTGGTATACTCTTTGAGACCTGTTTTGCACAGATGGGATATGTGATGGTACCAGCTAAGATTTGCATGAATTGTTACTCCTAGAACTTTGTGGTGAGAGACTTGTTCGATTGCTTCCTTTTCAAAATGGATTGGAGATAGTGTAGGAGATTTTGTTGCATTTGTCTGGTAGTGATAAGCATGCATCTCATTTCTCACTTCTACTGCTTGGATCCTCCTTTGTAGGTCTGCGTTCAGTGTTCATTCCTCACATGCGTAAAGCATGATTGAGGTGAATAGCGCGTTTAGTAACTTTACCTTGGTTCCGAGAGGGATGTTTCTGTCTCTCCATATGGTCTTCAGTCTTGCCATTGCTGCTGCAGTAGAAATGAGATGCCTCAGAAGGCTCCTTGGCATCTCATACAAGGACCATGTCACCAACAATGAAGTCCGCAGAATGATCACTCAACAAGTGCGGGACTATGAAGACCTACTGACCACGGCGAAAAAGAGGAAACTCAGATGGTATGGGTACGTAACACTGGTTTCTCTAATTATACCATCAGGACCAGCTGTCTTACAATTTTTAAGTTTTCTTAAAGCTAGCAAAACTTCCTCTTTAGAGATAGCGCCATTCATGTCTTCATTAGTGCCGGCATCTTCTGATGCATCTTCAGTAACAACATTTTCAGTACCTGATTGTAGCACAGCTTTAAAATGACAGAACCATTCATCAGTACATGTGTCAGTGTGTCTGGGGTGTTTCCTTAAAATGACATTTGGAGAGAGATAGAACACTGAACACTGAACACTGAAATGATTTAATGTACATTGGCCTTGGACCACAATACATTTGTTGGGCTTGGGATAGAACAATGGGTTCATTCATATCATTGGCAAAGCAAATACACAAACAAATAATGATTTATGACTGATTAGAGAAGAAATAAACCAACATATACATAGCCAAATAATGCAAAAAGATTATGTCAGTAACAGTTCATGACTGAATACAAAAGAAAAATACCATTTATTCTATTTCTTGATTATAAACCTTAAATCAATCATAACCCAATCATAGAAAGAAGATGCTGTCTAAGAAAAATCATCCATATTGAGTATATCAAATCGTAGCAGTTTTCCAATAAAGTATTTGCGACAACATTATTTTCCTTTTGTTAATAGAATGAAAAATGTAGTTAGACAAACTATGTTTGTACTCATCATTTCTTACTTTGAACATATCTGTCAATGGTACATTGATACATTTGCTTAAAAACTTTTCTCTTAAGTTTGAGTACATGTAACATTCCAATAGAAAGTGGGCTTCATTTTCAAAGTTCGTTTTACAAAATGGACATAATTTATCTCGGATATTATCACTATATCTATACACATTATTGTTAAGAGGTAAAACATTAACTCTTGCTTGTGTAATTGCTACACGAAAGCAGTAGACATATAGTAAAAGGAGGAGGTAAAGGAGTCCCATAACCTATAAGGTCGTAGGGGAGCGAGGCGTCAGAGACCTCACTTCTCTAGGGGCCAGCATATTGAGGGCAGCGCCCATCTCCTCTCCCTCGCTGCTTTACCTTCCCTGACCCTAAAGAGGGCAGGTACCCATTTACAGCTGGGTGAACTGGGGGAACTATACTGAAGCCAAGGCGCGCAAACGGTCACCCATCCAACTGGTAACCACGCTCGACGCTGCTTAACTTGGCTGGGGGGAAGCGAGTGCTCCGACCACTGAGCTGTCCCGTCCCCCGTAGACATATATAAAGTTTAAATACTGCTCTTTTACAAAAAATACTTTTAAACGATCTATACACATCATACCTCTCTTTACGAGAGAGAACTCTGAACTCTGAAATACTTTAATTGCACATTGGCCTTAGGCCACAATACAACATAGAAAATAAAATAAGAAAATACCTTACATAACAGCACCTATCGATATTCTACAACCACTGGTTAATCGAGAATCATAATGGTACATCCCATACCTACTACAGTTCATATCCCAAGGACAGTTGTCAACTCACAGTTTACATTTCACATCTACTAAAATCATCAGAGTCAGAGACATCAGTATAAAAAGGGGAGACATAGAAAAACATGATCATGTTATGCCACGAACTCCCGATAATAGCGATATAAACAAGGGTGGACATGTTTAAATGGTTTACCAGACGTACATCATAGGATTGGTTACCTTGTAGACTTAAAGTATTTTCTTCCGCCTATTGCTTGCATGAAACACATATTTAGATAAATTGTATCTGTGGATAGGGGAACGGGTTAGCTCAGTGGCTCGGAGCAACATAGTCAGAAGAGGAAGCGTTTACTCTTTAGAATTTACCCTTGATCTTCATACATCACAAATACACACTAAAATGGTTTCTCTTTCGATCTGGGGAATTAAAGCAAGAATGGGCTCAATTATGTCTGAAATGATCTCTATCATCCCCACGTACCTTATATTCATGGGACTACTTCCTTACTCCCGGATAGGATCACTCTAGAACACAATAATTTTTATATCTTAGAAATATTTCCCCTTTTTCAATATAGTCAAAATAACACATATGTTTTATTTCACGATCTCTTATTTCATGGACCATATTTAATAAACATGATACTTATGATGTACTGTTTGAGTGGGGAGACATGAAATAAGGTGTAGAAACGAGAAAGAATAATTTCCAGATAGAGAAAGAACTTCTTTGTAATAAAAGTAAAATATATGGTTGAATTATCAGCTTAAGTTGCGACCATTCAAATCCTATCGACGCGCCGCTGTTGGGGGAGGAGTGAGTGGATGAGTGAGAGAGTGGTAGGATGTGTGTGTGTGTGGTGGATTTGTAGCGGTAGAGGGTGTTGGGTGTGATAGAGGCAAGGCCATCACTGGTTGATAATAGTAAATAAATGTAATTGTTTTATAGTATAGCAGGCCATTAATGGGCTAACTGCCAGCAATTTTGTTTTTGTCGGTGCTGTGTTGTGAAACAGTGTCGTGTGAGTGGTGGTGATTTTGTGTGTGTGTGTGTGTGGAGACAGTCGTTGCTGCGGTTGGGTGTTGGTTGTGAGTGTGTGCTATGGCGCGCCATTGTCAGCTGTGTTGTGACATTGCTTGTTTGAATTGTTTTATAGTAAAATGCCCTTAGGTATGCTATACTACAGCAATTGTTTCTATTCAAGTCAAGGTGCTCTGCTTGGAGAAACAGTGTCGCCACATGAGCGGCGCCACATCTTTAAAACTGTCGGTGTGTATGTACAGAGACAACTCTCTTGCTGCCCTGGGTGTTGTTGTTCCGTGACGTGTGTGGCGTATCTGGTGTTGTCAGCTGCTTGATGACCAGCGTGTGCTGTGCTGTTGATGCCAGGAGTGCAGAACACGCTTCATAGGATGGTGGTGGTCAGCGTTGGCAAGGCAGGTTCACATAGGCACCTGTCTTCCTCGCCCCGCTGTTCTCATCCACTGCTCTCCTCCCTGCCTCACAGTTCTCATAAGCAGGGTCTGCACATTCAGACATAAGACAGACGTGAGCTTGTTTTTGTCTACAAGAAACACATGCCGAATCCTCACACAGCGCACTAACACGTGTACAGGTTTGCTGATACTCCTTTTTTCCGGTGCCTGCTATACCGGTGCCACTACAGTAGTCCTTGATTCCTGGAACCAGAGAAGAGGTTTGGGCAAGTTCTTTCCCTTTACTTCCATGGACAGAAACAACTGGACGCTGCTGGTCAGCTCACTTCTTCTGTCCTAGATCCCAGACCCTGATCCTTTGGGGTTTCGTCAGTCAATGGCGGGTCAATGTTTGTGAAGGGAAGGCCTCCTGGCCCCCTGTACAGCCCTGGGGAGGGAAGTCATTCCGCTGTAAGAGGCTTCATAGCCCTTGAGGGCAGTGGACAAGTCCTGAAGACGGCGGTGTCTGTGCGGGACACTGACGCCCTGCAGGGTAGGTGTGTTGAAATACAACGTGTGGACTTTGCTGAGAGAGCACAGGCAGGTTTCACTGCTTTTTCATTAACAACGTGTGTATGGAAGCTACCTGCGTGTAGTTTTGTTTTTATATAAAAATGTTTGTATTGACCTGTTGAAGTGTTCTAATACTGTCATGTCGCCAACACTGTGCTAAGTATGTCCGAACAGCAAGAAAGTTTACTACATTTATTTATTCGCACAACAGTGTATGATACTGAAGTTATTCCTGTTAGATCTAAGCATCATTTCACCCTGAACTAAGCACCTAATTTTCAGAACTAGGCTGTTCTAGAAAATCAGGAAAGAAGGGAAGTAAAGCTTTTCTGGAAAATGGAACAGAAAGGGAAGTAACTACTTAAAGAAATGACAACCAAAGAGATAATTGTTGGGCGTTCCCCTGCACAGCAATCAAGAAGGCACCAAGACCATGCTGTATACTTCACACACCACACCTGGGAGTGAGTAAGGCAGTTGAGTGTAGTTCTTTTTCCAACGAAATGAAAGCGTTATGGATGAAAACAATCTCAAAACACCACAACAAGACATAGCAACATGTGATACCGGCCTTTGCATTCTGCTAAGAACAGTCATTGACGAGGTTTTCAAATAGATCCTTTTTATTTAATGAAAAGAAAATTGCTTTGATCAGATCCCTAAGGAAGTAAAACAGATGTTGCTAAAATATTCCTCTGTGGAAGTATAGTGGAAGCGAGATAGCAGAGCAGACACGAGCTGATAACCCAGCACATTACAAAATACAGAGAACAATTGTACATGGACCCAGGCTTTGACTGAGCACTGACAGAAATGGACCACTCTAGTGATCAACTTGTCAACGCAGGGCTTTATCATATCCCATGGAAAAAAGGGGCACACGAAAGATGGCCATGCTTCACAGCTCTGTCACTGAGGATGTCTATCTGTCTGTCTGTCTGTCTCTTGCCTGTCTGTCTGTCTGTCTGTTGTCTGTCTGTCTGTTGTCTGTCTGTTGTCTGTCTGTTGTCTGTCTGTTGTCTGTCTATCTGTCTGTCTGTTCGTTGTCTGTCTGTCTGTCGTCTGTGTCTGTTGTCTGTTGTATGTCTGTTGTATGTCTGTTTGTCTTTTTGTTGTTTGTCTGCTGTTTATTTGTCTGCTGTCGTTTGTCTGGTGTCTGTCTATCTGTCTGTCTGTCTGTTGTCTGTCTGTTTGTGGCTGTTGTCTGTCTGCTGTCTGTTTGTCTGTTGTCTGTCTATCTGTCTGTCTGTTGTCTGTCTGTCTGTTGTTTGTCTGTTGTCTGTCTGTTGTCTGTCTTTGTCTGTCTATCGTCTGTCTGTTGTCTGTCTGTTGTCTTTCTATTGTCTGTCTGTTGTCTGTCTGTTGTCTGTCTGTTGTCTGTCTGTCTGTTGTTTGTCTGTTGTCTGTCTGTTGTCTGTCTGTTGTCTGTCTGTTGTCTGTCTGTCTGTTGTCTGTCTGTCTGTTGTCTGTCTGTTGTCTATCTGTCTGTTGTCTGTCTGTTGTCTGTCTGTTATCTGTTTGTCTGTTGACTGTTTGTTGTCTTCTGTCTGTTTGTTGTCTGTCTGTTGTCTGTCTGTTGTCTGTTGTCTGTCTGTTGTCTGTCTGTTGTCTGTCTGCTGTCTGTTGCCGACGTTGCTTAGTCTTTGCCTGCAGTTTCTCTAAACAAGAGTGATGGCTTTGAAAAGAACGTGGACTTGGCTTACGTCTTTGATAGCAAGTCTGATATTTTAGCATCCTGCTTTCTTCTGTCACACTTTCTGCAGTGTTCTCATCTGTCTGTGTGCACCTGTTGTGCCTGGTTTGTCACAGCCTTTCTTTTCACAAACTGTTTCCCTTTCATCTGGTATCACTGTTTGGCTCCGGCACAATGTCCTTCCTACAGGTAGCAAATCAAGGGAAACAACTCTTTCAGACAGGAATCATTGGATAACAGGAGAGATGGACATGGGAGCCAGGGAAGGAGAGAGAGAGAGAGAGAGAGAGAGAGAGATGAGAGAGAGAGAAGGAGAGAGAGAGAGAGAGAGAGAGAGAGAAAGAGAGAGAGAGTGAGAGAGACAGACAGAGACAGAGAGAGAGAGTCAGAAACAGAGAGACAAAGACAGAGGAGAAAGAGAGAGAAGAAGATAGACAGACAGAGACAGACAGATAGAGACAGGGAGTGACAAAGAGAGACAGAAGGAGAAAGAGAGAGAGGGAAAGAGAGAGAGCCAGAGAAAGACAGACAGAAAAAGACAGAGACAGAGAGAGACAGAGGGGGACAAGGAAAAAGTGAACAAGAACGAGAGAGAAAGAGACAGACAGACAGAGAGAAAGACAGAGTGACAAAGACAAAGAGAGAGAGACAGAGAAAGAGAGAGACAGAGACAGTGAGAGATAAAGAGAGAGAGAGAGAGAGAGAGAGAGAGAGAGAGAGAGAGAGAGAGAGAGATGACCTATACCACACACCCTGAGGCAGACGAGCTCCAACATTCTGATAGGCAGTGACCTGACTGTAGACAGAGGGAACTCCTATGTCACTGGTCTGCAGAGATGTTACACAGAGGAGGCTGTACTTCTGCACACACACACAAACACACACACACACACACACACACACACACACACACAACACACACACAAAATACACACACCCACAGACGCACACACACACAATATATATATATAATGTATGGAATTTATATAGCGCTGAATCATGTAAAGCAACAAATCAAAGCGCTCAGATTTTTTCTCTCAAGGATAATGGAATAAGCACCCATGTGCTTTTTTTATATCCAGTCCCGATGTGTATGCAGCTTTGTAAATTTTGTCATCTGCTGCAACCGGCACACAATGGCCTACACTTTGGAAAAGTGGAAAAGGATTTAACTTGTGCCAAGATGTTCTGCATGCGTTCGCACATGAGGCCTTGGTTTAGAGTCTCATCCGAAGGATATATATACACACACACATATATATAATATATATATACACACATATATATATGTATATATATAATTGCAGTGTACAAGGGATAGGTGGGAATCTGGAACAGGAATCTGCTCAACCATGTGGCACAGATGTGGCTGTTTGAGGCAGATTGTCTCCTGTCCCTGGCAGCATTCCTGAACACTACACCATCATTCTGAATAGGGAATTTATGACACACAGGGTTACAGGGTTGATGACAGACACTGCACTGCACTGTCTGGTCACTGCTTAAGTCCATAGGCATGGATAGTAACACTGCAGTGGTTGCAGGGCTTTCAGACCCTGCTCCATAAGGGGCAGCAAACTATGACAGGTAGGGCGGGAACCTGACTTTGCACAACCTGCATGCGCTGTTTGGCTCCGGCACTATGTCCTTCCTACTGGTAGCAAATCAAGGGAAACAACTCTTTCAGACAGAAATCATTGGATAACAGGAAGATGGACATGGGAGCCAGGGAAGAAGAAGAAGAAGAAGAAGAAGAAGAAGAAGAAGAAGAAGAAGAAGAAGAAGAAGAGAGAGAGAGAGAGAGAGAGAGAGAGAGAGAGAGAAGAAGAGAGAGAGAGAGTCAGGAACAGAGAGACAGAGACAGAGGGATAAAGAAAGAGAAAAAGAGAGAAAGACAGACAGAGACAGACAGATAGAGACAGGGAGTGACAGACAGAGAGAGACATAAAGAGGAAGAGAGAGAGAGAGAAAGAGAGAGCCAGATAAAGACAGAGAGACAGAGACAGATAAAGACAGAGAGACAGAGACAGAGACAGAGAGAGACAGAGGGGACAAGGAAAAAGAGAATGAGAAAGAGAGATAAAGAGACAGACAGACAGAGAAGAAAGACAGAGTGACAAAGACAAAAGAGAGAGACAGAGAAAGAGAGAGACAGAGACAGTGAGAGATAAAGAGAGGGCGACAGAAGAGAGAGAGAGAGAGAGAGAGAGAGAGAGAGAGAGAGAGAGAGAGAGAGAGAGAGAGAGAGACAGAATGACCTATACCACACACCCTGAGGCAGACGAGCTCCAACATTCTGATAGGCAGTGACCTGACTGTAGACAGAGGGAACTCCAATGTCACTGGTCTGCAGAGATGTGTACACAGAGGAGGGCTGCCTTCTGCACACACACACACACACCACACACACACACACACACACACACACACACACACACACACACACACAATGCACACACACAGACGCACACACACACACACACACACAATACATACACACACACACACACACGCACACACACAGACACAGAATTTATATAGCGCTGAATCTTGTAAAGCAACAAATCAAAGCGCTCAGATTTTTTTTCTCGAGGATAATCGAATAAGCACCCATGTGCTTTTTTATATCTAGTCCCCGTGTGTATGCAGTTTTGTAAATTTTGTCATCTGTTCCCACCGGCACACAATGGCCTACACTTTCGAAAAGCGGAACAGGATTTAACTTGTGCGCAAGATGTTCTGCATGCGTTCGCACATGAGGCCTAGGTTTGGAGTCTCATCCGAGCGATATATATATATATATATATATATATATATATATATATATATATATATATATATATATATAATATATATTATATATTATATATATAATTATATATAATATATATAATTATATATATAATATATATATTATAATATATATATAATATATATAGATATATATAATTATATATTCTTCTTCTTGGTCGTCCATCGATCCGATGATGACTGTCCTCATGTGTTGAGTCTTTGTCTTATGTGGGCACGGAGATGGCTGGTTAAGCCAATCCGTGATAGGCAGACGCGGGTGCAGTGGGGGCAAGGAAACTGTCCGGGGGATTCAGGGTTGGTAGTTGACGCCTTTCTCCTAGCTCGTGCTGCAGTCACGTCATCTCGCCTCTTCTCCTCGAAGTTGTCATGCGCCCGGATGGTTAGGGTGCGCCAGCCTGGTCTGTCCATAGCATACAGCTCCAGCTGTTTGGGAGGGATGTCAGCGTGTTTGATGTTGGACTTCACGCAGTCCTTGAATCTTTTGCGTGGTCTGCCCTGGTTCCGCTTTCCCAAGGTCAGTTCGCCATACATGAGCTGCTTAGGCAGCCTTTGGTCGTCCATCCGGATCACGTGACCAACCCATCGAAGCTGGGCTTTCAGGATCATGGCCTCGTTGCTGGTCATCCCAGCTCTGTCCAGGACCTCGAGGTTTGTGATCCGGTCTTGCCAGTGGATGTTCATAATTGACCGAAGGCTTCTCATGTGGAACTTCTCCAGCTGCTTCCAGTGTCTTTTGTACACGTCCATGTCTCGCATCCATAGAGTAGGCTGGTGAGGACGACGGCTCTGTACACCTTGAGCTTTGTGGAAAGCTGGATGTTGTGCTGGTTCAAGACACGAGCTCGGAGGCGACCAAGAGCTTGACTGGCCTTGCAGATCCTAGCGTTGATCTCTTTATCCAGGGTGTTATCATTGCTGATGGTACTGCCGAGGTATCTGAAATCATTCACTATCTTTAGCTGGGTGCCCTCAATGGAGATAGAGGGGGAGGGGCGGCTGAAGCAGGCGCTGGCTGAAATAGTACCTCTGTCTTGCCGAGGCTGATAGTGAGCCCAAAAAGGCGAGAGGCTTCTGCGAACTTATCTGTGATAAGCTGTAGGTCAGACTCTTTGTGTGCCATGAGAGCACAGTCATCAGCAAAAAGTGCTTCCAGGATGATCTTCTCCACAACCTTGGTCCTGGCATTCAGTCGGCTTTCCCGCACAGGTTTTCCTCATGTGTGTTAGTCCCCACACCCTCACACCCCCAAAACTACCAAAGTCCTGCGGCGATGGGGAACGGGCGAAGCAACAGGTGGAGGTGACCACTGGAAGTTGTAGTTTGAACCCTGCACGTAGGCGGCCTGGTGGCAATAGTCGTTCTCCTCCTGACCCCGGACCACAGAGAGCTCGGTGTTCCCCCAGGTGACTGAGCAGCCTCTTTAGGACAGCACTGCTCACCCTCACATGAGGGAGGGGACTGGAAAAGGTGTCCCAAACAAATGCTTGTCCCTTCCAACTGGCCAGCATACCGCGGCTGGCAGTTCTACCCTCCAAGCGGTCGAAACCAAAGAAAGAAACAATTAATCGTTGGTGCGTGGAACGTGCGCACACTCATGGACAGAGAGGCCTCTTCAAGGCCTGAGAGGAGAACGGCTCTCATTGCAAGGGAACTGGCCCGCTACCGCATTGACATAGCTGCCCTCAGCGAGACCAGACTAGCTGAGGAAGGATCTGTGGATGAACTGAAAGGTGGCTACACTTTCTTTTGGAAAGGCAAGGCCAAAGATGAAGAAAGAATTCACGAGTGGGAGTGGCCATCAAGACATCGCTCCTTAAACAACTTCCTGATCTACCAACTTCAGTGAACGAACGGCTGATGAAACTCCGCTTCCCCCTGAACCGTACCCGGCATATTACCCTCATCAGTGCATACGCTCCAACCCTTACCAGCAGCGATGAAGTGAAGGAAGCTTTTTATGAGAGCTCAGTGCCCTCGTAAAGGACACCCCCTTAATGACAAGCTCATCTTGCTGGCGATTTCAACGCCAGAGTTGAGCGGACTGCAGAAATTGGAAAGGCGTGCTGGGGCCACACGGAACTGGAAGGTGAATTCCAACGGCTTGATGCTTCTAAGCCTTTGTGCTGAACAACACCTCACTATAACAAACACACTGTTCCGGCAGGCCGACAAATTTAAGGCAACATGGATGCACCCAAGATCCAAGCAGTGGCACCTGATCGACTTTGCATCTGCCGCCAAAGAACATCCGTGACATCAGGATCACCAGGGCCATGCGAGGAGCCGAGTGTTGGACAGAACCATCGTCTAGTCAGGCCATCCTATCCCTGCATATCGCTCCAACTCTGCGC
Source organism: Rapana venosa (assembly GCA_028751875.1). Lineage (NCBI taxonomy): Eukaryota > Metazoa > Mollusca > Gastropoda > Neogastropoda > Muricidae > Rapana > Rapana venosa. Next base: position 4,385,678 of record CM054154.1, read on the forward strand.
AAGACGCCGAAAGTCCTCAGACCAGCGTTCGACGTCGCCAAACTCGAACAACATCAGCAACGCAGTGAATTTGCAGAAGACCTCGACGGCCGACTGACTGCCAATGGTCCCCTGACTGCTGCCCGACTCAAAGGTGGGAGCAATTCAGAACACTGTGATGGAGTCAGCAAAAACCACTATCGGCCCCAGAAAACGAATTCATCAGGACTGGTTCGACGAGAACGACGAGCACATCAAAAACTCCTGGATGACAAGCAAAAAGCATTTGTA
>CM054154.1:4388447-4410218 GCA_028751875.1 Rapana venosa
GGCCTGTTTAGGCAACTTCTGATGGCTCATCTGCAGTAATTTTAACCAACATCTTATTGCACAAATACAAGAATTGGCATATAAAGGATATCTTGCTACTTCCTCATATACCATTTTGTTGGGTGTTTCTACAGAAACTCCCAGAAAACGCTTACAAACCATCAAATGTATTTTTTCTTTAGATTCTAAACGAATTAAACCCCAAAATTAAGATGCATGGAGCAATATTGATTTAATTTTAACATCAAAGACTTTGAAGTAAACTTGATAAGGTATATCCTTGTTTTTCTATGAAAATCTCGAATTAAACTAATGAGTGCTTTTTACCCTTTTACACTCAAATGTTCAGTATCCAGCCTGGGACTAAGATTTTTTGAGAAAATATACCCCAAATAACAATATTTATTTATCCAAGATCCATCCTTTTCTAAAGACCATCACTTTGGTTTTATCTGTATTGATTTTTAATTTCATATCTACACAACAGGTTTGGAGTATATTCCACTGATTCTGCAGACCTACAGGAGTCGAAAATAGAAAACAACATTGTCTGCAAAAAGCAAAATAAGCAGCTTTACAACACCTGGTAACAGTTGTATACCATGTCTTCCCTTTTCAGGCATATGATTCGCCAGTTGATTAATAAACATTCCAAACAAGGTAGGACTCAAGACACACCCTTAACGAACCCCTAGAGAGCAGTCAGAAAAATCTGAATATTTTTTTTTTGATCTAACACATGATATCAAACTACTATACATTGCACATGGGGAACAGCAATTTGTGTTCTTTAATACCTTGTTTTCTTAGTAATTGTAGTAGCTTGTCATGTCTTATTGAATGGAAAGCTTTTTAAAAAAAAAAATCAACAAAAGCAACATAAGTTGTTTGTTTTTTTCCACTGAGAGAAGCATTTGTGAATAATATAATATTGACAACAAATGAATCAATTGTAGAACTACTTTTACGAAAAACAGCATGCCTTCAGAGATCATGCCATTATCTCTACATGTATAAAAGCCGTTGTTAGTATTTGTGCTATAGGCATTTTGGAATACACTCAGTAGAGAACCCCCTCTATAATTGTTCAACATTTTCAATGTCGCCTTTCTTATAAATTGTATAACACTGGCTTTGGTCTATTCTTTTGGGTATATGCCTTTTGAAAAATATTACATTGAATAAATCTATGTAGGAAAAGGAGCTGCTAGTCTACAACCAGTTTTTTCAAACTTTTCTGAGGGATATTCATCTATCCACAAGCTATTACCAGTTTTAATTTTCTGATTGTGGTTAACAACTTCCTCTACAGTTTTTTGAGAATTTAATATCTGATCCTCTTTGCTCTGTCAAGTCAACCAATCATTAACTCATTTTTGAATTGCTACCATCTATCGAAAACACCTTTCTAAAATTATTCATACACTTGTTTATAGTAATATTACTTGTATAAATTATCTATACCACCCACATCCCTTTTCACTCAATTGTTTTCAAAACTTGGAGGAATCTGAAAAATTTTATGTTACTTTATTACTTGCTTCACGTCTAACTTTCTTTTCTTGTCTCTAGTATTGTCTTCATAAATCTTTTTTGCTTGAACAAACATTTCGTATCTTCAGTTTTTCCGAGACTTCCTAAAATTCAATGTATGTTCCACTTTTTAAATTTGGCTTGCTGGCAATTCATCTCAACCACTGGAAGATTTCTTAGGTGTTTTAAGATAATTGATTTAGGATACAATCTACTTAGCAGTTATCAAGCAATGCACCATCGACATGGTCTTCTGTTAATACTGTTCGCATATTGCATTTGACTTTTATTTCTTTGCATTCAGTTTGTTTTTATAGAAAATCGTGTTATTTTTCTTTACTCCTACATACTTTTGAGTACAAACCTGTTCATTTCTTTCCACTTTCTCTAACACAGTGACTGTTGGATGATAAAAGTTTCTGGACGAAACTGTTTCCGCATCCAATAGATCATGAGTGGTGGTCTGTGCATAGGGTCTTTGGATGAGGACGATAAACGAGGTTCCGTGTGTTGCAATTACTAATATAATCGCACGTAAAAAGACCAACAGCAACAAGACAGTTGTCCCTGAAAATTCTTTAGAAGAATGCCATTTTATAGGAAAACAAGTTCGTTGCAGACAAGAAACATAAAATAATGGATAGCACTGCTCTTTGTGGGCGATGTGCTTTCTACACAAGGGTGAGCGCAGCCCGAAATTTCATGAATAGAAATCTGGCCATGACTTATAGTCGGTATAAATAAATACATTAATAAATAAGTAAAGAGAAAAAATCACAGGTAAATGATCATATCAGTCGAATATTCAACATTGAATGATATATAATGTGACATCATGAGGTAATTATATGAAATGACAAAATAATCAACAGCCCTAGATCCTGAATTAGATACAAAAGTGCAGCTTTTATCACATTCACGCTCACGTAGACCATTCAAGATAACCAAATCAAAGGCATTACATAATTCTAACAGCTGATCTCCCAAAATCGTATTTTGAGATTATCTTGGATTTTCTCAGAAAAGAGGATTCACACATTTTTCATCTATTCGCTAACAGTTATCTACTCGATGCTTATTGCTATTTTCAGAAAGCTGTTCTTTGCATTCAGGTCGCCACAATAAAGGTATGGAAAAATCATAAGACTCATGCACTCAAAAACAGTGTTCCAGAATGTCTATGGCATAGCTGGTTTTTTTACTTTTCCATGCAGCAAATCGTGATGAGGGGTATTTATGTCACATCCAGAAATGTCCAAGTCTTTTTTCACAGCTCAGTCCCAAAATCACCATCCTGTGTCATCTAAGTTGTATTTAATGGGGGGGGGTCCGTGAACTAAACTTGCACATTTCTTTCTTAATTAAAATACGCCACTAGAATATATGCCTGCTTAGATAACTCTTTGTTTATAATTTAAATGATATAATCATGAAAAGGATGATTCAAATTTGTGTAGCTACAAATGTTTCAGTCAAGATATTAAAGTTTGAGTCTTATGTTGAATGAATCGATGTCATCTCGTTTAGAAAATAACATGTACATGTTTTGGCAAATTTATCATTGACGGTCATCTCGCTATCTTCCCCTACTTTTCTACTGTTTTCATACTGGCTGGTAATGTCTATTTCGTGGGGGCGGGTCTTGGGCTGGATGTGGGGGGGGGGGGGATCGTTGAGTAGAGATCTGGTGCACCTTGACTACGATCACTGGACATCATTACGTTGTTGAAAGCTTGTTGATTTGATGATGCTGACTGGTTGCCTGGTTTCTGTGTCTTCTTGTTCCTACTTTTATTCGGGAAGACGCTGTGGACGTCTGTTTTTTTGCTGCTGTTTGCTGCATTTGTGACATGGCATTGTCAGTTATCCAGCAGGGGAGTGCTGCTGTTTCATGTTGCTCTTTCTCTGTCTATAGCTTGTCTGATACAGTTCAGAAGTCTCCAGTTTATCCCTATGTTTAGTCCATGGTCTCATTTCTGTCTGTTGTCTGTCAGTTCCTCTCTTGACTGTTACCTATCTCCCTTGTTCTATCATCAGCCTTCTCCATTGGTCCTGTCTGTCTTTTGTATCTACTCTATGGATCTGTGTCAGCCTCTATGTCCTCACTAGCTTTTCTGGTGTTTCACTTTCTTTTTTTTTCTTCTAACAAAAATGGGCTTTCTTAGCCGACCTGAGGATATGGCCAGCTCTGATTCAACAGTCAGCTCTTTTTGATCTTGGTGTCCAAGATTATCAGCTCCAGAGTTGAGAAAATTTGTTATGCAGAACTTTCTTTTGTCATATCTGTCGTTTATTGTCTTGTTTTGTTTTTGTCATCTTTGTCCTCGTCATCAGTCAGTTTGATTGTTCGCTGTGAACACTGTTATTTTGTCTTCAATCATCGTCAGCATTTACTGTGCTGTTAATGCTATGCTTGATATTATCATTAATGTCCATAGTTTATATGTTATTTTAGGTAGGAAAATCCTCCTCTGGTGTGTTCGAATGGCTTGTAACTTGCTTGGGTTTTTTGAATGGGCCTGTTATAATTAGTCTTTCTCCCCTGATGCATGTGTTGTCTGCACTGTCTGACTGGATGACCACTTACCTGGGGCAACAGCTCTGAAAATGACGGCTGTAATACCGACCCAGACCTGTCTCTGCTACTTGATGGCCGGTCGTCAGAGCATCCTGGTCTTTCCCATCTGAGCCACAGTCCATCAAGCTAGCAGGCAGTGTCTTCTTTCTCAGTCGGCTTCGTTCGCTCCTTCAGCAGCAGGGGGAGGAGGAGCAGGAGTGCCCTCTCTTTCCATCTGCTCCCTCGCTCCTCCATAGCAGGGGAGGAAAAGGGTGGAAGAGGAGGAGCATCCTGTCTTTCTCGTTGCTTCGTTGCTCTTCAGCCAGCAAGGGATGCAGCATGACTCCAAGATCTGTTCCTGGCGTTGATGTGTCTTTCCCTTCACTGGTGATGACCCGGATGTTCCCATGGTCCCTAATCCTGGCAGGCATTTTCAAGGTAAACTGGAGATTTGTTCAGCATCCTCTTTTGCAGATGTCTGTTGTCCTCTCTGCTCTCACCATGGTCACGCCTACTGCTTCCCATCCTACCAGATTGCCCACGGAGCGAATGTGGCCATTCTCTAGCCATCAGAAGATTGTTGCTGACCTTTGGCTTTGGATAAGTGGATGGATTTCGGTGATGGAGTCTGTGCCCTGCCTGTGTTAGTGGCCTCTCTTTCACACGCAGCTTTCCATTGCAGAAGTAAGGCAGTTTGCCTTGGTCTCTGCGGAAATCCGCCATGGCCTTCTGATGAGATGTGAGGTCTGAGGTCACTCTGATGCTGCTTTGCCGAAGTCTCTCTCCTGGTCTCTTAAGATATCCAGCTTGTTCCACCATTGGCAGAACTGGACTAAGAGTGGACGTGGAGAGTTGTCCTGATGTAGACTGCCTATTCTATAGGCACTTCTGATGTCCGACCTCTGCAACAGCTGGTGACTGGAGGAATGGAAGTTCAAGACTTCTACAATCAGTGCTTCACTGATCAGTTCTGTTCCTCTTCTGCTTTTTTCAACACCAAAGAATCTTAGATTGCATCTAATATTTTGTGCTTCCACAGCATCTAATGTTTGTTTCAGTTAATCTAACCACACTACAATGGCGTCCCTGTCATCTTGAAGCTCAAGAACTTCCTCAGCATTCTTTTGTGTGCCTTTCTTCACTTCATCCAGTTCCGTAGGGAGATGTCAAAAATGTTACACCTGACAATGAAATTTATCTTCCAATGTTCTATTCAAGTTTGTTGTGTGTAGCTGGAAGCTGTTTATCAGCTGTGCAATTCTCCATTCAAACAACAGGAAGAGGTTTGGGTCTTCAGGGCCAGAATTCATGTTGAAACCTTTGTGCAGTCAGTGAGGGCGGAGTATAGTATAGGAGAGAGAATGGAGAGAGTAAAGAGAGAAGAGAGAAGAGAAAGAGAAAGAAAGAGAGATAGAGAGAAAGAGAGGGGAGAGAAAAGGAGAGGGAGAGAGAGAGAGAGAGAGAGAGAGAGAGAGAGAGAGAGAGAGAGAGAGAGAGAGAGAGAGGTAGAGAGAGAGGAGAGAGAAGAGTGAGAAGAGAGGAGAGAGAGAGAGAGGAGAGAAGAGAGAAGAGAGAGAAGAGAGAGAGAAGAGAGAGAGAGAGTATTTCATGCCTACGTTATCTTTAACATATTCATCATCTATTTATCAGACCCGTGACCTTGGCGGTCGTGGGGGAGACACGAAAGACGATGCCGTGGTAAACCTCCTCCCATCCATCTCGGTCCTCGGCTCATGGCAGTAGTGCGAGTCATTCATCCTGGTCCATTCTCTGATGTTCTCCATCCATGACTGTTCTGTCTTCCCTCCTTCTGCCACCTTCGAGTGTTCCTGCAGTACTGTTTTGGCAGAGTGTTGTGGCGGGTGACGTGGCCGAACCATGTCAGCTTTTTCTTCTTGACGATGGTGAGAAGGGGTTCCTGTGGACCTGCCAGCCGTGTTATTTGACTCTTGACAAATTCATTGGTCTTTCGTTACCTCCAGGATATGCCAGTAGTTTTCTATGGCATTTTGTTTCGAATGACTGGATTCGCTTTGCTGTTTCAGCAGTCAATGTCCAGGTTTCACTTCCGTACAGCAGGATCGTCTGAATTAGGGCTTTGTAGAGCTTTAGTTTGATTGGGAAACTGATCTCTTTACTTTTCCATATGGTGGTGAGTTTTGTCATGGAAGATGTTGCCATGGCTATTCTGACTTTGATTTCTGTCGTCGATCGCCCGTCCTTTGTGAGTGTAGCGCCAAGGTATTTAAAAGCGTCTACCTCCTCCAGTTGTTGGCCGTTCATGTAAATTTTAGCAGTGGCGTTGCTCGTGCTGTTCACAAGTACTTTACTTTTCTCCGAGGCTCACCTCCATCCCATATGCTCCAGCTCTGTTCTCAAGTCTGGTTGTAAGATCTTGCAGCTCTGTGTTACTTCCGCCCATGAGGTCAATGTCATCGGCAAACAGATTAAACAGGGCTGGAGATAACAGGCATCCTTGTCGGACCCCCAACTGTGGTTTTGAAGTAGTCTCCGACCTGATTGTTCAGAAGGACTGCACTGCTTGCGGTGTTGTATAGTGCTTGAATGGTTTGCACTAGTCCTTCTTCAATGCCAAACATTCTGAGGACCTGCCAAGGCCTTCGTGCCATACTCTGTCGAAAGCCTTCTTGAAGTCGATGAAGTTGTGGAACAGGTCTCTCTGATGTTGAAGATGTTTTTCCATCAGGATGTGACAGTTAAAAATCTGTTCGATTGTGCTCCTGCCTGCCCTGAACCCAGCTTGTTCTTCTGCAAGGTGTTCTTCTGCCTCCTTCTTGAGTCGATTCAAAGTAACTTTGAGCATGATCTTGCTGGCGTGGCTGATGAGGCTGATTGTTCTATAGTTCTGATATTGGCGTAAATTCCCCTTCTTGGGCAGGGGTATGATGAGTGATTGTGTCCATTCTGTTGGCCACTGTTTTGTCTCCCAAATATTCTGACAGATAGCTGTAACATATGTGATGACTGTTTCGCCACCATGCTTGAGCATCTCTGCTGGTATATTGTCTGCTCCTGGGGACTTTCCTACTGGTAAGCTGCGGATGGCTTCTTCCACTTCTTCCCTCAGTATAGGTAATGGCGAGGGTGCTCTTGATGTTGCTGCTTTCTCTTCTATTATTGTCTTGTCAGGTTGTATTGGGTAGTTGTACAGTTCTTGACAATACTCAGACCACCTGTTCAATGCAGCTGAGCTTTCTGTGAGGAGGTTTCCGGAGCTGTCTTCAATGACTGATGATTTGGTTTCAAGTGGTTTTGTGAGTTTCTTCAGGGTGTCGTATGCCTTTTTTACTGTTGCCCACTTTCATGCTTTTTTCGATCTCATCACAATTGAGCACTGATTCCACTTCTCTCTGGCCTTAACATTGACTTCTTCACGAGATTGTTGGCCTCCCGGTATTCTTTAGGGTTGGAAGACCTGGTTGGTTTCAGTGCTCTTCTTGTACGCAGAGGGCCAAGATGTCATTGGTAGTCCATGGCTGGTGTTTATTCCTCTGACGACCGAGTACCCCCCCTCTGCTGTTTCTCGGGCTGCCTCATTAAAGTTGTTGGTGAGGTCATTGATGTCATTGTCCCGGAGGGTAATGCCGCAAAACGTCCGCCAAGCTTAGCTTGGAAGATCTCCTCGACATCTGGATCTTTGAGTTTGTCCACGTCAAATTTGATACGTGGGTTTGCAGGCTGTTTGTTTTTTCTTCAGCTTCATTTTGAATACGAGCAGCACAAAAGGGCGTGGTCGCTGCCTATGTCAGCTCCAGGGGAGGTTCTTGTTCTGGCTCTGTTGATGCTGGATTTGAAGCGCCGTGGTGTTTAAAATAAAATTATTTGGTTATGGATCTTTCCCTTTGGCGCATGCCAGGTTGTCCTCCTTGACTGCTTGTGGGGATAGAGGGTATTGGCAATGGTAAGTCTGTGGGTGCCAGCAAACTCCAGCAGACGTAGTCCCCTGTCGTTGGTCTCCCAGTTCCAAACTGACCAACTGTTCCGGCCATTGGTTGTAAAGTCAGGACCTTCTTTGGCGTTAAAATCCCCTTGGATGATGATGATGTCCTTCTTGGGTATTTTCATAATGGTCTCTTCAAGATCTTATTAAAATTCTTCTACTTCTTCATCTGCATGGTCAGATGATGGTGCATAGATTTGTATGATGGTGATGTTCTTGGGCTTGGCCGACACCCGGATGCTGATAATCCTGCTGGAAGCTGGTGTACAGCTGATAATGCACCCCATTACTTCCTTTCTGACAATAAATGCCACTCCATGTTGGTGATGTTTCTCTTGGCCACTGTACCAGATCTTGTTGCCTTCTTCAGTCAATGTCTCACCAAATCCTGTCCATCTCACTTCTCCTAGTCCAATAATGTCCCATTTATAGCGGCTAAGCTCATATTCTAGTTCCTTGATTTTTCCGCGCTGGTAGAGTGTACGGACGTTCCATGTACCAATGGTGATTTGTTCTCTAGGGAGCTTAAGTAATGTTTTAACTCCAGTAGCTGACTTGTCACTTCCACCCTGGTGTTGATCAATGGAAAGCGCGGTCGTTGGTAACCCGGGCCTCGACCAATCCGGTATCATTTTGGCTTTGCATTTGTCTTTCATGTTTTTTCTGTGGGCTTAGGATATTCCTTGGTGGCGCCAATCTCCTCTCCAAGTCTCCATATGTTTTGGGTTTTTTCTATTGGGGTTTCCTCCCCCACATGCGACAGGTTGTACTGGGTTACATATTAGAATGTGGTTAATGCAAGAAAGGGGGAGTCAGAAACATTGAGAATACGAGGAAAAAGAAGATACACATGTTCTTGTCAAAGGGTATATAGATCATCATATACATCAAGTTACACCCCCATTCATTAAATTCAATGGTATTGGACTCAGTCATGTATTTGTAGTAAAGCACACTGTCATACCTAAACTCTCCCAAACCAAGCAAGTATCAACAACACACAGCCTTACACTTTCACTTTCGGTTCACTTTCGAATAAAAAGGGCGTTAACTCTTCCCTGCCCCTAATTATCACAAGCAGCAGGTTATCTACCCTGAAAACTTCCATCTTCAAATTCAGGAGTATTTGGAATGCCCTGGGGAATTTGTATACCTACTTTCCAACATCTGGTCTTATTATTGTTGGTATAAATTAGGACGAAGCATGGTTTATGTATTATTCTGAATACACACACATCAACTGTGGTTCAAAAAATCCCATGTTATTCAGAGTCATTTTCTAGTCAAACTGTTTTTTTTGGGTTTAACCTGTCTACTGTTCTAATGTGGGGGAGACAACCCTGACCAAAAAATCAGTCGGAGAGGATGGGCCCCACTGGCTGTACTTCCCCTGATTCACTGCATGATGAAGAAAGACCAAGGGCCCATACAGATCGGTCGTCGCTGGGTCAACAAGGACCGTGCCTTCTGTCTCCCATCAGGCAGAGGTGTAAAGTATGCTACTGGGGGAAACCCGGATCTGTGTAAGAGATTATATTACCACGGCAAATGGAAGTCAAACACTTGCCAACAGGAAAGCTACAAGAACTCACCACAAATGAAGGAGTACCCCTGGCAGTAGTGGGCCTTTGTGAGTCAATGGAAGAATTTTGGCAAATACCTTACTGATTGGTGGACATGTTACTCTACTATTGTGGTGACATTAGACGAGCACCCCAATGGCGTAAGCTTCCTTGTCAACAAGAACATAAAACTCAGTGCTCGGGTGCTGCCCGTAACCAGTGGACTTTAACCATCCCCCTCAAACAGCCTTTAACACATGGTGGGTACAGCTTATGCCCTCATCAGAACATGATGATGAAGTAGTAGAGGAATTTTACATGCAGCTCAGGGCTCATTGACAAAGCTAACAAAAAAGATATCCTAATTATTCAAGGAGATTGAATGCTTTTGGTGAGTGTGATGCACTGGAAAGACTGGAGCAAATTTGTGGACCCCTTGTAATACAGCTCCCAAACGAAAGAGGACTCAGACTACTGAAATTTGCCAGCTACAACGCAAGGTGACTTGCAAACACCTTGGGGAACACAAGGCATCCCAACACTGGACGGGGCATGCACCTAATGGAACCCATCAAACAGATTGATTACATACTGGTACAATACCAGTTCAGATCTGGCATCAACAGAGCCAAGACGAGGACATTTCATGGTGCAGACATGGGCAGTGACCACGACCTGGTGCTCTTGAACTTTAAAATCCAGCAGAAACAAATCAACAAGCCTAAGAACATCAGGCTAAAATTCAAGGACCCTTCCATTGCAAAAGCCTTCCAAGCAAAAATAGGTGGAAAATTTACTGCACTGATTACACTTGATAAAGATGCAGTGACAATAACCAACAGTTTCAATGCAGTTATGACGGAAACAGCAAAGAAGCTACTTGACAAGCACTGCCAGAAAAAACAATCATGGATCACAGATAAAATCCTGGATATCTGTGAAAACGAGTAAATTGAAGAGTGTCAAGAAACAAAAAGGAGTAGGGGATTACGAGAGATCAGCAAAAGATCAAAGAAAGACATGAAAAAGGCCAAAGAAGAATAACTTGAGAAACAATGTTCAGATATTGATGAAAATTTGAACAAGAACAACAGCAGAAGGGCCTATCAAATTGTGAAAGAGCTCACACAGCAGAAACAGACAAGAGTCTGTATTTTCTGAGGAAACTGAACTCATTTTTTGTAGACAAAAAGATTCTTTCCTTGTTTTACAAGTCTTACATACAGAGTGTTCTAAGTTTTGCTTTCATTTGTTGGTACAATAACCTTAGTGTTAAAAACAAAAATGGCCTGCAGAGAATTGTAAGAATCTGCTACAAATAATTGGAAAAGAACAAAGAGATCTCATGTCGTTTTTCATCAGCAGCTTGTACACAAAGCCAGCCATTTTGGCTGATCCTTCCCGTGCTTTGTTTCCAAAATTTAAAATTTTCCCTTCGGAACGCCGTTTTCAGTGTCCATCAGAAAAACTAAAGAAAAAAGAAATTCTTTTGTGCCAGTAAGCATTGAATTTGAATTCACAATGATGTTGATGCCTACGTTTTTCCCATTTCTCTGAATTATTGTGATTGTCATTGTTACGAGTGTAGTCATACATAATTATGTGGTGTGTGTGGGGGGGTTTGCGTGGGTGTGTGAAATAAGTCTGTCTTTAGTCAACGGTCTTAAACATTGAATTAATATATTGGTGTATGGTGTGGGTTGTGCGTGGGGGTGTTCGCACACACAGTACGTGCGTGTGTACGTGCTGCGTATATGCGTGCGTAAAAATAGTTTTTATGTCTTCTAGTCAATGGGTTTTAACATTGTGTTCACAATTGTTTGTGTGTGCGTGCGTCGGGTGTTTGGTGTGTGTGCGATGCGGGGTGTGTGTTATTGTGTGTTTTGTTTTTGGTTTCGTGAATTTATTTGAAAACCAATATGAAAATAGTTTTTGTGTCTTTGATATATTTGATGTGTATCAATCTGCCTGTCAGTATTGTAATTACCCTTCATGGGATGATTAAAGTGTTTTTGACTTGACTTGACTTGACTTGAGTCACCAGCATCGAAGACAAATACGGAAACTGCATCACATAGGAAAACGATTTTATTAACAGATGAACAGAGTACTGTTCAGAGCTCTACAATCATCAGACACAAGGTGACCCCAGTGTACTTACAAGTTAGGACTCGTCAGAAAATGACAACTTTCCTATCCTTCGTGAAGAGGTTGAGTCAGCAATCAAATCATTTGAAACATGGGAAAGTTGTAGGCATTGACAACACCCCAGCGGAGCTGATCAAATACGGGGTAAAAAGTGACAGACATCCTCACAAAAATTTTGCAACAAGATCTGGAAGATGGAGGTGGGCCAACACCTTAGACCAATCATCCATCAATACTCCCCAAGAAAGGCAATCTACAGCAATCCAAATCTCTAAAACGATCAGCTCATAAGCCATGCCGGGTAAAGGGTTGTTAAAAGTCATCTTAAAAGATGAACCCACGGGCAGAAAAGATCATCGCTGAAGAACGGCAGGCTTCGCCAAAACAGAAGCCCACAGAGCAAATATTCAACCTCCCAGTTTTGTGCGAAAAAATACAGCCAGCACAACAGAAACTATCCCACGTCTTTAGACTTCAAAACGACGTTTGACCGTGTATGGCACGACGCATTATAAGCACAATGAAGAAATACACATGGACAAAAGACATAAAAGGCTATACACAAATGCACACGCAATGCTTTTCAAGGCATAGTTGGAGAGTGGTTCCATACTCAGGGGATTTTGTAAAGGCTGTCTCCTATCGCCAACACTGTTTAATGTCTTCTCTGAGCGCATAATGACAGATGCTTAGAAGATCACACAGGACAGTCGTATTGGAGGGCGGATAATCACCAACCTGGTTTGCTGATGACTCGAGGACTTGCAGGAAATGAACAGGAACTACCCAACCTATTGTATACCTGGACAAAACATCCTCCAGATATGGCATGGAGATCAGTACCGAGAAAACAAAATCATTAGAAAAAGTGCCAGCAAATCACTACCAAGATAAAAGTCAGTGGAAAGAACTTGAGGTTGTAGATTATTTCAATTCTATCTGACCAATGGATCGATTTTGGAGGGCGAGATTTACCAATCTAAATGCACTTTAGAGTCAACTGACAAGCAAAAAGTTGTAGAAAGTTAAATTTAAACCAAAATCTAGCTCACCCACAGCTGGAAGAAAGGGGATGAAGGAGGGGTGGGGTTTGAAGGGGGGGGGAGGGGTGCGTGAACTTCATTAAGTCTTTCGAATGGGGGGTATGGTCGGATGGTTACGCCATCTTTAACCACTTTTAAAGGGTATACCTAGACTGCCCACGCAACCACAAAGCCCCCATAGACAACGATAGGGCTTAACTGGTTCCCAGGTGACCAGCATATTCCTTGGGACTTGATGAACGACCCCTACTTACGATGGTTGACTTAATCTCGGGAGAGGCCTCAACAAGTGACAGATATATATATATATATATATATATATAAAAATTAAATATATATATATATATTATATATATATATAATAAAATGTATGTATGTATGTATGTATATACGTATATATAATGACTTAATTGCACATACTATTCATTCCTATATCACTTAACACTATACTAATTCCTATATCACTACGCACTATACTCATTCCTATATCACTACACACTATACTGATTTATATGTCATTACACAGTATACTCATTCCTATATCACTACACACTATACTGATTTATATGTCACTGCACAGTATACTTATTCCTATATCACTGCACAGTTTACTAATTTCTATATCACTACACACTATATGATCTACACCCACTGCTAAACTATACTGATTCCTATATCACTGCTCACTATATGATTCCTATATCATGCTCATATACTGATTCCTATATCACTGCTCTCGTATGATTCCTATATCACTGCTCACTATACTGTTTCCCTATATCGCTGCTCATATACTGATTCTTTTTTCACTGTCATATAGTCACCCTATATCACTACACACCATACTGATTCTATATCATGCTCACTATAGTCATTCCTATATTACTAACACTATATAAATTCTATATCACTGTCACTATAGTCATTTCTATATCACTGCTCATATAGTCATTCTATATTACTACACCACTATACTGATTCATATATACTGCTCACTATAGTCATTCCTTATCACGCTCACTATTTTCTTTCCCTATGTCATGCTCACTATAGTCATTCCTATGTCACTGACACTATAGTCATTCCTTATCACTGCACACTATGCTATTCTATATCACTGACACTATAGCCATTCCTATGTCACTGTACACTATAGGCTTTCCCTATATCACTGCACATATAGTCTTTCCCTATATCACTGTCACTATAGTCATTCCTATATCATGCTCACTATAGTCATTCCTATACACTGCACACTATAGCTATTCCTTTATCACTGCACACTATAGCCATTCCTATATCACTGCTCACTATAGTCATTCCTATATCATGCAACTATAGCCTTTCCCTTATATACTGCACACTATAGTCATTCCTATACATGCACACTATAGTCATTCCTATATCATGCTCACTATAGTATTCCTATATCCTCCCCCCTCCCTGTGGTGTGACGTGGTGGACCCGTCCTCCATCAGTTCATAACATCAGCAGCGGACACCTGATGGCCTCTGCTCCCCTTCTGCCTTGGGTGACCTTGGACAGGTGTGACGTCATGTATAGTTAAGCAGCACTGGCATACTCCATGTCACTCATTGATATCATAAATCACTGTGACATCCCAAAGCAACAATGTGCAGTTATAATACACCAGCACACTTCATTAACATAATGTACACTATAGCAACACGGAGACGCTTCATTTACATAAGGTACATCATTGCACATGGACAACTTATTAAGATAATTTAATTATAGCAACACTGGACCTTATTAGCCTGATGTACGTTTTCAACAACACACACACACAACAACACACACCACCCACCACCCACACACACAACACACACACTCACACACACACACAAAAACCACACAATATCATTTGAATAGAATACATGCAAACAGACCTTGTTTCAACATCGATACAAAATGCATGTTGTTCATGTATAACAGTTAGATTAAATGTGTGGAAAACTGCCCAACACAAGCTACACACTGCTGTGAACCTGGAAAGAAGAAAACGCCATTAGAATTTGGAGAGAAGACTTCATTGAAATTTGGAGAGAAGAAGACATCACTGAAATTTGACGAGAAGGAAATGTTATTTAATTTTAGAGAAGACGGCTGTATTGAGAATTCGAGAGAGAAGACTTCATTGAAATTTGAAGAGAACAGTAGCTCATTGAACTTTAGAGAAGATGACTGCATCGAGAATTGGAGAGAAGATGTTATTACAGTTTGGAGAGAAGACGTCAATTAACTCTGAACTCTGAAATCTGAATTGTTGAATGATTAGGCCTATGGTCCATATCACTGGAGTGTACATAAACAGGGCATTACAAAACTTACAGCAAATGATACCAAATATACACATTTACTTCTGGTTATTCTTTAAAGTTGCTATGCTACTAGTATGCTGTGCTTATCAAATGCTTTTATAACAAAAATGACAAGACGATTGTTGGTCATCTTGTTTCAGATGCAAGTAAAAGACTTTATTTAAACAATGAGGGACGATTATAATACTTCTGTTGCAATAAACGTTTTCCCGGATGTCGGTGTATTCTGGACACACTAATACAAATCGATTTCTGTTTCTGTGGTATGAATACTGACACTATCGTTCTTTTGCCAGATTCTTCTGAAACGCAGTTTATATACTTTCAGCTGAGAAAGCCCTTAGCCTAATCGTGTCAGAGCATTCCTTCCTTTCATATGTTTGAGATTTTGTAGAGAAACAGGCACAGAAAAGTTAGATTTAATTGTCGAGTATATTGTTTATAGTTTATGACTATAAATACTTTCGGTCCACTCTTGAACATAAACAGCAGTTAACCGCTCCTTTAGCGTTTTAATAAACATTTTCTCATAACCAACCTCCTGATTTTCCCAACATCACTAAAACCATACTGATTCAGGAAAAAATAGTGATAAGCCCATGATTTTTGTTCTTTATGCAAAAGAATGACTTTTTATAGCTTTAGGGGGCGCCTCTCTATCTGTAAATTTTAACCAGAATTTAACTGTCTTAGTGATTGTTAACAAAAGGGTATCTACCATTCTCCATTAAACAGGTCATTAGGATTTTTATATAACATTTTGAATGTTGATACAAAGGGTTTTTGTGCTTTTAATGTTTTTTTTAGTCAGTATTTATCCCAGACTTGCTCCCTAAGAAAAAGGATGTATTTGTGTGTCTAATAATTTCAAAAATATTGTATGAGACTTTTCCCCAAGTGATTAAAGTCTCAAAATGAAAAGATGCCCTTTTTTTGCACGATTTACCAAAAATCAGTCAGGGAGGAAAAAGCAATTTAGTGGGTAAAATTATATAAAATATTTGTATGCATTTACAGCCCTTTCATGCAATCTGTACCATAGAACCATTACTAAAGGAATGCTTAATGACCCACATTCCGAAAACACAATACATTGATTAGCAAATTTTAAGTTTAAACTTTAAATTTTTTGGTGTTTTATGAAGAACATTAATTTTTTGTAAGCCACACAGAATCTACAATAGAATAACATCATCAGCAATATAATAAACATATTTCAACAAAGTCCGAAAATAACTGATTTTCATGCTCGCGCGTGCTGGGCAGTTCTTGGTACTTCATCAATAAGCAAGTAAAATACAAAGGGCTACACATTTCTCCCTGTTTTTCTTCCCGTGTACACGTAAAGGACCTGTTAGCTCCCTCTAATGTGGACCTTTTCCTGCACAATGTTTTATTTTAACTATTGCCCCTTATACAATGTACTATTTCCCTTCAGTCCTTTATTTCCAAACATTCACAGTTTAGTCATTTTTAGTGACAAAAGCTTTCTTAAAATAAGAAAGGTACTTTTAATGTTTATTATAAATATTTTGCTTTTTGTATTGTTGAAAATGATGTAAATTATGTTTGATTGTGCCCGTACTTTTAAGGAAGCCTTGCTTGGTATTACTATCAACTTTTTTTCTTCAACCACTCATTTCAACCGATTGCTAATGGTGGCTGTAAATTGCTTGAAAGTTAAAAGGTGTATTCCCTGTAGTTATCTGGGTAGCGTGCATCACCCTTTTAAGCAAAGAAAGGATTACGATTATAACCAAGACAAAGGAAAAAAATCTGTAGAAGATTAATTTATTGAAAGGTTTGTTAGTCGGTACAAGAGGGCGAAGCATATTTTTTAAAAAGAATTCCCTATGACCCCCTCTGGCTCGCACGATTTACATTCTTTAATGCTCTATAGCCTTAAAACTTCACTTTAGAATATCCTGCTCCAATTTTCAGTGTTAAAGTTTATTTCCCCTTTAGTTCTGCATTTTCAGTATTCCTGTCTCTGTCTGTTTTCGATCATTAAAAGGGCAAAGAACATGTTCAAACATTGTTCCTTGGGATTGTGCTAGTGATGAACTCTTTGATTAATAATTCTATTTTTTGACCAAAGTCTGTGGGTTGTTTTGTATTTTCTTTAACGATTAAGCAAATTCTACGGGGGGTTTTGCCTTTTTTGGCTTAGAGGTTCCTTACACTTCTACAGTTTTCCTGATACAATGTGTTGTAAGATTGTTACTTTATTGAATTTTCTTAACTTCTGTCGAATAATTTTCTGTCTCTTACATTCTTGTCAAAACAATTTATTAGATTCTTCTGTCCTATGTAAATGACTGTCTTTATAATGAGCCCGCTTTTAAAAAGACCTTCCTTAAATTTGGTAACTGACTATTCATGTTCGAATTTATCAAGCTTTAATTTGTCAAAGTCTTCATTCTTATACTGAATACTTTTTTCTAAGAATTCGTTTTGCTTGATTCTTTTCCCATATATATTTGCTTTAATAAAAATTGGTTATAGAAAAGACTTCATTTAAATCTGACGAGAAGAATTTAATTGAAATTTATAGAAGATAACTGCATTGATAATTGGTCGAAAGAGAAAATTTCATTGAATTTGAGAAACAAAGTTCATTGAAATTTACAGAAGACGACTGCATTGAGAATTTAAGAAAGAAGACCTCATTTAAATTTTGGAGAGAGAAGACTTCATTGAAATTTTTGAGAAGCAATACCTTATTTAATTTGAAGAGAAACAAAACTCACTGAAATTTGGAGAGCAAAGGGTTTATTGAAAATCTGGAGTGAAAAAGACTTCATGAGATTATAGGAGGGGGAATGCAATGAAATAGGGGAAGAATACTTCAATTTAAATTTGGAGAGAAGAATATCATTGAAATTTGGAGAGAACAAACTTCATTGACATTTGAAAGATGAAGGGTTTATTGAGGTTAAGAGAAGAAGATTCATGTGTGAGAGAGAAGAGGCTGCATGAAATTTGGATGAGAAGAAGACGACAATTAAATTTGGGATAAAAAAGTTCATTAACTTTTGAGAGAGAAAAAAACATCCTAAAATTTGGAAAAAAAGATTCACTGTAATGTGAAGAGACGAAGATAAACTCTGAAAGACAAAGCTGCTCACTTCTAGGAGGGTGTGCAGCACAACCCGCCTCCCCACTGTCAGAGGAACAGCAACTCTGCTGGCATTGATTCCAGCCTCCCCTTTTCCCCAGTCTTGCTAATTAAAAAATGGGAATTTTAAAAAAGATTTTGTCGTTCTGTTCCTGTCCCGTCCCGTCTTTACCCTGGGCGGTGTGGGTAGTCTGTACTTATTGAGCCTCTAGTGATTATTGCCGGATTGAGGGGATTGGGTTTTGGAGTTTTGTGTGTTCTAGGGTTCGAGAGTCCATGGCTTTTCTGTACTGGTTGTTTATACATCCCCCTTGGGACCTGGCTGTACCCCTGTTGCTGTGTTTTTGTAAGGCCGGATCTACATCAGCCAGCGCCTCAAAGGAATTTGTCACGTACATTATAGTGAGTTGGTTTCCATGATTTCCTGGGCTGTTGCTTTTGGGAAGCAGGAAAAGCTGCATCAGTCTGGGGATAGAGTCCTTGCCCGAGATGCTGGATGGTTGGATCATGATTACAGATCTAATTCTTCATGGTTGGAACACCCACTTTGTTCTGATTTTAGATGTGTGTTGTAGCAAAACCGCAGGACGTTGTTCTGATTGAGGATGGGGAAAAGTCTGAGTGGATGGTGTCTCAGTGTTTCTGGAGATAGTTCTTTTCAACTTAGACGTATTGTTCCCATCTGAGTTTTAATTGAATGATTGTCCTTTTCTAGTTTTGAATTTTTTTTTTTTCCAGATGGTTTATTTTTTTTTCTTAAACTGTCTAATTCAAGAAGTAGAGTTGTGCTTTTTGAAAATGTACTCGTAGCTCTTTTTCAATGAAGCTTTAGTCTCAATGGGTGGGTTTTTTTTGACTCTTTTTTTCTGGCTGGGTTAAAATCAAGGGGAAATCATCTATCAACTTTTTTTCTTCAACCCACTCATTCAACCGATTGCTAAGTGTGTGGCTGTATAACTTGCTTGAAAAGTTTAAAAGGGGTATTCCCTGGTAGTTATCTGGGTAGCGTGCATCACCCTTTTATGCAATGGATGGATTACCGATTATATCCAAGACAAAGGATAAAATCCTGTAGAAGATAATTTATTGAAAGGTTTTGTTAGATACGGTACAAGAGACGAAGCATATTTTTTAAAAAGAATTCCCTTATGACCCACTCTGGCCTCGCAGATTTACATTCTTTAATGCTCTTATAGCTCTATAAACTTCACTTTCAGCAATATCCTGCTCTACATTTTCAGTGTTAGAAGTTTTATTCCCATTTAGTTCTGCATTTTCAGTATTCCCTGTCTCTGTCTGTTCTCGATCATTAAACAAGTCATGAACATGTTCAAACCATTGTTCCTTGCTTATAGTGCTACGTGATGAACTCTTTGCATTAAAATAATTCTTTATTTTTGACCAACAGTCTGTGGGATTGTTAGTATTTTCTTGTAACGATCTAAGCAAATCACTACGGGGCTTTGCCTTTTTTCTGCCTTAGAGGTTCCTTACACTGTCTACAGTTTTCCTGATACAATGTGTTGTCAAGATTGTTACTTTTATTGAATTTTCTTAACTTCTGTCGAACTAATTTTCTGCTCTCTCTACATTCTTTGTCAAACAATTTATTTGATTTCTTCTGTCCTATGTAAATGACTGTCTTTATACATGAGCCTGCTTTAAGAAGACCTTCCTTAAATTTGGTAACTGACTTATTCATGTTCGTATTTATCAAGCATTCTAATTTGTCAAAGTCTACATTACTTATACTGAACTACTTTTTCTTCTAAGAATTCGTCTGCTTGATTCTTTTTCCCATATATATTTAGCCTTTAATAAAAATTGGTATAGAAGAAGACTTCAATGAAATCTGACGAGAAGAAATTTAATTGAAATTTATAGAAGATAACTGCATTGATAATTGGTCGAAAGAGAAGATTTCATTGAAATTTGAAGAGAACAAAAGTTCATTGAAATTTACAGAAGACGACTGCATTGAGAATTGAAGAGAAGAAGACCTCATTGAAATTTGGAGAGAGAAGACTTCATTGAAATTTTGAGAGAAGAATACTTCATTGAAATTTGAAGAGAACAAAACTTCACTGAAATTTGGAGAGCAGAAGGGTTTATTGAAGTCTGGAGTTGAAGAAGACTTCACTGAGATTTATAGGGAGGAGGACTGCAATGAAATTAGGGGGGAAGAATACTTCAATGAAATTTGGAGAGAAGAATACATCATTGAAATTTGGAGAGAACAAGACTTCATTGACATTTGGAAAGATGAAGGGTTTATTGAAGGTTAGAGAGAAGAAGACTTCACTGTGATGAAGAGAGAAGAGGACTGCAATGAAATTTGGAGAGAAGAAGACGACAATAAAGTTTGGGGATAAAAAGAGTTCATTACACTTTTGAGAGAAGAAAACATCCCTAAAATTTGGAAAAAAAGACTTCACTGTAATGTGAAGAGACGAAGATATCTCTGAAGACAAAGCTGCTCCACTTCTAGGAGGGGTGTGCAGCCACAACCCTGCCCTCCTCACTGTCAGAGGAACCAGCAACTCTGCTGGCATTGATTTCCAGGCCCCTCCTTCTTTTCCCTCCAGTCTTGCCTACACTCTAAAAAATGGGATTTTTAAAAAAAGAATCTGTCGTTCTGTTCCTGTCCAGTCTGTCTGTACATGCGGTGTGGGTAGTCTGTACTTATTTGAGCCTCTAGTGATTATTGACGGATTGAGGGGATGGTTTAGGAGTTTGTGCTGTTCTATGGGTTCCAGAGTCCATGGCTTTTCTGTACTGGTTGTTGATACATCCTCCTGTGGGACCTGGCTGTACCTCTGTTTGCTGTGTTCTTGTAAGGCCAGGATCTACATCAGCCAGCGCCTCAAAGGAATTTGTCACAGTTACATTATAGTGAAGTTTGGTTTCCATGATTTCCTGGTCTGTTGCTTTTGGAGAAGCAGGAAAAGCTGCATCAGTCATGGTGATAGAGTCCTCTGCCTGAGATGGCTGGATGGTTGGATCACTGATTACAGATCCTAATTCTTCATGGTTGGAACACCCACTTTGTTCTGATTCAGATGTGTGTTGTAGCAAAACAGCAGGACGTTGTTCTGATTGAGGATGGGGAAAAGTCTGAGTGGATGGTGTCTCAGTGTTTCTGGAGATAGTTCTTTTCAACTTAGACTGTATTGTTCCCATCTGAGTTTTAATTGAATGATTGTCCTTTTCTAGTTTTGAATTTTTTTTTCTTCCAGATGGTTTATTTTCTTTCTTAAACTGTCTAATTCAAGAAGTAGCGAGTTGTGCTTTTTAGAAACATGTACTCGTAGCTCATTTTTCAATGAAGCTTTAACGTCTTCAATGGGTGAGGTTGTCTTTGACTCATTTTCTTCTTGAGCTGAGGTTAACAACTCAATGGAACACTTAATTTCTTTTAGTGTTTGTTTACATGAAGTCAGTGATAATAATGACTGTTGTTTTTTGTGGGCTTTCAATCCAGAAGAAAACAAATGTCTTTTTCTCTGC
>CM054154.1:4410718-4453667 GCA_028751875.1 Rapana venosa
ATAAAAAACAAAAAAAAGGGCCCAAAAAAAAAAAAAAAAAAAAACCCAAAAAACAAAACAACCAAAAAAAAAAAAAAAAAAAAAAAAAGCCAAAAAAGAACTAAATTTAAAAGGGGGGGAAAAAAAAAAAAAAAAGGAGAGAAAAAAAGGGGAAAAGGAAAAAAAAAAAACGAAGAAAAAAAAATGATTAACCAATGGACTAGGCAAATTACAAAGAAGAATAGAAGAGAAAAAAAGAAAAAAAAAAAGAAAAAAAAAAGATTTTTGGGGGCCGGGGGGGTTTTTTTAAAGCCAAACCCCCAAAAAAAACCAAACAAAAACCCAAAACAAAAAAAAATACCAAAAATTCATAAACCCAACCAACACACAATAAAAACAAACAAAGAAAAGAAAAAAAACTACAAAAAAAACTCCTCCAATCCACAAAGAGAAAATGTCAGCAAAGAAGAGAAAAAAAGACAAAGAATAAACAACAAAAAAGTAACAAAGCAAAAGAAAAGGAGGTGGAGTGTGGTGTAGGAACACCAGTAATATATATAAATCAAAAAGAGGGAGAGAGAGAGAGAGAGAGAAATGACAGACATGAAATGAAATGAAGATGTTAAAGGGATTGAGCCCAGGGGGAAAAAGAAAAGAGGGGGGGAAGAAAAAAAACAAAAAGAAAAAGCACAAAATTATAATCTAAAATTCCCCCTTTCAATTTTTGAAGAATAGTAAATTTAGTTGTTAAAAGTGATAAAAAGATTTTAAAAAATTAGGAGATTAAATGGAGCTCAAGTACAGTAAAACAAGTCCAAAAAAATATTAAAAACGAAAGAATGAATATCCCCTTTTTATTAAAATCACAAAAAACTATAGAAAGAGAGAGAGAGAGAGAGAGAGAGAGAGGAGAGAGAAGAGAGAAAAGAGAGAGAGGGGAATTTCCGTGTGTATGTGCTTTGGTGTGTGTGTGTGGGTTTTGTTGGTTGATGGTGGTGTGTGTGGTGGTGTTGTGTGTGTGTGTGTGTGTGTGTGTTTCAGGAGGGGAACTAAATATAAAATTCTCAAAACAGTACCCCGATCACCTTAAAACACTTTTTTGTTTACTCATAAAAAAAAAATATGTTATGAAAAATAACACTTTTCCATGGGAGAGGGGGGGAGAGAGATTTAGAGAGGGAGAGAGAGAGACACACAAACAACACAACCCCACACACACAAAACACACACACACACACCACAAACACAAAAGGAAAGAAGTAAATTGTTTGATGGATATGGTGATAAAGATGAGATGTAAATAAGATGAAGGTTTGAACTATATTGCCCTTTCCCTTTGTGTGTACACTTTTAAGGCCCCCTCGCCCCCCCCTCCCCCCCCCCTAAACGCCCCCCAAAAAACAAAAACCAACACACATACACGGGGCCTGTTTTTTTTTTTAAATAAATTTTCCCATGGGGTTGAAAAAGAGAAAAATAAAAATATAAAAAATAAAAATTAATAATAAAGGGAAATGTTTTTAAAGGCTGTTTCTTGAAACATTGCAGCGCAAACAAAATACTTTCCCCTCTCCCTGTGCGAAATGCCTAACTTTTTGGTGTTGTGGGGGGGTCGGGTTTTGTCTGTATAAAAAATTAGAAACCTGCCGGAAAGGGGTTTTGGGTTTCCCTGGCGGGGTTGTTGTAAAAGGGGAAAGGAAATCCCCGGGGATTTGGGTTGAAGCCTCAGCGGGCCCAGCCCTTTGCCTTTTTTTGCCATGTTTGGTGACAGGCGGGCATTTTTAAAAAGGCTGTGTCTGAGTGCTGGGCAAAAGAAGAAAAGAAGTGTGGTGGCACCCGCTCGCAGGGAACCTGATTTCTTTGGGCATCATTTCATGTTGAAAACTCCCTTTGCACCTCCCTTTGGAATTTTCGAGGTGGGAGTTAGCAAGTACCCCTTGATCATGCTGCTTTTTTTGCCCCCAAACATTGGGCAGGTTTGGGGGTGTGTGTTTTTTGTGTGTTTTGTGTTTTTTTGTGGGGGCGCGAGGTGCGCGCGGGGGTGTGTTTTTCAATGTGTGTGTGTTGTGTGTTGGGGATTTGAGTGTTTGTGTGTGTGTGTGTGTATGTTTTTGGGGTGTGATGTGTGTGTAGTGTGGTCTGGAAAGTGTTATGTGTGTGAAATTTGTGTATGTGGGTGTTTTGTGTGAAATTTTGTGTGGGCGTGTGTGGGTGTGTTTTGTGTGTGTGTGGGGGGGGAGTTTTGGGTGTGTATTTTGTGTGTGAATGTTGGTTTTGTATGTGTGTTTTGTGGGGAGTTTTGGGTGTGTTTTGTGTGTTGTGTTTTTTGGTGTGAATGTGTGTGTTTGTGAGTTTTTGGTTTTGGGTTTTATTTTGTGTATTTTGTGTGTTTTGAGGGGTTGGGTGTGTATGTGTAGTGTAAAATTTTTGGTGTGTGTTGTGTTGTGGCGTGCTTTGCGTGTGTGGGGTTTTGTGTGTGGGGTTTGTTGTGGGGGGTGAGTGATTTTGGGTGTGTGTGTAGGTGTGTGGTGTGTGGTTTTTCGTCCCGTGTTGTTTTAACGTGCGTGTGTGTTTTGGTGTTGTGTGTGTGGTGTGTGAGTGGGGGTGGGGTGTGTGATTTTTGGTGTATAGGGTGTAGTGGGTGTATGTGTGGGAGTGTGTGGGGGTTTTGTGAGTTTTTGTGTTTTGTGGGGTTATGTGGGTGTATGTGTGGGTGTGATGTGTGTGTGTATGTTTGTATGTATGTATGTGCAAGTAAAAAACCCCAAACAAAAAAGAAAGTAAATATCCAAGAGGGAAAACCAATTACCAACCCCACATCACTCGTTTACATGCACACACCCCAACAAAACCCCCACACACCCCCCCACATACCCACACCGCTCGGGGCGCGCAGGGCCAAAATTCAAATTTGTTTTTTGGGGTTGATACATATCAACCAATAGTAGATTTTGGTTTAAAATTGAAATTTAAAAAATTGAATATAAAAAACCCTGGGTCTTTATTTTATTTTAATGCCCAAAAAAGGGGACGTCATAAACACTTTAATCCTCTTTTAAATTTTACAAACTTTTGTTCTAAAATTTTTTTTCATGAAATATGTTTTTAGATCGTTTTAAAAGATTTTGGTTTTAAAATACATTTTTTTTTTTTTTTTAGTTTATTCCTTTTATTTTTTTCCACTCCCCTGAATACGAGTCTCGATTTATATATTTTGTTTTTTTCTGGGCCCTTGGGAAATGTTAAAAAAATGGTTTGCCCTATTTGGGTTTAAATTTTAAAATTTTTTGGGTTTAATCTTAGGGGGTGCTTTTTGATTAACATTTTTTTTGCTTTAAACATAGCTTTACTGAATAAAAACCCGGTTTCAAAAAGTCAAAAAATTTTTTTGCTTAAAAATCCTCAATTGTCAGGGTGCTTGTTTTTACTAATATAATTTTACGCTTTTTTATTTTAAAAATTTGACAAAACCCTTAATTTCCCTTTCCACTGCAGGAAACCCAAAAAAGGTTGATCCCTGGGTCAGTGAGGGGTTTTTAAATGGGGACCGCAAAAAAAAATTTTTTCGAGGATGATTATTTAGAAAGTTTTTCTTTTTGGGGTAATTAAAGTACCCTGTGGCTGGGCGTTTATCTGGGTGACATTATGTGATCAGTACAAGCCCAATTTTTTGAAAAGGTAACCCCCTTAATATTTTTGAGGGGGGTTCAACTTCTTAAATTTTTTTTCCTTTTCCCTATAAAAAAGGGGGTTGAAACCTATCTTTTTATTTTTTGGGCCCCTTTTCTGTCTTGCTGATACTACACATATTTTTGTTTTATGTGCAAAAAAAGGACATGTGGTTTAATTGAGCCCAAAACAAAAAACCCAAATCTGTCAATACTTTATTGAAGTTTGCCAGTTAACCTGCAGGAACTAAAATCACTACAAAAAAGGGGGTATTGTCAGCAAATTTATTTCACAGCTACTTTTTATTAAAAACAAGTGAGTGTTGGTTTTTGGGGGGTGTTTGTGTGGTGTGGTTGTGTGTTTGTGAGTGTGTGTGTGGTGTGTGTGTTTTGGAAATTTTTTTGGGTGTGTTGTGTTGTTGTTGTGTGGTGTTTTGTGTGTGTTGTGTGGGTGTGTGTGTGTGTTTGGTGTAAAGGGGGGGGGTCAACGTAAAATTTTTAATTTCAAAGTGTACTGAATGTTTTAAATTTTAAATTTTTAAAATTAAAAAAGATTTTTTAAATTTTCAAAGACAGAGAAAAAGAAATAAAGTTAAATTTTTATTTTTTTAAAAAAAAGCTATCCCTCCCGACGAAAATCGAAAAACAAAACAATAGAAACCCATGAATATACGGGTTGTTTTTTGTGTTTGTGGTGTTGGGGTGTTTTTTGTGTGTTGTGTGTGTGCGTGTTCAAATGCAAACAAGTGGTATGTGTGGGGGGGGGGGGGGGTTTGGGGGAGGGGGGGGGGTGTCTAAAAAGCCAAGTATGGGGTGTTGGTGTATGTGCCCCCTGCACACAAGTGTGTGTGTTGGTGTGGGGTTGTATTTGTGTGCGTTTAAATTTTTGGGGTGTGTGTGTCAAAATCAAAATCAAAATCAAAATTTTATTTTTTAGATAGTACATTGAATAAGCAGTGCATTTGCTTTTTTCCATCAAACCATCTAACTAAAGGAAAAAAGCGATAAAAAAAAAAAATGTTACGGGAGACATAGAATACAAAACCTAAACTATGGTGCATCTAAAAACAAACAAGAAAGGAAAAATAAAATAGGGATATAAAGGAATTAAAAAAAAAACAAAAAAACCCCGAAAATTTGTTTTAAAACCTACAATTTAAATAATTTTAAAAAAAAATTTTAAAAAAACTTCATTAAAACAAAAAAAAACAAGCAAAAAGAGGGAAAACCCCAAACCCAAAAAAAAACAAAGAAAACAAAAAAAATAAAAAAAAAAAACACACCAACCTGCCCTTTCCCCCCCTTCCCCCCCACACACACCTACACACACAAAACCTTCAACCATACAAACAACTGAATGGGGCACAACAAAAAAAAATGAATCAAAAAAGGAAAAACCCCAACAAGGACATAAACAACAAAACAAATACAAACATATGTACCAAAAACAACAACAGCGACAATAACAAAAAATGACAAGAAAAAACAGCCAAGGGTTAAAAGGGAAAAACAATAAAGAACAACAAAAGGGCGAGGGAAAAAAAGGGCTAAAAACCCCCTCCCCCCCCAAAAAAAAAACCACCCTAAAAACCCCAAAAAAAACAAAAGGAAAAAAAAAACCCCAAAACCCCCCCGCACCACCACCAACAATTAAAAAACAACAACAACAATTTAAAAAGTGTGTGCCTGCTGTGGTTGTATCCCTGTGTTTTTTTGGGATGTTTAAAGTGTTAATGCGTTTTTATTTTTAAGTTTCTTTTTTTGTGTGCAAGAGTGGTGACAATAGTGTTGATAATTTAGTGCTGTCGTTGCGTCAAAATCTTAAAACCCCAAAATGGTACCCAAGCAGGGCTGTTTTTTTGTTATCCCCCCCCCCCCCC
This sequence comes from Rapana venosa, assembly GCA_028751875.1. Taxonomy (NCBI): domain Eukaryota; kingdom Metazoa; phylum Mollusca; class Gastropoda; order Neogastropoda; family Muricidae; genus Rapana; species Rapana venosa. The sequence continues at coordinate 4,416,246 of CM054154.1, forward strand.
CCCCATCCCCTCTCTCTCTTCCCTACCCGCAGTGATTGTTTTTGAAAACCCCTTAACAAAAGGTGGCAGGGGGAAGACGGCAACCCCCCCCAACCCCCAAAATGGGATGTGGGCCCCGAAAAGGTTGATAAAAGGGACAAAGCACACCCAAACCACCTGCCCCCAACCGGGCAGTCCCCCCCTGCCCTCCCTCTGCCTCTTTGTCTAAACACAACAAAAACCCTGGGTTTTTGTGCAACCTTCCCTACAATTTCCCCCCTTCAACCCCCGTGTTTTTTTCCCTTTCCCTTTCCGTTTGGCCCTTTGTTCCCTTGCTTTTGGGGGTGTCACAGAAAAGGGCGGGCCTTCTGTTATTTTTTGGGGGCCAAAATTCCCCAAACCCCGTAAGTAATTCCCCCTGGATATTTTCCCCCTTTCGGGTTCGATTTGGGGTTTAATCAACTTTTTCTCCTTTCCTTTTTTACGGTTGTCCTCTTCTCTCTTGGGGATTTTTACCTTTTGTTCCCTCGTTTTTCTCTTTCTCTCCTCTACTCTCTCTCTCTCAATTTTCCTCTCTCTCTCTTTTCTCTTCTTCCTTCCTCTTTCTTTTTTTTCTCTCTCTCTCCCCTCTCTCCTCTCCTCCTCTTTTTTTTTATTTTTTTAAAAAAAAAAAAAAGGAAAAATTTTTTCCCCCTTTCTTTTTATATATATATATATATTAAAAAATATTTATAAAAAAATAAAAAAAAAACTGGGGGGGGAGAGAGAGAGAGTCAATAATATTTTAATTTTTTATTTAAATAATAAATAAATTTATTTTATTAATTTCCAAAAAAGGGGGCCCAAAACATTTAAAACTTTTATTTAAAAAGGGAAATAAAAACAAACAACCCAAAAAAAATTTTTAAAAAATAAAAAAACAAAATTTAAAACCAAAAAAAAAAAAACAAAATAAACAAAAACAAAAAACCCAAAAAATAAAACAAAACAAAAAACAAACAAAACAAAGAGCAAGGGCCAGAAAAGGGGAAAATTTTAAAAATTTTTTCCCAAAACCACCAAGACCAAAAGGTTCCCCAGGGAAGGCTGGGAACACCCGAAACCGTGTTTTCAAATTTGGAATTTTTGGGTGCCCTCAGGGAAAGGCCCAAAAAGGCTACCCACTGGAAGCGCTCTCTTAAAAATCTTTTTTCAAACATTGGACTCCCCGGGGGCGGCCCCCGCAAGGCCCCTTTCCCCCCAAAAAAATTTAAAATTTTAAACTGAGGAGCTTTCTCCAAAAACCTTTCCTTCCCGCCCAAACTGAAAAAGGGGCGTTCCCCATAACCCCCCCCAAAGGGGGGGGCCCCTTGGAACAAGCCATTCCCCCCGGCCAAACATTAATTTGAAAAGTTTTTTCCCCAGGTGATTTTACCCACGAACCCCCAAAAAACCCCCTTTTCCTGACCCCCCAAAGGGCCCCAAAACCCGGGGTCCGGAAAAGGGCCCCCTTCCCCCGGTGGGGGGGTTCCAACCCCGGATTCCCTTTCCCAAAACTTCCCCCCCTTTTCCCAAGGGGGTTCCCCTCATCAAATTTTAAGGTGGTTTCCCCCCCATTGATTTTTGGCCCCCACTCAGAAAGAGGGAAAACCCCACCCCTTCCCCTCAAAACCTTAAAAAGGAAAAAAGGGAATGTTAGGAAACCGGCCTTTCCCCATTTTCCCTTTTGGGCCTGGGTCCCTTTCCCCCCCTGGTTTTAACCCTTCTTCCCTCCCTTCCCAATTCCCCCGCTTCCCCTTTCCCAAAAGGGTCCCAGCCTTTGTTGGCAACCCGTCCCCCAAAACCGGGGGTCCTCCCCCCGTCCCGGGGTTCCCCCGGAAAACCCCCGTTGGGTCCGAAATGGCTTTTCCAATTTCTTTCCCCTAAGGTTTTTTCATGAAAATGCAAACTGTTGTGAAACCCTAAAAATTCCCTTTCCCTTTCCCCTTCAAGGGACCCCCCTTTACAGAAAAACCCCTTTCCCCCCTTTTTCCCCCTTTTCTTGTTCCCTTTTTAAACCCCCCGGTTCCAAAAATGTAGGTAGACCTGTTTCCCCGGCAAACCCGGGTTAAAAACCTCTTTGGGGTCCCAAAAAAAGACGGTTCGCTTGGAAAAGGCTGGAAACTTTTTTTTGGTTTGTGGTTTTTGGTTTGGGTGTTTTGGAAATTGGGGGTTGGGGTTTTTTTGGTTTGGGAATTTAAGGAGTTAAAGTAAAAGGGGTTATTGGGTGTTGTTTTTGGAAATTCAAACGTATTCGGGGGTTTTGGAATTTATGGGGTTTAGGAGGGCTTTAAAAAAGGGTTATTTTTTCCAAATGTATTTTGAATTGATGGTTTGGTTTTTGTAAAAAGTTTGGTTACTGTGTGTGTTTTTTTTTTGGTGTGTCGGTGAGTTGTGGGGGGGTGGTTTTTGTTTTGTTAAGTTTTTTGTGCCCCTTTTTGGGGGTGTGTGTTTCCCCCCCTTCACCTTTTCCCCTTTGGGAAAACCCCTGCTTGACTCCAGAAGTGGAACTTTCCAGTCTTCTTCCACTACACGGTTTCGTAACAGTGAAAATGCAACTGTTAGTGAATCTTCTGATGTTCCAATTCCCATTCCTTCCAGGCCATGCCCCTTCCCTTTCCACAGCCCATGGAACCTTGCTGCCTCCCTTCCCTATCCCCCTTGTCTGTATCCCATTCCTCCCCAGCCTCTCCAGACTGTAGCTGCACCAGTGCCTCCACCTAGCAGCCAGTGTCCTGACCCCCGTCTGGTGTCCCAACCAGGACAATACGCCTGTCAGCTCCTGAACATGGCATCGCAACTTCTCTCTCAATATAAATCCTCATGAAGACCTGTCTCGCCCTCATGGGTGATCACACTAAAGTCAGTGTTGCTCCTCTGCATTGGACTATAGCAGATTACACTTGCTCAAAAGTGTTATTGCAATGCTTGATGTGCAAATCAACAGTATCAAAGAGTGTGACTGACTGATTCAGCAGAGCTAAAATCAGGGTTAAAACCATCTTATGATCTTTGAACATCAATGACTGGTTCGCTGTGTAAAAGTCTGGATACTGTGTGTGTGTGTGTGTGTGTGTGTGTGTGTGTGTGTGTGTGTGTTTGTGTTAAGTGGGTGTGTGTGTGTGTGTGTGTGTGTGTGTTGTGTGTAATGTGAGTGTATGTATGAGTGAGTGAGTGTGTGTATGTGGGTGTTAGTTTGTGTGTTGTGCATTTTGGTTTGTGTTGTGTGAGTTGTGGATGTGTAAGGATGTGTGAGTGGAGTGTGCGTGTTGAGTGTGTGTGTTTATGCGTGTATGTATGTGTGAGTGTGTGAGTGTATATGTGTGTGGTGTATGACAAGAGTGTGAGTGTGTGTGCACGTGTGTGTGTTGTTTGTGTGCGTGTGTGTATAAGTGTGCGCGTGTATGCTTGCGTGCGTGCGGATGTGTGTATGACCTTGAATGCATTCATGTAAGTCTGCCTGTTGTGCCCATTTGGGTGTGTGTGTTTGCCATGCTTGGTGAAAGACACAGGCATGTTTTGCTTCCTGATGGCTGGACGCATGTTGTTCGTGGTGGACACCACGTGTATGTTTTGCTTGCTGAAAAGTACAGGCGTTATAATTAACGGGGAGGCAGGAGGCCATGCTTGCTGAGAAATGTAGACACGTTTCCTCAAAGGCCTATGCACACTGTGCTTCCCTGAGAATATGCATATTGTGCTTCCTGAGTTTTGCGTGCATGCTGTGCATCCCGGGAGGTGCGTGCATGTTATGTGAGCTGACAGGGTGCATGTGTGGTGCTGATCCAGAGGGAGGCATGCATGTTATGCTTCTTACAGGCGAGTGAGAGCACGTGTACTTGCATTTGAATGAATGGATATTTGCTGGATGCGTGCGTGCGTGCGTGTGCGTGCGCGTGTGTGTGCGTGCGTGCATGTGTGCACGCGCTGGCGTGCGCAGGTATGTGTGTGGGTGTGCGCATGTGCTGGTGAACAGACATTGGCTATGTGGGATGTTGTCATGAACTGACTACTTGGTGGCTTTGGATTGACGGCAGAGAACGTTGGTTCTTATCCAGGGGTGCTTGCCAGAAGGTACTATCCCTTGTGCAGCTAGTTCTGAGAAAACTGCATTTCAAATATTGTGATCTATGAAACTGATAGTTATCAAGATGAAATGAATCTGATATTCCTAACATAATTAGGCTTGTTATGTTGCAATTTAGGGATATAAAAATTTAGTGGTTGGTAGTAGCCGTTTATTTATACAAATAAAATAGTTTATGTTGGTGCTAGGAAGACCTCAAGGGCAGTTTTCTCCAAACACTTTGTTTTCCTCTTATCATGTGGAAGAAAGAAAACATCAGCCAATACACAGACTCAGCTGGCTGATGGTGTCCAGTGTTTTTTTACAAGCCAGCCCCCCTCTAGCCAAGCCCAGTCCCCACTAGCTGACAGCTGAGGTAAACAAACAGCTGGTCTGTTTCTGCTATCTAACCTCAGAGCCGACTGGGAATGGAAGGTGATGGGAAACAAACAGCAGACAACCAGAGTCTGTTTATGTTAGGAAAGGCCTAGCACCTAGTGGTGGGAAGAGTGTTAGGCATGCAGCTGCATTTCATAGGTACTATGAAGACAAGTCTCAACATTTTGCATACACTTGTACTCTCTCTCTCTCTCTCTCTCTCTCTCTCTCTCTCTCTCTCTCTCTCTCTCTCTCTCTTCTCTCTCTCTTCTCTCTCTCTCTCTCTCTCTCTCCCTCCCCGCTCTCTCTCTCTCTCTCTCTCTCTCTTCTCTCTCTCTCTCTCTCTCTCTCTCTCTCTCTCTCTCTCTCTCTCTCTGTATCCCACACAAGTTAAAGCAAAAAATGATTTAATGAAAAACAATTACAATACTGAGAGGCACATTGATACAATCACTAACTCAAAAAGACAAAAGAAAGTTACATTTTTCAGGGTGTCATATCTGTTTCCCACTTTCATGCTTTTTTCGCAGGATTAAATAATAATAAAATAATAATAATGTATGGAATTTATATAGCGCTGAATCTTGTAAAGCAACAAATCAAAGCGCTCAGATTTTATTTCATACCACTTTAAGTCGGCAGATTTCTCTCCGTGAAATTCGGGCTGCTCTCCCCGGGGAGAGCGGGAGAACGCGTCGCCACTTAGCGCTGCGCCACCCTTTCACCCTTTTTTTTTTTTTTTTAATAATTGTAATAATTGTAAAAAAAAAAAGAAATAAGTGTAAAAAAATAAAAAATAAAAAGTACTGGACAACCAGCAGTACATGCACATTGGTGTCGTACTCAGATGCCATCTTCAAAGTCGGAATGTGGCTACCTTAACGGTGGATAGCAATGGTCGCATGCACAGAATCTCCCCAAGGATGAATCTACAAGTTTCAGCCGAGGACCAATAACAAGTTACAACAGAAATCCCAAAGCCTGTACATATCGACTCATAGCTTCTGTGTTAGGCAGGTTGTGCATTTCTCTTATTTGTCCACTTTGGGGGTAGTAACACACGTAATAACCCCACAACACAGCAAACGACAATAAAACAAACAATCAAAGAAAAAGAAGGGTACCCGTAAGAAACCCACTTTCGTTGTTCAGGTTAACACATTGTACAATGCAACATTTTAATGTGCACCCTTTGAAAAAAATGGATGATTAACACTATCAAATAAGTCTACATGACTTTTATGGCAATGACTTTTAGAATTATTATCAGAATTTAGATCTGAATTGATGGCCTTGCTGGTGACAAATTATATCCAGGTTATTTTTCTGTTCTTCTATGCATTCTTTATCATCTGATCTGCTCTTGTAACCCCCTCCAGGGTCATAGGGGCACTATATACTACATCAGTTGAAAACTGCGAGGAGTGGAGGAAGCTGTTTGCAACACTTTCAGTGGTGCTTGAAAGGTTTGTATTACAGGGATAGTGAAGGTTAAAGACACACAAGACAGCAGATTTTTTAAAAGTTATTCAGCAATCTTCCTCAGAATTGCCCTATGACATTGATGGGGAATTAAATTAAATGAGATTTAAAGGATATTGAAAAAGCACCCACGTGTTTTTTTACACCCCACCCCCCCCTGGGATATATAAATATAATATATAAAAAATATAATAAATATATAAATATATATATATATATAATATATATATATAATAATAATAAAAAAAAACCCAAAACCAATACACCACACAGAAAACTGTGAAAAAATCCACACAAAAAATCACTGAAACAGAGGAGAGAAAAAGCAACGGCAAAAAAATAATAAAATAAAGCAAACAAAACAAATTTAAAAAAACACAGAAACAACCACAAAAAAAAACAAAAAAACCCAAGAAAAAAATAAAAGCAACAAGAGGGGAGAGGCAGAAACCAAAAAATCCCCCCCCCAAAAAACCCCCAAAAAAACAAAAAAAGAATACAAAAATACCCTCGAATGTAAGGAGACCAAACCAGCAAAAAATATAATTTTGGGGGTAAAACGGAAAGAAACATAAAAATAAAAATAATAAAGGGATTTTTTTTTAGCGCTATATTTTGCAGAGTCAAATCAAAGCGTTGCACTCAACCATTCTTACACAGTCTATAACCAGTAACAAGCAAATTTTCCCATAATCCAAATGTGCACCACCACCACACACACACACACACACACACAGGTCAACCCCCTGGCAGGCGATAGAATTTTGGGCTGTTAAGGCGGGGAAAAGCTATGAGATGAGGCAGGAGAGGTAAATCTTAGGTTTGAAATAAATATGTCTTAAAACTGGATTTAAAAGTGTCATAAGAAGGCTTTTGGCGGAGAGAGAGAGGGAGATCATTCAACATCAATGGACCAGAAATTGAGAAAGAGCGACTCCGATGGTGGATTGGTTGAATCTAGGTATTGGTAAGGACAAGGTATCTGCAGCAGAGCGGAGAGAACGAGAAGGAGTGTACAAGTGAAGACAAGTGAAACGTCAACAAATTCATTGTACTTTTCGTGGCAAGCAACAGCAATAGTAAACTACCAAGAAAAAAAAATTACATAAGCAGACTAAGGAGATTATGCAGAAGCAATTGACATTCCCATGCACACGTACACGCACACACACACACACACACACACGCGCGCGCGCGCGCGCGCGCGCACACGCGCACGCACACTGGTTTAATTTATTGGTAAAGGTTGCAATAATGTAGTATTTCAGTAAGGGTTGCGTTCTCTGTACGTCAATGGGCCGTGTAGGTGGGGTAGTCAGGAGTGGCAGTCCTTGGTGTGGGGGGTCGGCGTATTTTAGGCTGTACGCTAACCTGTCTGCACCTTTGGGGCTGGGATGGAAAGGGTCAGAATATAAATCTTTGCGTGGGGCCCTACTGGCGGTTGTAAATATGGCAGTGTGGTCTGCAAACGTGATGTTTTCTGCAGAACACACTTTGGCAAGGGACATATTGGATAAGTTGACGGCCCTTCTTTAGAGGATGCCGTCCCATTGGGGGGAAAAATGGACGATCCCAGCAGCCTGGTTTGGGGGGAACACATCTTGATATTTCTGATAAGTTGTGTCCATTTAATTGTCTGTAGGGGAATGTTTATTTGCAATTGTTGATTTCAGTATGATAAACGAGGTGCTGTACTTTTTTTGGGGAAATGTGTTGAAGCCAATGAATAAGGTCATCAACCTTGAGACCTGAGATCTGATGTTTTGATTTCTGCCTTTGTAATATAGAATACTGACTTGATGTGTCGTATTACTGATCACCCAGGATGAGATTCGTTTCGCTGGAGTGTATCTTTGTACTGCTAGTTGTTGGCAGGGTGTGAGGGTGTTGTTGGTAGTAGTCTGAGATGCTTCAAAGTGTGTGATTGCAGTTTGTCTTTCCTTTTTCTTTAGGGACTTTGTCCAAAAACATTTGGGTTTGGGTGTTTCTCCTCGTGTTGTCACGGGTTTGTTTACCTGAGTTTGTTTGGTTGTTGATGCTGACAGTGTTGGCATGTTGTTTGTGGCTTGGTGTTTGCTTTCTTCAGTATTGTCGGATGCTTGTTTGTTCATGTCTCTTGGTTTTGATGTCGACATTATTGTCCGTGGCTTGTAGTGAAGTTTTTTTAGTCAGGTGGGTTGGCTTCTGGTCAGTTTTTTTCATGTTACATTGATTTGTGTTTTCGTCTTTTGTGGTAGAGAAGAGAGAATCTGTTGGGTAGGAAGGATGATAGTAAGGAGTCCTGTTCTTGTCCTGACTGCGTGTGTGAGGTTGAGTGTGTGTGTGTGTGTGTGTGGGGTGCGGTTTTGATAGTGTGTGTTTCAGCTCCGTGAGTTATGACTTCAAGTCATGGTTTTCTGTTTGCAGTTTGAGAATAGTCTTGGTGAGGGAACCCAATGCTTTAGTGGATTTTTTGATTGAGCAAGACAGTGAGTGTATCTTTTGCTTCAGTCGTTGTGATGTTCGGGTAACTGTTTATTCGCACAGGAAACGAGGAAAGCGACGTGGTTTTTGGTGAGAGCGGGTAACTGATGGTGGAACGTGTTGCACAGTATGGATGAGTGTGTTTTGTGAGCTGTTTGTGGACTGAATGTTAGATGGACTGTGTGTTTTGATCCCTACCCTGCTTTCTGTTGAGTGGGGGGGGGGGGAACTTGTGTCTGCACAGGGTGTGGATGTGGTTTTTGTGTTTGTTTTTTAGTGGAGTGGTTTGTGTTGTGTTCCCCTCTGCTGAATTTACCTGGCGGGCTGCTGAACTGGTGGGGATGAGGGTGGTGATGCACTCAACAGTGGGACATCAGGACGGGGTGGTGGCTGGTGGTGACATTGGTAAATGGGAGCAATCTGGTTGGGGCAGGACTCCTGGATGGGAGGGGATGTCCTGGAGAATTATTCCGCCAGAGGGGGAAGGTTTGGGTTGGGGTAGAGGTAGTTCAGACAGGTCATCCACAGCCTCGTCCAGGTTTGGCTGGGCTTCCTTCTGTGTCAGGCAGAAGATGGCTCGAATCACTTGTATCAGAGTCTGGAATTCTTTTTTGAGCCATCTCCTGCACAGGTTGACTTGCACAAGCACCGTCCCTGTTGTGTAAAAAGAAGTCATAGCGATTAGTTTTTTGTCTCTACAAGTCACCTGCATTTTTGTTTTATACAGTTTGTCACCTTGGGACATAGGGAGTGATCATGATCTTGTGATGATGACTTTCCGACTACGTCTAAAGAAAATCCACAAGCGGAACAACATCAGGATCAAATTTGACCTCGAGAAGCTGAAGGACCCAGAGGTAGTAGAATTTTTTCAAGCAAGGATAGGTGGAAAGTTTGCAGCACTCACTGTGATAGACTCAGACATAGATACACTGACGAATAGTTTCAATACAGCAGTGACTGAAACAGCAAGCGAGCTTCTTGGCAAACACCGACCACTCAAAAAATCATGGTTCAAAACCTAACATCCTACAACTATGCCAAAAAGGTAGAGAGTTGAAGAAAAAGAAAAATGAAACAGAAAAAGAGCAAAAAAATATAGGCAGTCAACAAAAGAATCAGGGAAATCCATGACGGAGGCAAAAAGGGAAATGGGTCGGTAAACAGTGCCAAGACATTGATTAAAACATCAAGAAAAACAATAGCAAGAAAGCATATCAGCTGTGAAAGACCTACTAGCACAAAAAAGGGGAAAAAGGGTTTTAAAATCCCAAAACAAAAATGGGAAGTGTCTCACTGACGACCAAGATATTCTGAACAGATGGACAGAATACTGCTCCGACCTGTATAACTATAGAACCGCAGGAGATCCAAAGTCCCTTAAAGTAAACCCCCAAGCAAAGACACAGACAGTCACCCTATCCTCCGAGAAGAAGTGGAAACACAGTCAGATCGCCCGAAAAAGGGGAAGTCAGCAGGGGCTGACAACATTCCACTGAGTTGGTTTTAAGCTGGAGGGGAACCATGATCACACCCTACTAAAAAATCTGCAACAAAAATCTGGCAGACAAAAAAATGGCCAACACCATGGACACAATCACTCATCATCACCCTCCCCAAAAAGGAAATCTACAATAATCCATAATTACCGCACAATCAGCCTCATATGCCACCCAAGCAAGGGCATGCTGCAGAAAGATTGAATAGACTGAAGCCACAAAGCAGAGACCATCATTGCTGAGGAACAAGCAGGTTTCAGAGCAGGGCGCAGCACAACAGAACAGATATCCAACCTCAGAATACTATGTTAGCTAGTTAACAAGACCTTTACCATATATTTATCGATTTTAAGCAGGCATTTGACAGTGTTGGCATGCGCTTTGTGGCAACCATGAATTTGTACAGCATCAATGCAAACCTGATCAGAGTCATCAAACAGCTGTACACGAGTCCACCAGTGCAGTGTACTACAACAACAACATTGGAGAATGGTTTGAACAACAGTTGGAGTAGGGGAGGGCTGTCTACTCTCACCCACTCTTTTCAACATCTTCCTTGAGAGAATCATGGCTGATGCACTGGAACATCATGAAGGACATCAGCATTGGTGGAGAACGATCACAAACCTCCGCTTCGCAGATGACATTGATGGAAGAGCAGATCAAAAAAGACTTGCCACCTAACAGAACCCCTTGGATAAGCCTCCAAAACATACGGCATGGAATCAGTGCAGAGAAGACCAAACTGATGACTAATAACACCAACGGCATTAGCGCTGATATCAGGTTAATGACCAGAAGCTGGAAACAGTTCAAGCTTCAAGTACCTGGGAGCCATTGTATCAGACCAGGGATCCAAGCCCGAAGTAGTTATGCAGAACGCACAGACAATAACAGCTTGTCAAAACTAAACACCATCTGGAGAGATAAAAATATCTCACTTATCTCCAAGATCAATAATGCGCTCCCTTTTCATATCATATTTCTGTATGCCTGTGAATCATGAACCCTGACGCAGATTTGGAGAGAAAAGTACAGGCGGGGGAGATGAGATGCTTTCGGAGACTCCTTGGCATCTCTTACAAAGACCACATAAGCAACAAAAGCGTGCATAACAAAATCCAGCAAACTATGGACCCTATGAGAAAACCCTTTTAACGATTTGTGAAAAGCGTAAACTTAAATGGTATGGGCATGTCACAAGATCCAAAGGACTTGCAAAGACAGTTTTACAAGGCACTGTCCAAGGGGGAAGAAGAAGAGGCAGACCAAGGAAGAGCTGGGAGGATAACATCAGCGAATGGACAGGCCTAGAACTCAACAAAACCCTGAGAAAGGCAGAACAGAGAGAGGAATGGAGGGAACTGGTTGTTGAGTCTTTGAGGGTGCCCCCACGGTCGTCAGACTACGGGACAGATAGAGAGATAGATTGATATTATATCCAGGCGCCAGGTCAAACGTAACCACTGAACTGTTGGAAGAACGTGCACAGATGTCAGTGTCATTTTTCGGCACTGAGATGAGGCGTGTGTTGCTTCTTGCTGTCACTGGTTGTATGACTGGCAGAATGAGTTGAGTGCATGCGATTTCATTTGCCTCTGCAAGATATAGCGCTATATAAATTCGATTTATGATGATGATGATGATGATGATGATGAGATGATGATGATGATTGCTGTTGTTGTTGTTGTTTGTTGTTGTTGTTTGTTTATTGTTGGCTTCACTCTTTTGTCCACACGGATGGGACAAGTTAGAAACACCAGGATGCTGAGTTTATCACTGCGGGTCTACAGCTGTGAGAGTTGTTGAAGAGTCACTAGTGGGGAGCAGCTCCAGTTCAGGGGAGTTCCTGTCCCTGGGACAGAGTAGAGATACCTTTTCTCAATATCTAAAAAACAACAACTACAAAAAACCCAACTAAAAACAAAACAAGACAAAAAAAGTTGCGAGATAAACGTCAGCGATCTTAAGATGGTTCTCTCCTACTTCAGAAAGTTCTGCATCAGGAGTTCTCTTTTCTGCATCCCTCTCTTGCTTTGTACCTTTTGATTTTATTTATTTTTTCCTGCCATCTCCTTCTTGTCTCTGCTCTTTCTTCCCTGTCCATTATTTTGCCTTTTTTCAGACAGACTTAAAGACAACAAATTCTACCCCATGCCGAGTCAGATGCGCTGGCCTGACATGTCAGGCCTTAACGGCAGCACGATAATTTTCACTCCTATGACAGGGAACAATATTGCTGTCTGGAGCGTTTGACGACAGCCAAGAAGAACGTGTTTTTGTACTGTTGAGGCTAGGAGACTTAGAGCTCAGCTGTAATTATTTTTTTTTTTGGGGAAGGGGGGGGGGGGGGTTTAATCATAAAAAGATGCTCACATCCTTTTTTGGGTGAGTATTGTCGAAATGATTTGAGACTTGCATGCCGAAAATATGTAGACTTGTGTATTTCCTGACACTTGTACTGTCATAGTCCCTGTTGTGCAATGGTCGGATGAAAAATATTATACAGTATGCAACTTTGGACAAAAAATGTTAAATCTTTTTTGCCTCCTCTGTCGTGTCCCTAAAAGACCAGATATACATCCACAAAATGGAACAACATGCACAGAAATAACTTAACCACAGAAAGGCCATGCTCAATCGGGTTTCGCTTCAATAGACATCATCACAACTACCAGTTCGGCTGCTTTCCAAAGGTACCACACGAACTAACAAGCTAACTGTGGAGTTGAGCTTGCAGAGAAGATCACTTGCTCTCCCACGGGATGCCACTTTTAGAATGCTGCCATTCCAAGATAATCTCCCCGGTGGGAAAGGGGAGGGGGTGAGCAGACGACAAGTGGCACACTATAAATGAGGCGCTTCTGACCTTGTTGTGTCAGTTCTCTCGGCAGAACAGTTGTTTGCACTACATCTCAACCGACGTGTGCAGCTGCCTATTTTTGCAGAGGAAAGTTGCTGTATGTATAAAGTTATAGTGACATATGTCTATCTATGTGTGTATTTAGCGCTAGATATATTGTTGTAGCAGTCGTTGCTGTAGTTGTTGTTGTGGTGGTGGTGGTGGTGGGGTGGGGGTGACAGAGGGGGTACTTTTCCCTTCAGTGCAGCTGGCTGCACCCAAGAAGACCAAGGACAGAAGAAGCTGACGAGGATGGCGGCAGTATGGAAGGGGGAGGGGTGGGGGGGGGGGGGGCAAACATACGACTAAAACGGTGGTCATGTTGAAGGCAGTATTGGGAATTGCTGTCTAGTGATGATGGTAATAGTGATGATGATGATAATGGTGATGATGATAATGGTGATGATGGTGATGATGATAAATATGATGATAATGGTGAAGATGATACTAGTGATAATGATAGTGGTGGGGTGACGATGGTAATGGTGATGATGGTAATGGTAATGATTATGATGATAATGGTGATGGTAACAATGGTGATGACAATACTGGTGATAACGGTTAAGATGCTAATGATGGTGATGATAGCGATGCTGCTGCTGCTGTTGCTTGCTGCTGGCTGCTGATGATGATGATGATGAAGGTGGGGAGGAGGAGAAGAGGCGGAGATGATGCTGATGACGAATACCAGCACTGACACATCCAGCACCCCTGTGCCCAGGCCAGCAGCTGTGTCGGGGTTTTGCTGTCTGTAAAAAAAGTGTCCGGCCAGCAGCTTGTCGGGGTTTGCTGTCTGAAACAAATGTCCAGCCCACTGTGCGGGGTTTGCTGTCTGTAAACAAAGTGTCCAGGGCCACAGCTGGTCGGGTTTTTGCGCCCTGTAAAAAAATGTCCGGCCAGCACTTGTCGGGGTTTGCTGTCTGTAACAAAGTGTCCAGCAGCGCTGTGTCGGGGTTTGCTGTCTTAAAAAAGTGCCAGGCCAGAGCTGTTCAGGTTTGCTGTCGTAAACAAAGTGTCCGGCCAGAGCTGTGTCAGGTTTGCTGACTGTAAACAAAGTTCCAGCCACACTGTGTCAGGTTTGCTGACGTAAACAAAGTGTCCGGGCCACATTTTGTCGGGGGTTTTGCGCTGTAAACAAAGTGCCCAGGCCACATAACCCAAAGGGAAAGGGCACACAACCTATGGGGCCCGTGGGGGACCCCAAGGCTCAAAGACCTCACTTCTCATGGGGCCCAGCATATTCAGGGCGGTCCCCATCTCCACACCCTCGCTGCTTTCCCTTTTCCCTGCCCCTAAAGAGGTAAGACCCATTTACAGATGGGGAACTTAGGGACGTACTGAAGCCAAGGCGCGCAAACGGTCACCCATCCAGCGGTAACCATCGGACCGCTTATCCTTGGCTGGGCAAAGCGATGCTCTGAAACTGACTACCCTTCCCCCTTACAGAACATGTTTTTAATCTTTGAAAGGGTATGATCAATCGTCTTTTTCTAGAACTACATGTTAATGCACGTATACCCATTACAAATTAAAACAAAACTACTCCGAAACTAGAGACAGGTGCCCGGAAAAAGTTCATGCACCCAAACTTCTCTTTTATATGACTATTGGTCTACCGATATAATTTCCCCAAGTGGGGGGGTAGGATCGTGCATATTCTGGGTGACCTATGGGGCGTTTTGAAAGCAAGCCCTCAACAAGAGCTACAAAAAGAAGAGCAACAACAACAGCAATAACATATAATAACGACCAACAATAATATACAGCTTTCTTGCAATCACAGAAGATAAACATAATTTACATTTAGACACACACAAATGCCTCCATAATCCAAGGTAGGCAATAAGGGTTTTCTTTAGGTTGAGTTTGAACATTTCAAATGTACGTTTAAAGGCAAAATGGGAGGGGGAGGTCATTCCAAAATGATGGAATAGAGAAAGAATGATCGCCACCAGTGGATTATTTGAATGTGGGTGTTTGGAAGCAGACGGTATCTGCAGCAGACCGGAGGGAGCAGGATGGAGTGTGCAGGTGAAGACAGCTACAGAGACAGGAGGCAGGTGTCGCTTTGTGGAGACAGTTGTTACAGAGGGAACCTAGCTTACACCTACATCTTCTTGAGAAGAAATTGCAATACAGGAGTGGTGCGTTCAGTTTTGTGTCTTTCTTATGCTAGGCAGACTGCAGCCAAAGCAAGGATCTGCCATATTATGTTCACTTCACTTTGGTTTGGGGGATGACGCCCTGCTGACTTGCTGTGTCCGCTGCACCGTGACCTCAAGGCAGAGATGCTGTCCACACAGAGCTGGTCAGGTCTGCCCTCCCCTGCTCAGCCAAGGCCTGGCTGAACTATGGTTATGCCCGCCATGGTAACGGTGAGCTTGTCCGGCCACACACCGCTATTAGCAGAGCACTCTGCACTCCTCTTTATAGGAGCACACAAGTAGCTGAAATCGGAGTAAGGCTTCAAAGTCACTTGACAAATGTTTTTTTTATGCTGTTTAGTTTTGAAATGCGTTGGAAAAGCGGCAGCAGCAAGAACAACAAAAACGACAACAACAACAAAAACAACAACAACAACACTGGGAGCGGTTGTGATGGTTCTGATTTTTCACACTTTCTGCTCCTGACACAAGATGTGGTATGCCATATTTCTGGTGTGGCAGACAGCACTGATAATCTGACACAGGATGAGCTGTTTCAGGTGTTCCAGGGGTGACAGACAGACGGACTGCATTGGCAATGAAAGGCAAAATGGTTCTGAGTTGTCTGCTGCTGGTCTTCGTTACCATGGTGACGGCAGTGGAGGAAGTAGGTTTTTGCCCTTGTTTTGTTTGTTGCTGTGTCTTTCTGCTTCCTTATTGTGTCTGATGAAATGGTGAATGGGAGAGTGAATTGATGTGAGTGAGTTTGTGTGTGTGTGCGTGTGCGCACGCGCGCGCGCGCACGTGTGTGTGTGCGTGCATACGTGCGTGCGTGTGTGTGTGTGTGTGTGTGTGTGTGTGTGTGTGTGTGCATGTGTGTGTGTGTTTATTTTTTACATTGTTTTTATTCTTTTTATTTCAAGGATAATGGAATAAGCGCCTATACTCTTTTTACATCCAGTCTCCGTGTATATGCTTTTCTGTACATTGTGTCATCCATTCCCACCGGCACACAATGGCCTACTCTTCCGAAAAGCAAACGGGTTTTAACGTGTGCGCAAGATGTTCTGCGAGCGTTTTGCAGACGGGAACCTTTGGACATGGTACACGCCAGCAAAAGCAAACAGAAACAATGTCAAGAGGCAAAGGCGTAGCACGTCACACTGGCTTGCCGACAAACCAACTGTCCCCTATCTCCTCATCTGGCAATGTGCTCTTCAAATGCATATGTTTGTGGGTATGCATGCGTGTGTAAGTGTGCAGGTATGTGCGTGGATATGTTCATGTGTGTGGTTCTTTATTGCGTGTCTGCCCCTTCCTCCCCCTGCTTGTCTATCTCTCCATCTATTGTAGAAGTCTATACCAAGTTTGAAGTGATGAACCCGATCAATTCATTCAAATCAAAATGACACAACACTCCCAAATCATAAAACCTGACTCCTAAATGCTCCTCACTGCAGGAGACCCCGCCTCCCAGGGTGCCTCTGCCGGTGATCACCAGCGTGCAGGTGGAGACGTCAGCGCAGAGAGGGGGAGCCATCATCACTGTCCACTACATGGCTCCTGAAGAACCCGACACTCTGTGGCTTGTCAACGCTCTGCCCATTCAGGGTAAGTCAGGGCCTGGGGAGCTTCAAGAGGGTGGGATGGTGGGGGTAGAGGAGGGAAAAGTTTTAGGATAGGATAATGATAGTGTTTGAAAGAGAGATGCTTCTCAATGTATAAGCCTGCAGCAAAGAAAGATCTGCTCCACAAGTTCATTGACTTCAAGAAAGCGTTTGATAGAGAGTGGCACATTTTCAGCATTGAGGAAGGATTAGTGCACATCATTCATGCATTTTATGACAGTGGCCACAGCGCAAACCTTATGGTCATCCCGGATCGGAGATATCTTTGAGCAACAGAGGAGTCAGATAAGGATCCATACTTTCACCTCCTTTATTCAATCTCTTTTTTGCGAAATTCGTGCAAGAGATTCTCCCTGATTGCCACATCACTTGGTGGTAGATTCATTTGCAATCTGAGTTTTGCTAAGGATATTGATCTAAGATGCAGTAAATACGAATTCCAAGAACTTACATGCAAGTTAGAGCAGTGATCTAGTGCTTATGGTGTGGAGATCAGTGCAGAGAAAAACACGGCCACGGTAAACAGCACTAGCACTGTTGCAACAGCATCCTCATGCATGGCCAACATCTTGGAGAAGTCTCACCTCACCGTTGTTACCTGTCAGCAGCACCGAGTTTGGCGTTAGCCGCTGCATCCAATGAGAATAGCATGCTCCCTTTTCTCCATTTGCTCTGCTCTTCGCAGAAGAAATAGTCCCTTTTAAACATCTTGGCTCCACACTGACCAAAGATGACCACTCTGCAGCTGAAATAAATGTCAGACTAGCCCTTGCAATCTTTGGCCATGGCAAAGTTGAACAGATTTTTTAAAAAAGCAGATATATCCGTTTCCCAACAAAGATGACGTTGTTTAGAACTGTCGTCGTTTCCATACTGCTGTACGGGTCTGAAAGATGGCCCTGGACTACCAACATCGAAAAGGAGATCCAAGCCTCTGACGCAAATCATTTAGAAAGCCTCTACACATTTCTGGCGGGACCACGGAACCAGCGAGTCAGTGTGGCAAGAGCTGGTCCCGAAAGCTGGGCCACAGAACTCTTCTGTGTCCTGTAAAGAGGGGAACGCTGGCCTGATCTGGTCACGTCTTACGTCGTAACTCTCTCGCTAAGCCTGTCCTGCAGGGGACGCTGAGGAAGGAAGACACAGGGGAGAAAGAGGAACCACTGCATGCAGAACATTCAACGTGGGACCAGCCTTGGCATGGCGCTGCTGCTGCTGCTGCTGTTGCTGCGAAAGGCTGAAGACAGTTCAGTGTGGAGTGAAGAGTGCACCGATGGGTCCTGCAGACCCCCCTCCCCTGAACATCTTGGTGAAAGGACTGCTTCTGATGATGATGATGATGATGATGATGATGGTTGTGGTGGTGGTGGTGGTGGTGGTGGTGATGATGAGATGATGATGATGATGATGATGGTGGTGGTGATGATGATGATGATGATGATGATGCTGCTGCTGCTGCTGCTGCTGCTGCTGCTGCTGCTGCTGCTGCTGCTGCTGCTGCTGCTGCTGGTGATAACAATGTGCATAGCGCTTGAACTTGTTTCTTCTTCTTCGACGTCGTATTCTTCTTCTTCTTCTTCTGCTTCCTCTTCTTCTTCTCCTTCTTCTTCTTTCACTTTTGTAGGCCACGTGGGTTCCCTGGATAAGAAAACCTATACCAAATTAGATTGGTCAGAAATAAGCTCTTGTTCATTATCCATTGTTTACAGCTTTTACGGATTATTCTTTTCTTTTTTTATTGAAATAACCTTTTTCATCAAATTCGAAACGTAAGATGGACTATTTCACATATTGATTTCATTGGAATAACTTATTTCATCAGATACTTGAAAGCAGATGGACTTTTTCACGCCTTGTTGATAAATTGGATGGACTATTAAAAATGTCTATTGTTAGATAGAGGGTGGTTTATTTTATGTGTTGTTAGATAGGAGATGGAGTATTTCACATACTATCAGCCAGAAGATGGACTTACTTACTTACTTACTTTACTTTTGTCTTCCGCTTATACCCGGAGGTGTCGCGGGGAGATATAGCTGTCTGTCGGCAGCGAGGCGTGTAGCCTGGAGGAGGGACATGCCGTGGGCTTTTAGGGTGTCAGCCACGGAATCATTCCATCTTCTTCTTGGTCGTCCTTTGGCTTTCCATCCTGAGTGCCGGGTGTTGTAGGCCCGAAGAGCTGGCTGGTTGTGAGGCATCCGTGTCAGGTGTCCGAACCACTTGATCCTCTGCTGGTCGATGTGTTGTAGGACTGGTGTTGCACCTACCATGTCTCTGATGACTTCGTTTCTGATTTTGTCTCTTCGGGTCTTGTTGACTGCTCTTCTTAGGCATTTCATTTCACAACGTGACTAGTTTACGTCGAGAGGCCTTTTGTGAGGGGCCATGTCTGACACTGGTACGTGAGCGTTGGCAGGAAGATGGTTTTTTAATCAGTTTTGCCTTTGTGTCCATGGGGATGCTGGATGTTTCAGAAGGGGCGAGCTGTAACTGACCGCATTAGCCTTCTGACATCTTGTTTCAATTTCACGGTCTAATCTCCGTTTCTCTGCAAATACAACTGCCCAGATATTTAAATTCGATGACTTGATTTAACGGGATCCATGATATTGATGTCCAGAGTGTGTGGGTCTCCTGCTGACTGTCATGACCTCGGTCTTACTGACATGAATTGATTTTCATGTCATAGGCCTGGCAGGTGCTGTTGAGTTGATCTGTGTGCTCCTGGAGCTGTGCCTTCTTGCTATGTATTATTGCCTGGTCATCAGCAAACATGAGTTCGTTGAGTGCCTCAGGATCTGGGTTGGCCTCCTTTGCAATCTGGTCCATGTAAATGACAAAGAGCAGAGGGGAGAGGCAACACGCCCTGTCTCACCCCGGATGTAACTGGGAACCAGTCAGGATGTTTCCACTGGTCGTGCGGACTGCGCTCTTGCTGTTGCATAGATAGCTCGGATGTTGTCCAGGCAGCTGCCCCTTTCACTCCATACTGCTCCAGCACCTTCCACAACTTGTCTCTGTTTACTCGTCAAAAGCCTTCTCTTGATCTACAAAGATAAGGGAGATCTCGGTTGTGTTCGATCGCCTTCTCACAAGCTGTCTGAGAGCAAAGATTGCGTCTGTGCACCCTCTTTCCTTCCTGAATCCAAACTGAGCATCACTAAGGAGATGTTCCGTTTTTGTTCTAGTGCGCTGGTCTAGGATTTTTGCATACATTTTCCCTACATGGCTGAGGAAGTGATATGCCTCTGTAGTTACTGCAGTCTTTCTTGCTGCCCTTCTTCTTCCAAATTGGCACTACTATTGCATTCTGCCAGTCCTCTGGTACTTTCCCTCTCCTCCCAAGCTTTTTTGAAGATGGTGGTGACCACATTAACCGTTTCCCCCACATGCATGGATGCTTCAGTTGTTATGCCATCGTCACCTGCTGCTTTCCCTTTAGGGCTTGGTCTTCACTGCTCTTCTGACTTCACTCTCCAAGATGGTAGGTTTCTGAGTGGTCTGGGTAGTTGGGGGTAAACTGGAACTGGTGTTCTGTGCCTGTTGTCCCTGCAGGTTGAGCAGTTTCTTGAAGTACTCTTTCCATCTTCTCACTATCTCTTCTTCCCTCGATCAGGCCTTGTCCTTTTGCATCGTTGATTACAGCGGTGGGGTCAAAGGGTTCGTCTCGCATTCTCATTGCTTTTCACACTCTTGTAGAACTCTCTTATGAGGTTTTGCACTTTTCACTTAGCTCCTTTCCATATTTTCTCCATGAATTTTCCTTTGCTGTTCTGACTATTTTCTTGGTGTGTCTTCGTGCAATTCTGTACCTGATGTAGTCCTCTTCTGTCTTTGATTTAATCCAGTCTTGTAAAGACTCTTCTTCTCTCTGATTTGCTTCTTTCACTTCTTTGTTCCACCAGGCTGTTGCCTTTCGGTATTTTCCTCTAGTCTTCTTCACACCACATGCTTCTTTCAAAGATGTCCTGCACAGCGGTTTTAAAAGTGTGCCAGTTTTCTCTGCATCCAGTGATGTGGTGTTAACATAGTCCAACTTCTCTCTTACAGTGTGCTCTATCTGAAACTTGACCTCCTCGTTCTGCAGCTTGTGCATATTAAGTCTTTCAGGCTGCTTTTTTTCTGTTGGTGGTCCTCCTCTTTTTCTTGGTGGTTAGCGTTGTGATGACTGGCCTGTGATCTGTGTCCAGGCCAGCGTTTGGGATAGCTCTTGAATCTGCAACTTTGTTCCCTATGCTGGATCTTGTTAACACAAAGTCGATTTGGGACGAGATGTTTATGTCATTCCATTTGTACCAGGTATAAATCTGAGTAGCTCGATGTTGGAAGAAGGTGTTGGTGATTATCAGGTCATGCTCCGTGCATAGTTCCAGTACCAGGTTGCCGTTGTAGTTGCATGGTGTTTCTGCGTCACTGTTTTGGACCAAGATGGTTTTGTCCCATGGAGCTCTTCTCTCCCAATCCGGCCGTTGAAGTCTCCCATGACATATAGATCTTCTTTGTCAGGGATACCGTTGATAACATCAGAGAGCTTTTCGAAGAACGAGTCCTTAACCTCATCTGAGTAGGAGTCATTGCAAGGTGCATAAACCTGTAATTAGTTAATAATTCTGTCGCCCTCTCTAATGCTGATTTTAGTGATTCTTTCTGAAACATGCTCCGTACTCACTAGGCTCTTTCCATATCTGGGGTTGATGAAGAAAACCTACACCATGTGTTGCTCCCATGCCTTTGCTCCTCCACTCCAAACCAGACGAAGGTTTGAGTGTATTCTTTGTACCTTTCCTTCAGTCTATGTCATGGATTACCCAGGATAGAGATCTTACGCTGGGTCCAAAGTCCACAAGCCAGGTTTCTTGTTTGTAACCAGATGTTCCAAGTCCTATCTGGTCACAATTCCTTAACTCGTGTCCGTTTTCTCGCCAAGTTGTTACCGTTGAGTGCAGTTTCCGTTATATCTCCTTTTCTTTCTATGAAGGGTTATGAAATCCACTGCCGGGTCTGCTATGGCCTCGCAGCTTCCCAGAGCCCCGTTTGGCCGCTAGCTGTATATAACCTCCCACGACGAGGACAAGGGGTGGACTTTAGGAGCGAAGATGGACAATTCCAAGCATATATCAGCCAAACCAATGAAATATTTCACCTAATATCACTAAAGATAAAACTGTTCTATCAGCAAGATGAAATATTTCACGTAAATATCGGCCCAAAGTAAATATTTCACTTAATATCGGCCAAAAGATAACATTTCACGTAAATCGGAAAAATGAAATTTTTTCACTAATACACCAAAGATAAATATTCACTACTTCTAGAAAAAAGAGATTTTTTTCACGAAATATCACCCAGAAGGGTTAGCTATTTCACTTAAAAATCACCAGAAGTGAGCTATTTCACAAATATCCCAAAAGTGGACTAGTTACGAATATCAGCCAAAAAAGGGGACTATGTTATAATACACCAGAAAGGGACTATTTACGTATATCACCAAAAGGACATGTTCGTAATTTCAGCAAAAGGGTGGACTATTTACGAAATACAACCAAAAAGGGGCTTTTTACGTAATAAAACCCAGAAGTGGCTTTTTACGCGATATCACCAGAAGGGGACTATGTTCGAAATACACCAAAGGGGATTTTGTTACGCGAATCAGCCAAAAGGGGACTAGTTACGTGTTTCACCAAAGGGGGGGACTATGTTACAAATTCAGCCAAAAAGTGACTTTTTTTATTAAAATCAACCAGAAAGGGGACTATGTTACGTAAAACAACCAGAAGGGGGAATGTTACGCGATATCCCAAAAGTGGACTTTTACGTAAATCAGCCAGAAAGGGGACTATGTTACTAATACAACCGAAAGGGACTATTTACGAAATTTTATCAACCAAAAAGGGGACTATGTTACGTAAATCAACCAAAGGGGGATATTTTTACGTTTTTCAGCCAAAAGTGGACTTTTACGTGTATCACCGGGGGGGGAAAAAGTGGACTATGTTACTAATATAAAACCAAAAGGGATATTTACGTGATATCACCAAAGGGGGCTATTTCACATATCGTTTTTGTGGGGGTGGTGGGGGGAAAAAAACGAGGTAAAATCTTTCTTTCGGGTCCCCAAGCAGTTATCTTTCCTTGTGAATTGAGGGGAGTTGTTTGGTTTGTTAAATTTGTATGTTTTTAATTAAAAAGAATTTCCCATCAGATCCAAGAAACCTTTTTAAATATGTTTTTTTTGGTTTTTTAGCTTTTCATTTCGCAAGCCCAAAGGTTCACCGGGGCAAAATTTTTTTGCGTATGCAAAAGCCCCCCCCGCCCCCCCCACCCCCCCAGTTTTCGCCCTTTGGGTAACCCTGCCGACGTCGGGAAAAGCGTCTACACAGGATCCTAATGCATGCGTCTTTAAAACAATCATTTTCATCTTTCCTTCTGTACTAAAGGGCCCTACACCCAAAAGGTGGAACGAGTTTTTAACTGGTACACACTATTTGTAACACGGGGACAGGTCCCTCATTCGAGACTCATCCCAAAGGGGTTTTTTGACTTTTTAGTTCCATTATCCGTTAACATGAAGAAGGGGACAGTTTTTGGTTCCCATGTCATTTTCACTTTCCATAGGATTGCGGGGGCAGCTTCCATTAAACGACCAAAAAAACCATCAAAGCGTGCTTCTCGCATGCTAACCGCCCCTACTAATTCGTAGCTTTGCTTTTTTTGGATTGTATTCTATTGAAGGAACGGTTTTTATGGAACATCAGATCCAGAAAAATTGTTCTGTCACCTTTTGTATCCCAAAGGGCATCCCAGGCTCCCCTTGGGAAAATCCCCAGTGAACAACTCCCCAAGAACTAGGCCTTGCTTTTTTGGGATCGTGTTAGCTGCCGGGTTTTGGGGGGGCGGGGAATTCGTTGGTCAGAGCATTCCCTGCCCCCACAAAGGGGTAAGCAGCCTGATCGTGGTTCCCAAAAGTGGATTGGTGACCATTGTGCACCTTGGCTTTAGTATTTTTTCCCTAGTTCACCCGCTTCAAATGGGGCCCTCCCCTTTTTAGGCCCTGGAAGGTAAACAGCGATGGAGGGGGAGAGGGCCCCGCCCAATGTCTGGCCCCGGGAACGCGGGGGTCTCTGACCTGCACTCCCCGTGACTGTATAGATGGGGGAACACCTTTACCTGTACTTCAGCCTGCTTTTTCCATTGAAAAGTCCCTTTAATTTTATCGGAGAAAACCTTTTCCCCCCACCCCCAGGGGGTTTTCAAAAAATCCCAAAACCAAAAACGAATTTTTGGAAAGGGGGCCTTTGGGCCCCCCCGTTACCTGGTTTTCCCTCCCCCCAGGGGGGCGGGGGGGGGGGGGGGGGGGGGGGGGGGGGGGGGGGGGGGGTTTTTTTTTTTTTTTTTTTTTTTTTTTTTTTTTTTTGGGAAGGTTTTTTGAAGGCTTTTTTTGGGAAAGACGGGGGGGCTGCAGCGTCCCTTCTCTCAAAGAGCCTGTTTCCTAAAGGGTTTGGAGGTTGCCCTTTGGTGTTCAAACCCCCCCCCGAGGGGAAACCCTTGGGAAAAATCCTTGGACCCCAACTAAACCCCTTTCCCCCATTCCCCTTTGGTTTGGGTGTTGGGTTTTTTGGTGTGTTTGTTTTTGGGTTTTTTTTTGTGTTTTTTTAAAAACTTTAAATTCATCCAATTTTTCTATGTCCACTTTTTTTGTGAAAAGAAAAAAACCCCCTAAGAAAAGAACAAAGGAAGAAAAAAAAGTGGTCAAAGGGGAACAAGCAGTTGTAACAATCCATTTTTCAGAACCCGCAAATACTTTTATAATTAAAAACATCTTTGATGCCTGCATCAACCCCCCTCAATTATAAACATGTTTTATAAAGGGTTTTCTGGGGAATGGTTGCTTCTTGACCTTGCCATCCATTTTCAATGTAAATTTTTGGGGTCAAGAGAAAAAAACAAACCCAAGGAAAAAGCATTAACATTTTGGTAAGACCAAGGACCCCCTTTAAAAAAAAAATGCAACTGGAGAAAACACACAAGACGTAAAAAGAAAACAGACCCTTTTCCCAAAAAAGTTTGAAATGAAAACAATTTCCTTTCTGCAAAATTTGCTCTTCTTCGGGGAAATTTTGTTCTTTAAAAAGTTATCAATAAAAAAACAAAAAGCTTTTACTTTTTAAATAAATGGCCCCATAAAACAAAAACTGTGGCCCACAAACCCATTAAACTGTTAAACAAAACTTCGTTTTTAAGGAGTTTTTTAAGGGATATTTAAAAAAAGATGGTAATCGGGGGCCAAAAAAAAAAATGGCCCCCAAATGTTTTTAAAAAACAAATTTTAAAACTTGTGTTGTGAAAGTTACAGTGTAGATTTGGGGAAAATGGTTTTTAAAAAGGTTTTGTAGGGTGTCGGGAAATTCCTTTCCCCCCCCCCCCCCCCCTTTTTAAATTTTAAACCCCCTTTTTTTCGTGTTTTGTTTTGTTTGTGTGTTGTGGGGTGTTTTTTTTTTGTGGGGTGTTTGTGTGTGTGTTTTGTGGGGTTATTTTTGGGTTGCCGTGTGGCCGTGCGGGGGCGCGCGCTCTTATTTTCCTTTTCGCTGTAAAGGGTCCCTGTGAGGTCGGGGGAAGGGAAAAGGCTAAAGACCCCGCCCCCGTGTTGGACACCCCTACAACTATATACACTGCCCCCCCTCAACTCCCAAAAAACCCCGACATGTGGTATAACCCACACTGCCTTCCTCTACTCCAAAAACCCGCCCATGAGAAAACCCCACACGCCTTCCTCTACTCCAAAACCCCCCGGACCAGTGAGTATACACCCACACGCCTTCCTCTACTCCAAAACACCGCCATGTGAGTATACCCCACACTGCCTCACCAAAACCCCAAAACCCCTATATTGAAGTATACCCCTACTCCTCCTTCTTTTTCCCCCCCAAACCCCTTGTGAGTAGCAACCTACACCCTTTCCCTACTCCAAAAAACCTGCCCCGTAAATGTATTTTTTGTTTGTGTTCACGTCTGTTTGGCAATGACTTTTGTGAACCCCCAGGTACACACAGATATTTTTCTTCTGTACCTTCTGGTTCTTTAACAAAAACCCACTCACAATCCCATCATTTTTCTTTTTTGTTTTTATTTTTTTACAAGAGATTTGTAGTGTAGGGGTATTTTTTTTACCCTTGATTTATATGTTTCTTGGCAGGTTTATAGTCGGGGGAATTAACCTTATTCTTATAAATATTTTTAAACGGTAACTTTAAAGTTCTGGCTGTAGGGCACAGGGAAGAGTCAAGTTAACATTCACCCAACCATCGGGGGAATCCCATCACTAACACAAATTTAGTATCTCGGGCAAAGTCACTGATCAAATACGTCAAAAAAAATTTCAAAAAAGCCACGCTTTATTTTTGCGTATTTCACTTTCTTGTTGTATTTTATTGTGTTTTTTGAGCGAGGGAAAAATGTAGCTAGTTGTCTGCTGTGTTTCCCTCCACTACTACTTTCTCATTTATGCTGTGCTGGTTTGGTGTCTGGTGTCGATGTCTGGGGCTGGTGTTGGTTTTTGATGTTGATGTCTATGTTGGGGCCCCGATGCTGGGGTCGATGTTGGGTTTTGATGTCTGGGGCTGGTTCGGGCTGGTGTCTGATGCTGAGTCTGATGTCTGGTTCTGATGTCGGGTCTATGTTGGGTCTGATGTCTGATGTCGGGTCTTGTCTGGTTCTGGTGTCTGGGGTTTTGATGGATGTTGGTGTCTGGTGTTGATGGATTCTGGGTCGGTGTCTGTGTCCCGATTCTGATGTCTGATGTCTGGTGTTTATGTCTGATGTCTGGGGGCTGTGTCTATGTCTGGTGTTGATGTCTGATTCGTTTTCTGATGTCTGAGTCTGGGTCTGTCTGAGTCTGGGTTTTTTGTCTATGCTGGTGTCTGGTGTCGATGTCTGGTGCTGGTGTCTGGTGTCTGGGGGTTTATGTCTGAGTCTGGTGTCTGGTGTTGTGTCTGGTTCTGGTGTTGATTCGGTGTTGAGTTGATTCGGGTTTTTGGTGTCTGGGGTCTGGGGTCTGATGTCTTGTCTGATGTCTGATGTTTTGGGGGAGTATTCGAGTCAGTCTGGGGTCTATGTTGGGGTCGTGTCTGATTCTGAGTCTGATGCTGGTGTCTGATGTCTGAGGTTTTTTTCTTTTGATGTCTGGTGTCTGGGGCTGGGTCTGATGCTGGGGTCGATTCTGTGCGGTGTCTGTGTCTGATTCTGGTTCGGTGTTGGTGTCTGTGTTAGTCCCATGTCTGTCTGAGTTGGGGTCTGGTGTTGATGTTGAGTTGAATCTGATGTTGATGTTGGTGTCTGGGGTTTTGGGTCCTGTGTCTGATGTCTGGTGTTGGTTGATTCGATGCTGGTGTCTTTTCTGATGTTGGTGTCTGTGTTGGGTTGTGTTGGGTCTGGTGTTTTGGTGATTGTTCTGATGTTGGGTTGGGGTTTTGAGTCTGGTGTCTGGGGTCTGGTGTCTGGGGTTGATGTCTTTTTTGTCTTGGTTTTCATGCGTTTTTTGGCTGATGGGGCTGATTTTTTCCCGATTCTGATGCTGGTGTCTGGTGGTTTAGGGTCGGTGTCGATTTTTTGGGTGTCCTTTTTGGGGCCCGATGTCTGATTTTGGTGTCTGGTGTCTGGTGTCGATGTCTGGGTGTCAGGTGTTGGTGTCTGTGTCTGATGTCTTTTATGTCGTGTCTGGGGCATGTTCTGGGGTTTTTTCTATGTTGGGTTTGGTTTTGGCTGGGTGTCTGATGTCTTTTTAGTTGGTGTTATTTGATTCGATGTCGATTTTTCTGTGTCCGGTGTCTGAGTTGTGTCTGGTTTGTCTGTGTCTGGTTGATGCTATGTCTTTTTATGTCTGGTGTTTCTATTCTGATTTGATGTCTGTGTCTGGTGTCTGTGTCTGAGTCTGTCTGGGGTCTATTCTGATGCGGTTCTGATGTCTGGTGTATGTTGTGTCTGGTTTTGAGTCTGATTTGGGTTTTGATGTCTGATGTCTTGTTGGTGTCTGGGGTTTGTCTGGTCCCTTTTGATGTCTGTGTCTGTTGGTGTTTATGTCTGTTTTTTCCGTGTCTGTCTGGGGGGCATGTTGGTTTCTGAATGTCTGGTGTCTGTGTCTGGTGTCTGTGTTATGTCTGGGCTTTCGATTTTTCGGTGTCTGTGTCGATGTCTGGGTCTGGTGTTTTTGTGTCTGGGGCTGTGTCGGTGTCTGGTGTCTGGTCTGTCTGTGTTGGGTTTGCTGATGTCTGATGTCTGGGGTCTGGGGTTGGGGTGTTGATTCTGGTTCTGTGTCTGATGGTGTCTGGTGTTTTGGGTCTTGTCTGGTGTCTGTTCTGTGTCTGGTGTCTGGGAAAGTCTGTGTCTGATTCTGGTGTCTGATGTTGGGGTCTGGGTGTCTGGCTGATTTTTTCTGGTGTCTGGTGTTGATGTCTGGTTTTCTGTGTTGGTGGTTTTGGGGTCTGTGTCTTTTGGGGTGTCTGGTCGATGTTGATGCTGGTGTCTGGTGTTGGTCGGGTCTGATGTCTTATTTTGATGTCGGGGGGTTGATGCTGTGTTGGTGTCTGGTTCATTCCCCCCCCGTGTCTGGGTCTGATGTCTGGTGCTGTTTTCTGTGTCTGATGTCTGTGTGTGTTGTGTCTGGGTCTGATGTTATGTCTGGGTCTGGTGTTGATTTGACTGGTGTCTGGTTTATGTCTGGTTCTGGGGCTGATGCTGGTCTGGGGTCTTGTTTGGGGTCTGGTGTCTGATGTCTGGGGTTTTGTGTTGATGTCTATGTCTGTTCTGTGTCTGTGTCTATGTCTATTCTGGTGTCTTTCCCGTTTTCGGGGATGCTGGTGGTTTGGTTCTGATTTGATTCCCGGTTGTCTGGGGTCGATGTCTGGGTTGGTGTTTGTGTCTTTTTGGTGTCTGGTTTTTCTGGTGTGATGTCTGAGTCTGGTGTCTGTGCTGGTGTCTGATTTGATGTCTGGGGGTTTTGGGGGGGTCTGTGTCATTCGGGCTGTTTAGTCTGATGACTGGTGCTTTGGTGTCTTTTTTGATGGATTTTTGGGTTTGCCCGGTGTTCAGGTGTCTGGTTTTCTGAGTCTGGTTTTTCTGTGTCTGATGTCCTGATGTCTGATTCTGTGTCTGGTGTCTGATGTCTGATGTCCTTTTTTTTTGGGGCCTTTTTGGGGTTTCCCGATGTCTGGTTCTGATTCCTGATGTTGGTGTCTTGTTGATGTTTTGGGGTTCGGGTCTGATGTCTGGGGCTGGTGCGGTGCTGGTTTTGTGTTTTTGGTGTCTGATGTCTATGTCTTGGGTTTTCTGGTTTGTCGATGTCTGATGTCTGGTCGATGTCTGGTGTCTTTTATGTCTGATGTTGGTTTGGGTTGGGGCCCATGTTTGATTCTGATGTCTGGTTTTTCTGATTTGATGTTGGTGTCGATTCTGGTGTTGTCTGATGTCTGTGTCCCCGGTCTGAGTCGAGTCTGGTGCTGGTTTTCTGGTTTTCTGGTCTGTGTCTGTGTTTTCTGGTGTCTGGTTTATGTCTGAGTTGATTTGGGTCTGGTGTCTATGTTGATGTCTGATGTCTGGTGTCTGATTTTTATGTCTGGGGGCTGGTTTCTGGTGTTGATGTTTGGTGTTATGTTTTTGTCTGTGTCTGATGGGTTTTTCTGATTTTTTTCTGTGTCTGATGTTGGGTCTGAGTCGTGTTATGTCTGAATGTCGGGTGTCCCGTGTTGTTTTTCTGATGTCTTTGTTGATGTCTGGGTGTCTGATGTCGATGTCTGGTGTTGATGTCTGTCTGTGCTGTTCTGGGTGTCTGATGTCTAGTGTTGATGTCTGATTTATGTCTGATGTCTGATTCTGGTTTGGTGTTGTGCTGATGTCTTTGATGTCTGGGGCTGTGTCTGATGTCTGGTGTCTGATTTTGGTTCTGATGTCTGGGTTATTTTGTGTCTGATTCCCGGGGTTCTGATGTCTGATGTCTGGTGTCTGATGTCCCGTCTTTTTGGTGCTTTTCTGATGTCTGATGCTGGTGTCATGTCTGGTGTCTGATTCTGGTTCTGATGTCTGGGTTGTGCTGGTTCTGATGTCTGGTTATTTTTTTGATGTCTGGTTGATGTCTAGTCCTGGTCTGATGTCTGTTTGGGTGTCTGGTGTCCTTTTTTGTCTATTTGGTGTTGATGTCTGATGCTGGGGTCTGATTTGTGTCTGTTCGTTTGGTGCTGTGTCTGATGTCTTTTGGGGTGATTTGGGTGTCTGGTTGTCTGATTCTGATGTCTGTCTGTGTTGATGTCTGGTGTTGGTGTCTGTCTGTGTTTTCGAAAAGTTTTTGAATGTCTTTTTGGGGTCTGAGTCTGGGTTTTTCTGATGTTCTGAGTCTGGGTTGATGTTTATGTCTGTTCTGATGTCTGGTGTCTGATGTCGATTCGATGTTGGTGTTTCCCGGTGTTGATGTCTGTTCTGTCTGATGTCTTTGAGTCTGTGTCTGATTCGGGTTGGGTTTTTGATGTCTTGTCTGTGTCTGTTCTGTGTCTGGTGTCTGTGTCGGTGTTTGAAAGTCTGATGCTGGTGTCTGTGTCTGATGCGATGTCTGGTGTCTGGTTTTGGGTTTATTCTGGTGTTGTGGGTGTCTGATTCTGGGGTTTTTGTTGGTTGATGTTTTGGTTGGTTCTGTTTTTGGGGGATTTTTCTTTTTTGGGGCTGATTCTGGGGTTTTGTGTCTGGTGTCTGATGTTGATTCTGATGGGTGCTGATTTGATGTCTGTGTCTGGGTTGTCTGATGTTTGTCTGGTTTGATTCTGATGTCTGGTGTCTGGGGTCTGTGTTTTTGGGGGTTTTTGATTTTTTCTGATGTCGATGTCTGATGTCGGTGTCGATGTTGATGTTGTGTCTATGTCTGATTTTTTCTGGTGTCGTTCTTTTTATGTCGGGGTGTCTGTCTGTGTCTGATGTCTGAGTTGGGTTTTCTGGTTTTTCTGTCTGATGTTGTGTCTGGGTTTTGGTTTTCCTTTTTATTCGATTTGGGGCTTTGGTGTCCGGGTGTTGGTGTCTGGTGTCTGTGGCTGATGTCTGGTGTATTTTTTGGGTGTCTGTGTTGTGTTGATTTGATGTCTTGTCTGATGTTGTTCTGTGTTGTTCTGTGTCTGGTGCCTTTTGGTGTCTGTTTTGTTGGGGTTTATTCTGATGTCTGTGTTGGGGCTGATGTCTGGGTTTTTTCTGGTGCGGGGTTGATTCTGATGTTGGGGTTTTTTTCTGAGTTGGTGTCTGGTTGTTTGTGTCTGAGTCTGATGTTGGGGTCTGGGGTCTGGTGTCTGATGTCTGGTGTCGTGTCGATTCTGGTGTCTTTTTGGGTTGGTTTTGAGTTGTCTATGTCTGATGTCGTGCTGGTGTCTGATGTCTGAGTCTGATGTCTTTTTCTGGGTTCCCGGTGTTTTTGATGTTGTGTCGATGTCTGGTTTTGATTCTGGTGTTGGGGGTCTGGAGTTTGGGGCTGGTTTGAGTCTGTGTTTGTTGGGTCTGATGTTGAGTCTGGTCTGTCTGATGTCTGTGTCTGATTTGGTTTGTCTGATGTCTTTTTTTATGTCTGGTTTTTGGGCTGGTGTCAGTTTTTTTGGGTCTGGTGTCGTCTGGTCTGTGTTTTGTCTTGTTGTGTCTGTGTCGATGTCCTGATTCTGGTTCCTGGTTCTGTGCTGTGTCTGGGGTTTTGGGGTCGTGTCTGATGTCTGGTGTTGTTCTGATGTCTTTCTGGTGCTGATGTTGGTGTAGTTGTGTCTGTGTCTGGTGTCTGGTGTCTGATGCTGGTGTCTGGGGTCGGGGCTGGTTTTCTGTGTCTTTTATGTCTGGTTTGTTGTCTGGGGTTTTTTGGTGTCTGATGTCTGATTCTGTGTTGGTGTCGTGTCTGATGTCTGTGTCTGGTGCTGTGATGTCGGTGCTTGTTTGGGGCTGGTGTCTGGGTGTCTGGTTCTGGTGTCTGTCTGATGTCCCTTTTCATTTAGTCTGATGCTGGGGTCTTATGTCTGATGCTGTTCTTTTCTATGCTGTGTCTGTGCTGTGTCGGGGTTGTGTTGATTTTCTTGTTGGTGTCTGTGTCGGTGGTCGATGTCTGGTGCTGTTCTGGGTGTTTGAGCCCTTTTTGGGGTCTTTTTATTGTTGATGTCTGGGTCGATTTGATGTTGGGTTGTCAAGTTTTCTGGGGTTTTTCCCGATGTCTGTGTCTGTGTCTGAGCTGGGCTGATGTTTTTGTCGGGGTCTGGTTTTCTGATGTTTGATGTTGTTTTCTGGTGTTGTGCTGATGTCTTTTTATGTCTGGGGGTCTGATGTCCTGATGTCTGAGTCTGGTGTTGATGTCTGGGGTTCTGTTCTAGTTGGTGTCTGGTGTCGGTTGTTCGATGTCTGGTTTCTTGGGGTCGATTCTTTATGTCGGGGTTTGTGTCTGATGCTGATGTCGAGCTTTTCTGGGTCGAGTCTTTATGTCTGATGTCTTTTCTGATGTTGATCGTGTTTGTCTGATGTCGGGGGTTTTGGTTTTCTGAGTCTGTGTCTGTTCTGGGGGTCTGGTTTTTCTGGTGTCTGTGTCTGATTTTTGGGCTGTGTCTGGTGTCTGATTCTATGTCTGGGCTGATTTTGGTTTGTCTGGTTTTCTGGTGTCTGATGTCGTCGGGGTCTGTTGATTCTGATTCTGGTGTCTGAATTTTTTTCTGATGTTGATGTCTGGGTGTTTGATGTCTTGGGGGTCTAGATGTCTGATGTTGGGTCTGGGGTTTTTTTCTGGTTTTTTCTGATGTCTGAGTCTGGTGTCTGGTTTGGGTTGGGGTTTTTCTTTGTGTCTGGGTTTGGGGCCCGATGTCCCGATGTTGGGGGTTGGGTTCGATGTCTGTTCGGTGTTTTGTGTCTATGCTGATGTCTATGTCTTTTTGGGTGGTTTCTGATTTTTCTGATGTCCTGAGGGGACTGTTCTGTTTCTGAGTTGGTGTCTGATGTCTGAGTCTGTGTCTGTTCTGGTTCTGTTTTTCTATGTCTGGGGTTGATGTCTTGTCCCGATGTCTGTGTCTGATGGGTTCGATGTTGGGGTCTGATGTTTTTCTGATGTCGTGTCTGGGGTCTGTGCTATGTTGGGCGGGTCTGTGTCTGGGTCTGAGTTATGTCGATTTGTTCTGGTGCTGGTGTATGTCTATGTCTGATGTCTGGGGCGTTCTGATGTTATGTTGGTTCTGTGTCTGGTGTCTGATGTTGTGTTGATGTCGGTCTGTGTCTGTTGATGTCTTTCTATGTCTGATGTTGGTGTCTGATGTCTGGTCTGGGTCTGGTGTTGGTTGTCTGTGTCGGGTTTGGGGCTGTTTTGTTCTGGTGTCTTTTTGGGGTCTGAGTCGGGGGTTGATGTCTGGGTCTGTGTCCCGATGTTGTGTCTGTGCGTGTCTGGGTCGGTGTATTCTGTTGATGTCTGGTTCTGGTGCTGATGTCTGGTTTTTCCCGATGTTTTTCTGTTCGTCTTAGTCCCTTTAAAAACCCCATTCTTTTCCCAAAAACCTGATTCCCCCCCCCTTTTAATGCGTTTTTTTTTCCTGGAAAAGTCCCTTATCCCCATGTCCCTTCCCCCCCAAAACGGGAAAGTTTCCCCGTGCGGGGGTCCTAGGGCGGCAGAAGGTGGACGGCAGTGGGAAGGGGTCCTGGGAATAAAGAGGGATGGGAATTTCAGAGGGTCGAGGACACGCCACTCTCCAGGCACGACTCCTGTACTGGAGGCAGCCAAAGGACCCTGGAACAGGCAATGCTTGCCGTTCCCCAGCTGACGCTCATAACTAGCACTAAGGCATCAAGGGTTATCTCCCATGAATCCTCTAGGTTGACGATTTATATGTTTACACCCTAAGAGTACCCCCTGTACACTCAAGGATCCATCTACAGTTTGAATCTAAACAACCAATGATGTCTCTTCCTTAATAGTGTACATCTAAATACAGTTAAGTTAAAATCTCTTTTAAAAAGTTAAGTTAAAATCCCTTTAAAATATTCTTCAACAGAATGGATTTGTTCTTACAGAAAAATAACAAGCCCACATAACTGCTTAATACACAAGATTGTAATAAATCACAAATCTCAGGAGTTGACCACATTAACTAAATAGACTTCGAAAAAACTGAGTGTTCTAAAAACAAGAAAAAACTCTCTAGACATAAACATTAGCATTTAAAATGTAGAATAAAAAATAAATACCCTCACTCACTCACTCATCCCTTGGTCGGGACGACCGTTGGGGTACCCGCACGGACACTGCAAGTGGACCGCCAAATGGTTCTGTCCTGGGCTGTTTTCAGGAGGCTTGGTACAGTGAGGCCGGTCCACTCCTTGATGTTGGATATCCAGCTTTTGCGTGGTCGTCCCTGCCTCCTTGCTCCTTCCACCATTCCCTGCAGGACTGTCTTTGACAGGCTGTTATGCCTTGTTGTGTGGCCAAACCACTTCAGTTTCCTCCGTTTGACTGTATCTAGCAATGGTTCTTGTTTGCCAGCCAGTGCCTCGATCTGCTGCCAGACGTAGTCATTGGTTTTGCGGTCTCTGTAGGTGATGTTCAGGATCCGCCTGAGGCACTTCATCTCAAAGGCTTGAATGCGACGTTCTAAATCGGCAGTAAGTGTCCATGCTTCACAGCTGTACAAGGCAATGGATGTGACGAGTGCCTTGTAGAGTCTGACCTTAGTGTGGGTTCTGATGTTGTGGTTTCTCCACACTTTCGCCAGCTTAGTCATGGAGGAGAGTGCACAGCAAGTCTGATCTTCACCTCTTGTGTGCTCGTGCCTTCTTTGGTGATGACTGCTCCAAGGTACTTGAAAGTTTCCACCTCCTCTAGTGTCTCGCCACTCATCTTGATGCTGGTGGGAGTGGTCGGTGTGGTACTGTTCACTAGGAATCTTGCTCTTTTCCGTGCTGATCTCCATACCGTGGGCATTGGCTGATGTTTCCAGTCTGGTGGTGAGATCCTGGAGTTCTTCTTCACTGCGGCCCATGAGATCAATATCGTCTGCGAATCGAAGATTGCAGACTGGCCTTCCTCCTATGTGATTGTGGTCTTGAAGCCAAGGAGGGCCTCCTGCATGATGTTCTCCAGGAACACGTTGAAAAGAACGGGGGATAGCGGGCAGCCTTGTCGAACTCCAACTGAAGTCCGGAAGAACTCCCGATTTCTCCACCCATGAGGACTGCACGTGGGAGCTGTCATACAGCGCCTGGATGACTTGAATCAGGTCCTCGTCGAAGCTATAGTCTCTCATGACTTGCCCAAGAGCTTCTTGCCACACTCGATCGAAGGCCTTCTTGAAGTCAATGAAGTTGTTGTAGAGCTGTAGTTGATGTTGGAGATGCTTCTCTATGAGCATTCTGATGTTGAAGATCTGTTCGACAGTGCTTCGACCTGGTCTGAATCCTGCCTGTTCTTCTGATAGGATTTCTTCTGTTGTGGTTTCAGTCTGTTCAAGGCAATGCGTAGCATAACTTTGCTTGGATGGCTTATCAGACTTATTGTTCTGTAATTTTGGCCCTTCTTCAGGTCTCCCTTCTTTGGAAGTGGAACTATGATGGATTGGGTCCACTGTTCAGGCCACTCTTTGCTGGTCCAGATGCGTTGGGCAGATGATTGTTAATGCCTTGATCATCTCTGGGCCTCCGTTCTTGATGAGCTCAGCCGGGATGTTGTCAATCCCTGGTGACTTGCCTCCTTTCAGGGATCTTACTGCTTCTTCTACCTCTTCCTCCAGCACCTGTGTGCTTTCAGGATCTGATGGTCTGGGATCTTGCTCGTGTAGTTTGTTCGGATCAGCCTTCAGCTTGTAGTTGTACAGGTCTCTGCAATATTATGTCCATCTCTTCATGATAGTGGCGCTCTCTGTAAGGACTGACCCCTCTTTGTCTTCAATAACGGAGGTCTTTGGCTGCTGGGACTTGGTTAGTACCTTGATGGTCTGGTACGCCTCTTTGCTGTCTCCTTTCGCCATTGCCTTCTCAACCTTGGAGCATTGTTCTGACATCCAGTTCCCCATGGCCTCAGTCATCTTCTTCTTGATTGAACCTGTTGACTGTTCTATACTCTTCGGCCGTTTCTGGGTTTTTGTTCTTCATGGCTTTAGCTCCCTACTTTGGTCGCACAGGTCCAGGATATCTTTGGTAAACCCACGGGGGTTTTCTTTTTCCTCTCTTTCCCAAGGATCTCCAGCGCTGTCTCCTGAATGGTCTTGCTGAAGGTCTCAGTGAGGTTGTTGATGTCATCTTGGTGGAAATTCAATGCTGAAAATCTGCCCCCTATCTCAGCTTTAAAGATTTCAGCGACTTCGGGGTCCTTCAGCTTTTCCATGTTGAACCGCAAACGGGGATTTCTCTTCTGGTTCCCTACAGTTCACTAAAGAGGTTTTTTTTTAAAATCTACCTAATAGAAAAAAAAAACTTTAAGAAAGAGGAAACCTCCCTCGAAAACACTCTGTAGTGATTTATTCAAGAACCAACGATCTAAGCACTGCATTGACACAAAACACTATCAACATCAACCACAACAGCACTATGAACCACCACGGAACTCAATCACATCTTTAAAGGACCCTCACTTGTCACTGGGAAGGAAATAGGGAGCACTCCTGCACCCCAAGGAAGACTTTGACAAGAACGACAACACGACAATGAAGGTAGACCAGATTTTCAGGAACCTGAACTACTTCAAGGATGACTGCTCTCCCCTGCTCTCTAAGTAGAGACACATCACGTGACGCCCAACAGCCAACGCTGGAACAGCGACCAATGAACCTCTTCAGCCAAAGACTGACTCCCTCCTAGCTCAAGTCAAGACCTCCTCCTCTTTAAAGCTACTGCTACTCAGCTGACCATCCAAACCCTCACTCACGACCAGGAACTTCACAAGAAGCAAACCTGCATACAAAATTGCAGAGAACAGGGGATGTGCATGATACTAAGCTGGAGTTCACCACATACGTGAAAAATGCATATGTCAAAACAGAAAGACACTAGCACCCAGACACAGAGAGGGAGAAAAAGCACTGAGTTATGCAGGGAATTATGCCCAGAATTGTGCCAATGGTTACTCTCTCTCTCTCTCTCTCTCTCTCTCTCTCTTTTCTCTTCCTCTCTCTCTCTCTCTCTCTCTCTCTCTCTCTCTCTCTCTCTCCCTCCCTCCCTTCCTCCCCCCTCTCTCTTTCCCCACCCCTATGTAATTGTTGTGTTTTATATATATATACGTGTCCCTATCTGTATCAATGTTGTCCTGTGTTTTCTGTTCTTGTTAGATTTGTAAGATGCACTTTGTGTGGCCTACTTGCATGACCCTTTGTTGTTGCTGTTGTTTTTGTTGTTTTGTTTCTTGATTGATTATAGTTTGCATGCTTAATGATCAGCTGTTTTTTTCAATTGATCTTGTTCCTGTAGCTTTGTTGTTTACATGCTGTCTTAACCATTCAGGTATTCAATTTCTTTTGGATAACTATTTTTTCACAGATCTGCTGGTGGTATGGGTTTCTTTTAAAACAATTCTTTCCTGGACTATCCTTTTTCCCCTGAAGGGATTGGTCTTTGTCTGCAGTAAATGCTATGTGTGTATACTTTTACTCAACTTGTTAATACTTGAGTATAGTTTTAATGCTGTTAAGCTCATGAAATACTTGGATTTGATTTCTTCACCAAAGTCCTCAGCTTAGGGTGGGGAGTCACTGTAAAGGAAATGACACATTGGGGGTGATATATTGCAGTATCTGTTTTCTTCTGCTTTGCTTTGGGGTGTTGGTTTGTTTGGCTTGGTTCTGCGATTATGGTGCTTTTAGATTCCCCGTTTTCATGATTGAATTGAATGGAGAAGAAAAGCTCA
>CM054154.1:4454167-4501667 GCA_028751875.1 Rapana venosa
ACACAAGATCAGGCATCGACAAGTTTTGCTACCTGGGCAGCTCCCTCTGCAGCAATGGAACCCTTGATGCAGAAGCTACAGTGCGCATCGCCAAGGCCAGTTCTGCCTTCGGCAGAACTCAACAACAGCTGTGGAACAACAAAGGCATCAGGCTCAGCACCAAAAATCAAAACTTACAGAGCTGTCGTGCTTACCACCTTGTTGTACTGCTGTGAAACATGGACGACGTACTGCCATCACATTCAACAGCTTGAGCAGTTTCACCAGAGATGCCTACGAAAGATCCTCGGAATAAAGTGGCAAGACAGGGTCTCCAACCTCCAGGTCCTAGAGAAGAGCAGCCTGCCCAGCATCGAAAGCCTACTGACCAAGTACCAGCTACGCTGGACAGGACACGTTGTCCGAATGACAGACAGCAGGATCCCAAGGATGCTATTGTATGGCCAGCTGAAGGAAGGCCTCCGAAAACTTGGAAGACCCTACAAGCGCTTCAAGGACACCTTGAAGACAAACCTTAAAGCCTGTGACATAGACATCGCTACCTGGGACACTGATGCCCTTGATCGTTCTCGCTGGAGGATGCTGTGCTCCAGTGGCATAAAAACAGAATCGGCCTCTTCTCCCATATGAGGATACATTCTGACAGATAAGCCTGACTGACTACTCATCCGTTGATCCGACGGGAGACTCCATCAATGGAATAAGTACTCATGTGCTTTTTTTATATAGCCAGTCCCCGTGTATTTGCGGTTTTGTAAGTTTTGTCATCTGTTCCCACCGGCACACAATGGCCTACTTTTTCGAAAAGCGGAACAGGATTTAACGTGTGCGCAATATGTTCTGCATGCGTTCACACACGGGGCCTCGGTTTATAGTCTCATCTGAAGGATTTCTATAGATTGTGTGTGTGGTCACTGTGTATTTCTATAGTGTGTAGTGTGTGGTCACTGTGTATTTCTGTAGATTGTGGTCACTGTGTATTTCTATAGTGTGTGGTCACTGTGTACTTCTATAGTGTGGTCATTGTGTATTTCTATAGTGTGTGGTCACTGTGTATTTCTATAGTGTGTGGTCACTGTGTATTTCTATAGTGTGTGGTCACTGTGTATTTCTATAGTGTGTGGTCACTGTGTATTTCTATAGTGTGGTCACTGTGTATTTCTATAGTGTGGTCACTGTGTATTTCTATAGATTCTGTGGTCACTGTGTATTTCTATAGTGTGTGGTCACTGTGTATTTCTATAGCATGTGGTCACTGTGTATTTCTATAGTGTGTGATCACTGTGTATTTCTATAGTGTGTGGTCACTGTGTATTTCTATAGTGTGGTCACTGTGTATTTCTATAGTGTGGTCACTGTGTATTTCTATAGATTCTGTGGTCACTGTGTATTTCTATAGTGTGTGGTCACTGTGTATTTCTATAGTGTGTGGTCACTGTGTACTTCTATAGTGTGGTCACTGTGTATTTCTATAGTGTGTGGTCACTGTGTATTTCTATAGTGTGTGGTCACTGTGTATTTCTATAGTGTGGTCACTGTGTATTTCTATAGTGTGGTCACTGTGTATTTCTATAGATTCTGTGGTCACTGTGTATTTCTATAGTGTGGTCACTGTGTATTTCTATAGTGTGTGATCACTGTGTATTTCTATAGTGTGGTCACTGTGTATTTCTATAGTGTGGTCACTGTGTATTTCTATAGTGTGT
Source organism: Rapana venosa (assembly GCA_028751875.1). Taxonomy (NCBI): domain Eukaryota; kingdom Metazoa; phylum Mollusca; class Gastropoda; order Neogastropoda; family Muricidae; genus Rapana; species Rapana venosa. Next base: position 4,455,874 of record CM054154.1, read on the forward strand.
GGTCACTGTGTATTTCTATAGTGTGTGGTCACTGTGTATTTCTATAGTGTGGTCACTGTGTATTTCTATAGTGTGGTCACTGTGTATTTCTATAGTGTGTGGTCACTGTGTATTTCTATAGTGTGGTCACTGTGTATTTCTATAGTGTGGTCACTGTGTATTTCTATAGTGTGGTCAATGTGTATTTCTATAGTGTGTGGTCACTGTGTATTTCTATAGTGTGGTCACTGTGTATTTCTATAGTGTGTGGTCACTGTGTATTTCTATAGTGTGGTCACTGTGTATTTCTACAGTGTGGTCACTGTGTATTTCTATAGTGTGGTCACTGTGTATTTCTATAGATTCTGTGGTCACTGTGTATTTCTATAGTGTGTGGTCACTGTGTATTTCTATAGTGTGGTCACTGTGTATTTCTATAGTGTGGTCACTGTGTATTTCTATAGTGTGGTCACTGTGTATTTCTATAGTGTGTGGTCACTGTGTATTTCTATAGTGTGGTCACTGTGTATTTCTATAGTGTGGTCACTGTGTATTTCTATAGTGTGTGGTCACTGTGTATTTCTATAGTGTGGTCACTGTGTATTTCTATAGTGTGGTCACTGTGTATTTCTATAGTGTGTGGTCACTGTGTATTTCTATAGTGTGTGGTCACTGTGTATTTCTATAGTGTGGTCACTGTGTATTTCTATAGTGTGGTCACTGTGTATTTCTATAGATTCTGTGGTCACTGTGTATTTCTATAGTGTGGTTACTGTGTATTTCTATAGTGTGTGGTCACTGTGTATTTCTATAGTGTGTGGTCACTGTGTATTTCTATAGTGTGGTCACTGTGTATTTCTATAGTGTGTGGTCACTGTGTATTTCTATAGTGTGTGGTCACTGTGTATTTCTATAGTGTGGTCACTGTGTATTTCTATAGTGTGGTCACTGTGTATTTCTATAGTGTGGTCACTGTGTATTTCTATAGTGTGTGGTCACTGTGTATTTCTATAGTGTGTGGTCACTGTGTATTTCTATAGTGTGGTCACTGTGTATTTCTATAGTGTGTGGTAACTGTGTATTTCTATAGTGTGGCCACTGTGTATTTCTATAGTGTGTGGTCACTGTGTATTTCTATAGTGTGTGGTCACTGTGTATTTCTATAGTGTGGTCACTGTGTATTTCTATAGTGTGTGGTAACTGTGTATTTCTATAGTGTGGTCACTGTGTATTTCTATAGTGTGTGGTCACTGTGTATTTCTATAGTGTGGTCACTGTATATTTCTATAGTGTGGTCACTGTGTATTTCTATAGTGTGTGGTCACTGTGTATTTCCATAGTGTGTGGTCACTGTGTATTTCTATAGTGTGGTCACTGTGTATTTCTATAGTGTGTGGTCACTGTGTATTTCTATAGTGTGTGGTCACTGTGTATTTCTATAGTGTGGTCACTGTGTATTTCTATAGTGTGGTCACTGTGTATTTCTATAGTGTGTGGTCACTGTGTATTTCTATAGTGTGGTCACTGTGTATTTCTATAGTGTGTGGTCACTGTGTATTTCTATAGTGTGATCACTATGTATTTCTATAGTGTGTGGTCACTGTGTATTTCTATAGTGTGTGGTCACTGTGTATTTCTATAGTGTGGTCACTGTGTATTTCTATAGTGTGTGGTCACTGTGTATTTCTATAGTGTGGTCAATGTGTATTTCTATAGTGTGGTCACTGTGTATTTCTATAGTGTGTGGTCACTGTGTATTTCTATAGTGTGTGGTCACTGTGTATTTCTATAGTGTGGTCACTGTGTATTTCTATAGTGTGGTCACTGTGTATTTCTATAGTGTGGTCACTGTGTATTTCTATAGTGTGTGGTCACTGTGTATTTCTATAGTGTTGTCACTGTGTATTTCTATAGTGTGGTCACTGTGTATTTCTATAGTGTGTGGTCACTGTGTATTTCTATAGTGTGGTCACTGTGTATTTCTATAGTGTGTGGTCACTGTGTATTTCTATAGTGTGGTCACTGTGTATTTCTATAGTGTGGTCACTGTGTATTTCTATAGTGTGGTCACTGTGTATTTCTATAGTGTGTGGTCACTGTGTATTTCTATAGTGTTTGGTCACTGTGTATTTCTATAGTGTGGTCACTGTGTATTTCTATAGTGTGGTCACTGTGTATTTCTATAGTGTGGTCACTGTGTATTTCTATAGTGTGTGGTCACTGTGTATTTCTATAGTGTGTGGTCACTGTGTATTTCTATAGTGTTGTCACTGTGTATTTCTATAGTGTGGTCACTGTGTATTTCTATAGTGTGTGGTCACTGTGTATTTCTATAGTGTGTGGTCACTGTGTATTTCTATAGTGTGTGGTCACTGTATATTTCTATAGTGTGGTCACTGTGTATTTCTATAGTGTGTGGTCACTGTGTATTTCTATAGTGTGGTCACTGTGAATTTCTATAATGTGTGGTCACTGTGTATTTCTATAGTGTGTGGTCACTGTGTATTTCTATAGTGTGTGGTCACTGTGTATTTCTATAGTGTGTGATCTCTGTGTATTTCTATAGTGTGGCCACTGTGTATTTCTATAGTGTGGTCACTGTGTATTTCTATAGTGTGGTCACTGTGAATTTCTATAATGTGTGGTCACTGTGTATTTCTATAGTGTGTGGTCACTGTGTATTTCTATAGTGTTTGGTCACTGTGTATTTCTATAGTGTGTGGTCACTGTGTATTTCTATAGATTCTGTGGTCACTGTGTATTTCTATAGCATGTGGTCACTGTGTATTTCTATAGTGTGGTCAATGTGTATTTCTATAGTGTGGTCACTGTGTATTTCTATAGTGTGGTCACTGTGAATTTCTATAGTGTGGTCACTGTGTATTTCTATAGTGTGTGGTCACTGTGTATTTCTATAGTGTGGTCACTGTGTATTTCTATAGTGTGTGGTCACTGTGTATTTCTATAGTGTGTGGTCACTGTGTATTTCTATAGTGTGTGGTCACTGTGTATTTCTATAGTGTGTGGTCACTGTATATTTCTATAGTGTGGTCACTGTGTATTTCTATAGTGTGGTCACTGTGTATTTCTATAGTGTGTGGTCACTGTGTATTTCTATAGTGTGGTCACTGTGTATTTCTATAGTGTGGTCACTGTGTATTTCTATAGTGTGTGGTCACTGTGTATTTCTATAGTGTGTGGTCACTGTGTATTTCTATAGTGTGGTCACTGTGTATTTCTATAGTGTGTGATCACTGTGTATTTCTATAGTGTGGTCACTGTGTATTTCTATAGTGTGTGATCACTGTGTATTTCTATAGTGTGGTCACTGTGTATTTCTATAGTGTGGTCACTGTGTATTTCTATAGTGTGTGATCACTGTGTATTTCTATAGTGTGTGGTCACTGTCTATTTCTATAGATTCTGTGGTCACTGTGTATTTCTATAGTGTGGTCACTGTGTATTTCTATAGTGTCGTCACTGTGTATTTCTATAGTGTGGTCACTGTGTATTTCTATAGTGTGGTCACTGTGTATTTCTATAGTGTGGTCACTGTGTATTTCTATAGTGTGTGGTCACTGTGTATTTCTATAGTGTGGTCACTGTGTATTTCTATAGTGTGTGGTCACTGTGTATTTCTATAGTGTGTGGTCACTGTGTAGTTCTATAGTGTGGTCACTGTGTATTTCTATAGTGTGTTCACTGTGTATTTCTATAGTGTGTGGTCACTGTGTATTTCTATAGTGTGGTCACTGTGTATTTCTATAGTGTGGTCACTGTGTATTTCTATAATGTGTGGTCACTGTGTATTTCTATAGTGTGTGGTCACTGTGTATTTCTATAGTGTGGTCACTGTGTATTTCTATAGTGTGTGATCACTGTGTATTTCTATAGTGTGGTCACTGTGTATTTCTATAGTGTGTGATCACTGTGTATTTCTATAGTGTGGTCACTGTGTATTTCTATAGTGTGGTCACTGTGTATTTCTATAGTGTGTGATCACTGTGTATTTCTATAGTGTGTGGTCACTGTCTATTTCTATAGATTCTGTGGTCACTGTGTATTTCTATAGTGTGATCACTGTGTATTTCTATAGTGTGGTCACTGTGTATTTCTATAGTGTGGTCACTGTGTATTTCTATAGTGTGGTCACTGTGTATTTCTATAGTGTGTGGTCACTGTCTCTCACTGACCCTGTCCCTACAGACGGCCCCTACATCACTGTACAGCCCAGAGAGGACAACAGCTGCGCCATGACGTCAGATGGCACGTCCTGCCACGTCACTGAAGGTCAAGGTGTTCACCTGCAGTGTAAGGCAGACAGCAACCCTGCTCCACAAGACTGTACCTGGCGATTGCTTTCCGGGTCAGGCATCGTCCTTGACACTGGGACCAACCTTGACCTTGTGGCTGCCAACAGAACTGACAGTGGAGTGTATCAGCTGGAGGTGAAGACAACTAAACCTGACGTCACTGATGATCGTCTGCCACGGACAGCAGGCAGCAATCTGACTATTTGGGTCACATGTGAGGCCTGCATCCTGTAGATCTGCCTGTCTGCCTGTTTGTCTGTCTTTCTGTCTATCTGTTTGTCTGTCTGTCTATCTGTCTGTCTGGTCGTTAATCCTTTTTTCTCTCTGCCTGACCTAACCCTCCCCCACCACCTCCGTCAGATTGTGGGGGGTGGGGGGTTGGGGTGGGAGGAGCCTGTCAGTATAAATACCATCCCCTGACCTCCTGGAAATTCTCTGCAGGGAAATCCCTCTTTTCTAACCCATCTCTCTTTTTCTCTCCCTGTCTGAAGTCAGATGTGCTGATCCTGACATGTCAGGCGCTTAACGGGATGGATGACCATTTGCGTGCCTTGACTTCAATACAGTCCCCCAGTTCACCCAGCTGTCAATGGTTACCTGCCCTCTTTAGGGTTAGGGAGGGTTAAGCAGTGAAAGAGAGAAGATGGGCGCTGTACGCCCTCAATATGCCCCCCCTGGAGAAGATGGGGTTCCCCTTCTCTGAAATCTTACCCGCAACCACCAATAGGTTATGGGAAACCCCCTTTTATTTTTTACCCCCTTTTAAACCTTGCACAGTAAAAATTTTGTATTTTTTAGTACAACTACCAAAAAGCGGGAAAAAACTTTTATATCTTCCCATATAAAAATGTAAAAAAACTGAAAAGTTTTAAAACAGCCAAAAAAAGACAAAAGGGCCCAAAAGAAAGAAATGCAGTTTTTTTCTTGTTTTGTCCAGATCCCCCGACAAACACCCCCTCAGGAAAACAACATCAACATCCCCGTCAATGAAAGGGAGGCTGTGACCCTGACGTTTTCATCACGTGGTCGACCAACACCCCGACTGGAGCGCTTCAGAGAAACGCGCATTTTAGCCCGTCAAGATGGGGGCCCAGCTGAGTCGGCAGAGGAAAAACCAGCTGCCCCCCCCACACAGCTGCAAGGTGTGAAAACCCCGGGGGCCCCTCACCTGCCGTGCTGAAAAACCCGGGGGGAAGTGTCCAAGACATTCTGTACAGCTTAACGTCAAGTCGTTACTAGTTCGTTTGCAAAAAAGGGGTTTTGTGTCTCTTTTCACTTTTGTCACTGTGATGAAAAACAGTTTTTTAACAATTTAAAAACAATTGTGTGGTTTTATGTGAAGGCTGGGTGATTGCCCTGCGGGATTTGGGGGAAAAGACACCCCTCAGGGTTTAAAAAGATATTACTCACAGTCAATGAATTGGTTCCTTCGTCTTGTTCGCCTTTTGAAAGTTCGGGATTTTTTCATGTTTTCTTTCGTCTTCTTCTGGTAGAAATGGGGTGTTTTTTCTTTGTTTTAAAAACCCCGTACACCCCAGTCATTTTTACAAGACCTTCTAAAAAAAACATATTTTAATCACAAAAACTGTTCTACATTATCATAGTGTTCATCAAAAACTTTTCAAACCATTTTTTCCCTGTTTTGTATCTTCAGATGTAATCACAATATGTCATTAAATATTTGCCACCAGTCTTTGGGTTTACCCACAGTAAAAGGTTACCCCAATAGTTTTTCTTCCCTTTAATTTGACCTCTTTTAGCACCCCAGGGTAAAAAGTTAATCCTTCCATCATTCCTTAAATTCCCCCCAAAATTTTTAACCCATTCCAAAACCCATCAAATTTTTCAAAAATTTTCCCCCCCAAAAATTTTCCCCCTACCCCACTCAAATAATCAAATTTTCCACAAAAAAATTCCCCCAACCCCCAATTTTATACCCCCCTTTTCCCCAATTAAAAACCCCCCTTTCCCCAATTTTTTTTTTTTAATATTTTTTTTTTTTTAAACCAAACCCCCCCAAAAAACCAAAAAACAATTTCCCCCCCCCCCCCCCCCCCCCCCCATTTTTTCCTCCCCAAGTAAAATTTTAAATTCCTCAGAGAGCTTCGGGTTATAGTTGCCCCCTAGTTTTAGCTCCCCCGGGGTCAAAGTTAATACACGGGCGTGCGTCAGTTATAGTTGCCAGCTTTTTAAAAAGCTACCCCACAGTCAAATTAATCCATCCCAGAGCTTTTTATATTTGGGCCACCTATTTTCTTTACTACCCCAGGGGCCAAATTTAAACCCCTCAGCAGACTATCAGACTCTGGGGGCATGGAAATTCAACTGGATTTGGGCTCTAAACACCCACCCAGTGTCACGCACTGTCCACTGGAAACAAAGACGATGTATATCAAAGTCGGAAACACGCCTTGGCCTGTGACACAGTCTTTTCCCTGTTCCCTTGTTGCACTGTTTTGGAGTTTTTTGCTTTTGTGCAAAACTGTTTAAAGAACATGGCTTTTTGACACGGGTGCCCAAACTGCCAATGATCGGGGATTTGTCACTGCTGCTTCTGCTGATGTACCAGTGTTTTCCCCTCGGATCAGGGGGACTTTTACTGGGCGATTTATGTCTGTGTTTATTCTACTTGTGACGTCCCCTTTAAACTCACTTGGAGGGGGGAGTTTTTCCACCTTGTTTTTTTTCCCCCGACACCCTATTTTGAAAGGGTTGGGGAAAATCAAAAAACATAAAAAAAAAAAAAGGGAAACTTTAGGAAATTTTTTTTTTTTAAAAATGGGGTTTTATCCAAAATTAAAATATATAATTTTTTCAATTGCATTTTCATCTTTGTAGCTTTTTGGATGTATTCCAAAAATTTTGGGGTCAATGCATAAAAAAAAAACCCAAATTAAACACTCCATGAAAAACAGGGGGAAAAGGTGAATGAAATATAAATGCCCCAAAAACTTTAAAGCAGATTTTCTCGGGTAAAAAAAAAAGTCTGAAGGGGCATTATACTTAGCTTTTTACTTTTTTGTTACACAAAAGGGTTCTGGAAAAAAAAGCAGAGCACAGGGAAAAAAACATTTCAGTCCTCCCCCACTGTGTTCCTTTTATTTCGTGTTTTCTCCCATTCAGGGTTAACAGCTGCCCAAAAGCGGGGGATGGCCCCTTTTGGGGTTGGAGGGGGCAAAGGGGGCTACAAGCATGGGGTTTGGGGGGCCAATAGTCCTTGTTTTTTTTTTAGGGAGGGACTCCCATAAAAAACCCCCTAAGGGTATAAAAAACCCAACCCACCCATCATCCACTGTCACCCCCTCAAAATGGCCATTTTGCTTGAAAAAACCCTCCTCCTCTTCATTGGCCTCACCCAACAAGGTTCTCTTGAGCATGCCCGGTTTGTCCTGCACATGTTTTTTGGAAGTCTTCTGTCAATCTAGGGAAAGGGAAACCAAGGGGGGCGTGGCACCCAGTAAACCCAAGGAGGCCAAAGAGCCAGAGAAAGGGCCCAAGGGGGGAGGAGGACTCAAATTTCCGGGGGCCCGTCATGCATAAGACCCAATGAAATCTTCCCCAACATGTCATTCCATATACCCCCCGGGCCACTGACCCCCCCCCTCCCCATGTGGGACGCCCACCCGCTCCCCTCTCTTGGGACTCCCCCCCGATCCTGTAATTTAATTTTTTGCTGGGGAGTGTCTTAAATGGAAAAGCTTTCACTATAAACTTCTTCAAAACCCCCCCAAAGTTGAACCCTTTAGTTTTAAGCCTTCCCTGGCTTCAGCAAAAGTAAAACACCCCCCGTCCGGGTTTTTTCTTTGCCCTTCCCAAAAAACCCTTTTTTGGAAAAATTTTTTTTTTATAGCAAGTCATGGTGGGTGCGGAAAATAGTCACGTACCAGGGGGTACCCCCAAGGAATTTTATGAAGTACTGTCACTAAGGGTCTCTGAAGTAGCTGTTTAGCTAAACAATCTTTAAAGGGAAATAGCTGTCAGCTAAAAAAATCTCATTAAAAACTTAGCTAAAAAAATCCAAAGTAACTGTCAGCTAAGGGAAACTCATGAATAACTTTTCAAACTAAGGAATTTTCATGAAGTAAAATGTACGATAAAATTCATGAAATAGCTGTCACAAACAAACTCATGAAATTTGGTGTCTGTAAACAATCTCATGAAAATTTGCTGTCACCTAAGGGAAACTCATAAGTAGCTGTCAGCTAAACAAACTCATTTAAGTTTCTGTCAGCTAAAGGGTCCATGAAAAAGTGTCAGCTTAACAATTTTCATGAAGTAGTGTCACTAAGGAAATTTCATGAATAGCTGTCAGCTAAGGGAAACTCAAAGAAGTAAATGTACATTTAAAGGGTTTTTATTTAAATACTGGGCAGCTAAACAATCTCATGAAGTACTGTCAGTTTAAAAAAATCTTAAAGAAGTAGTTGTAAAGATAAAGAATCTCATGAAGGAGCTTACTAAGGGAAACTCATGAAAAATAGTTTTTTCCCGCTAAACAATCCATGAAGTAGCTGTCACCAAGGAATCCCCATGAGGTTGCTTACGATTTAAAAAATCCATGAAAAAGCTGTCAGCTAAACAATCTCATGAAATAGCTGTCACTAAAAAAAATTTTCATGAAGTAGCTGTCACCCAAGGAATCTCATGAAGTAGCTGTACGATAAAGGGAAACTCATGAAGTACTGGGAGCTAAACAATCTCATGAAGTACTGTCAGTAAGGAAACTCATGAAAAAGCTGTCAAACTTAACAAACTCATGAATAACTGTCAGCTAAGGAATCTCATGAAGTAACTGTTCCCGCTAAAAAGGGAAACTCTAAATAACTGTTTCGATAAAGAATCTCATGAAATAACTGTCAGCTAAACAAAATTTATGAAATTTGCTTCCTAAAAAATCTCATGAATTAGCTGTCCCCCAAGGAAAAATTTATGAAAATAGCTGTCAGCTAAAAAAATCTCATGAAGAAACTGTCAGCTAAGGAAAAACTCATGAAATAGCGGCAGCTTAACCAAACTCATAAGTTGTTTGCCCAAGGGAATCTCTTTAAGTAAATGTCAGCTAAGGAATCTCATTTAAGTAACTGTACTTTAAAAAATCTTATGAAAAAGCCGGCAGTAAACAATTTTATGAAGTACTGTCAGCTAAAAAAAACCCCATGAATGTTGTACGATAAAGAAATTTTCAAGAATTGCTGCAGCTAAGGAATTTTCATGAAGTAGCTGGCAGCAAAAAAATCTCATGAAGTACTGTAAACCCAAGGAAAACCCCAAGGGTGCGGGACGATAAAGAAACTCATGAAATTTCTGTAAACTAAACAACTCATAAAAAGTGGTTTAGCTAAACAATTTTCATGAAAAAGCTGTCACCCAAGGAATCCCCCTTTTTAAATAGCTGTACGATAAAAGGGAAATTTATGAAGTAGCTGTCCGCTAAACAATCTCATGAGGGAGTGTACTAAAAGGGAAACCATGAAATTTTGTCGTTAACAATCTCATGAAGTAGCTTTTCAGCTAAGGAAACTATGAAGTAGCTGTCAGCTAAGGGAAACTCATGAAAATAACTGTACGATTTAAAAAATCTTTTGAAAAAGCTGCACTAAGGAAAACTCATTAAATAAATTCTGAAAAGAATCTCATGAAGTTTAAATGTTCGAAAAAGAATCTTATGAAATTTCTGTCAGCTAAAAAATTTTCCCGAAATACTGTCCCCTAAACAATCTCATGGGAAATATTTCAACCCAAAAATCTCATGAAATAGCTGTCAGCTAAAAAAACCCCATGAAGTAGTTGCCGTAAAGAATTTATGAAGTAGCTGTCAGCTAAAAAAAACTCATGAAAAGCGGGCAGTAAGAAAAAATTTCCCCTGAATTTGCCCGTCAGCTAAGGAATCTCATGAAGGGAGTGTCAGCTAAACAATCTCATGAAGTAGCTGTCTTCTAAGGGGAAACTCCCTGGGAAATAGCGTCACTAAAGGGAAACTATGAAAAAAAAAAAAGTTTTCACTAAACAATCTCTGAAGTAAACTGTCAGCTAAACAAACTCGTGGGGAAATACTGTCCCGCTAAACAATCCATGGGGTAAAAATGTCTGATAAAGAAAACTATGAAGTAAATGACGTTTAAAAAAATCTCATGAAATTGTGGCAGCTTTAAAAAATCTCATGAAGTAAACTGTCAGCTAAACAATTCTTTGGGGTAGCGTCGCTAAACAACTCATGAAGTAGTTGGGAAAGATAAAGAAATCTATTTAAGTAGCTGTCAGTAAAGGAAACTCATGAATTTGCCCCCCCCTCCCAGCTAAAAAATCTCATGAAGTTGCTGTCAGTAAGAAATTAAGAAAAAGCTGTCAGCTAAACAATCTCAAAGAAGTAGCTGTCGCTAAACAAACTCGTGAAGTAGCTTTTCAGCTAAACAAACTCATGAAGTAGCTGTCGGCTAAAAAATCCTGAAGTAGCGTCAGCTAAAGAAACTCATAAGTAAACTGTTAAACTAAGCAAACCTAAAGATGTCAGCTAAAGAATCTCATTAAGTAAAATGTCAGTAAAGAATCTCTTTAAGTAGCTGTTTAAACTAAAAAAATCTCACGAAGTAGCTGTCAGCTAAGGAATTTTCTTTAAGTACTGTTTAGTAAACAAAATTTTGTGAAATACTTCAGCTAAAAGGAAAAACTCATGAAAATAGCGTCAATAAACAAACTCTTGAAGTAGCTGTCATTTAAAAACTCATGAAAAACTGTCAGCTTTTAAAAAATTCATTAAGTAGCTGCAGTAAACAAAACTCATGAAGTAGCTGTTTCCCAAAAAATTTTCATTTAAGTAGCTGTCACCCAAACAATTCATTTAAGTAGCTGTCCGGTTTGACTCTTGACCCCAAATTTGGGGGGGGCCCCGGGGAGCCCTGGGTTTGGGAAAGGCTGCGCGTCCGTAGGGGGACTGAAAAAAAAATGAACAGCCCCATTTCCCCTATACGATCCCGGGTTTCCCAAACTAATTTTCCCAATTTTCCCTTAGGGGTTTGGGGGGTTTGGAGAGAGTTAACAGGGGGCCACCCGTTTTTTTAACACTGCTGGGAAATCCCTAACTGGCATTGTTGATAATGTAATTTAAACATTTGTTTAGAGCATTATAAAAACACCAAGTTTTCTTTTTTGTCATTAATTTCCCCCCAAGAGAAAGAATGACCCAAAGAAAAATGACAAATGAAAAATTCTTTTATTTCGAGATAATGAATAAGCACACATGTGCTTTTTTACATCCAGTCCCCGCCCTAGGGATACATCTTAATAAAATAACCAAATACTTATACAGTCTCACAAAAGAAACAAGGGGAAATAACCCCTTTTTAAAAGCCCCCCCCCCCCCAACAACCCCCCCCCCCCCCCCCCACAAAGCAAGCAAATAAAAGAAAAAAACCCCAAAAACACCCCCCACCCCCCCAAAAAACCTAACCAAAACAAACAAACAAACAAACAAACAAAAGAGAAAGAAAAACCAACCCAACAAAAGAAATAAAAAAAAGAAAAACAGACAAACAAGAACAACAACAGAGCCAAGAAAAATAACACAACCAAACTGAATAATCATAAAGATAAACATCTACAATATGTCCAAATGGTACACATCTGTTACACATAACTATAGATATTGAAATAGGGCACTCATTAAAACTTAAGTACAGAGGCAAGTCCAATAAAGTATTGAAAATATAAAATATGAATCCTTCATCAGGATACACTATAACTAAAAGCAAGACGATAAAAGGTGAGAGAGAGAGAGAGACAGAGACAGAGAGGCAGAGAGTGTGTGTGTGTGTATTTCAGAGATAATATCCAATATATAATTCCGAAAACAGTATGCTATCCCATCAACACTCATTTTAGATTATAATCCTTTCAAATTATATGTCATGATAATGAAATAAATTCAATAATAATAATAATAATAACAATAATAATAATAATAATAAAATAATGTATGGGAAATTTTTATAGCGCGAATCTGTAAAAACAAATCAAAGCGTCAAATAAACCATACATTCACACAATGAAAACAAAGACAAAAAAAGAAGAAATTCTAAACCTAAACCATCCATGAGGAAGAATATGAGTGAGTATTTATGAGTGATGAGTGTGTTGTGTGTGTGTGTGTGGGTGTGGTGTGTGTGTGTGTTGGTGTGTGTGTGTGGGGTTGTGTTGTGTGTGTGTGTGTGTGCGAGTGTGTGGAGAGAGAGGAGAGAAGAGAGAAAAGGGGAGAGAGAGAGAGAGGAGAGAAGAGAGAGAAGAGAGAGAGAGTATGCTGCCATTTTTCTAAGTACTTGAAGGTGTTTTAAAATGTGCACTTGACGTGAAAAGAAATCATCAGCGTTGTTGCTACCTGCATCTGCATTAAATGATGTGCTGACCTCTTCAGGCAAGCCACGTCGGACGACAGCAGCACCAGCACCTCCACCCAAGATCAACTTCATCCACAAACCAGTCAGTACAGCTTTCCACCTGCAGGCCTTTCCCCTGCCAGACAGCTTCACCTTCCAGTACCTGGGCACTACACAGACCTTCAGCAGCAGGCAGCCTGTGCCAGACAGCATCAACGTGACAGCCAGGTGCACCAACACCGTTGCTGCCTTTGCAGTGCAGTGTGACGCATGTGAACTCTGCCAACGACCATCAGCAGAAGGATTCTACATCTTTACTGCTGCCAACGCTTTTGGACAGGAACAGCTTGTGTTCCAGGTCACAGTGAATGGTGAGCAGCAATATTGCTTTGTCTGTGGGGACTTGTGGGACTGGATGTTTGCCAACTTGCTAATGACCCCACTGATTGAACTTAAACTTGATGACTGCAGTATGTGACCTTTAGCAAGTTGACTGCAGTATGTGACCTGTAGCTGGTTACTACTACTACTACTACTACTACTACTACTACTACTAATGATAGTGGTAATAATAATAACAATAATAATAATAATAATAACTGGAATTTAATATCTATATCTTGAAAAACCCAAATCAAAGTGTTTCCATTTAACCCACCCCCCATCAGACAATGTTTAACATTTTTAAAAAAATTAAAAGTCACAAACAACCCCACAACACACACACACCCCAAAAACCAAACACACACACCACACACAGTTTTTATCTTCGGGAGGGTATGGAATTTTTGGGCCATTGAAGCGGGGACAATATGAGATGAAACGGAAAGGAAAATCTTAGGTTTTGAATAAAATTTTTTTGAGGCTTTTAAAACTTCTAATAGGCCAGAAGGGAAAGAGGGGGCACAGAATGGAAAAATTGAAAGAGGGGGGGGGGGGTTGGGGGGGAGGGGCAAAGGACTCAGCAAGTGGGAAACAAAGGAGTGTACATTTAAGACATTCACATAAAAAGGGGGTGCTGTTTTGTGTAGGCATTTGCAACAAAGGGACTGAATTTGTACTTTACCTCGGGGGCACGGCAACCATGGAGAGATCGAAGAGGGGAAAATATGCTCAATTTTTTTCTCTCTTTGAGGACTAATGAGCTGCAGATTTTGTATATTTAAAGGGGAGGGATAATGATGCGGGCAGACCACCAAAAAAGAAATTGCAATAGCCAACGAAAAAGAAGAAGTGACAATTTTGGGGATGTTGCCACAGACGGGGTACTTTGGGATTGCTTTTTAAACACAAAATTGGTACAGCAGGCAAAAAGGGGTCTGGTAAAAAATTTTGCATAAGAGGGGCTGCAAACAACCCTAATTACTTGACTGCAGTGGAAAAGGGGGACGACGTATTGTAAAATCCTATTGAAGCTTTTGTGAGGGAAAATTTGGTTTGGCCCCCTACAATCTGGCTTGGTTTTATCTGCTTTAGCTTAACTATTTTTATCATCCATTTTGAATGTCTTAAAGGGCATGTGCAAAATTTTGTCAAGAAGAAGGCAGTTTTTCAAGGTGTACGTTTTTGAATCTGAGAGTCACCGTAGAAATGAGGGTTGATCTGTTGAGGTCTTTTATTTAAAACAGGGGACAGTGTACAAGTAAAAGAACAGGCCAAAACTGCCCCTTTTGGGGACCCACATTCCCAGTTTTGCAGAATTGATTGAATCTTGTTACTTCAATTTTGGAAGGGTAAATGAAAAGGGATAAACCAGTCAGGTGCCCCTTTGGATACCAAACTTTTGGAGACGGAGAAAGGGATAAGGATCTAAAAGTCAAAGGGCTGCAGATAATCGAAAGAGTAAAAGGGGAGATTTTCCCTGTCAACGCTGTAGAACTTTTTTAACGTGTGACAAGGGGGTTTCGGAGCTGGGGTTAACGCATAGACAGTTTGAAATGGGGGAAAGACATTTAAATGAAGAGGCGCGATTTTTCAGAACAACCTTTTCAAGGACGAAGAATAAGGGTGGGTTAGAAACAGGTCTAAAATTTCTTCAAATGGGGGCGAGGTCGTGTTTTTTGAGTAACAAATTGCAGTTTTGAGAGCTGATGGAAAAATTCCCGAAAAAAAGGATATTTACCATTCGAAATATCTTATAACGGGAAAGGGCACTGTGTGAAAAGAGAAGGGGGTGTAGGATCAAGACACATATTTTTTATCATTTTCATTAAAATTTTTCGATTTCTTCCACACTTTTGGCTGAAAGGAAAGAAAGGAGTGCCTAAAATGAGGGTCAAAATGCAGGTTGCTAAAAATCTGATCCAGCTGGAGCGAATGTTCCGGACTTTTGTCAGAAAAGAAACGAAATAATCGGGAAAGTTCGGGGGAACTGTGGCAGTAGAAAGGGGGCTTGTTTTTTGCAGACCCAAAAGATTTTGAGGTGGGGGGAAAAAGAATTTCAGGGGAAGTTGCTTTGAAATTTGAAAGATTTATTTTTTAAATTTTTGACTGAGGGATTAATTTTTTTTGACATTGTTGGTTTGTTTTTGAAAGAGCTTTTTTTTATTCTTTTTTGTTTTTCCCCACTCCGTTCTACTTTCGGCTTTGCGTTTTGCCACCAAAAATTCAGGGTTTACTAGGGCGAAAGGCCTACAGGAAGAAAATGGTCATGGGGGGTGCGTGCTCACAACAAATGGCTGAAACATTTTAAAATTTTTTTAGAATGTCGGACTTCAGGGGTTGTGAAGACGTTCAGCATTTGGGGAAAGAGAAATTTTTAATTCAAAACCTTAGGTTACGAGGGGTGATCACTTCTTTTTGATGGGTTTTGCAATGAAAGGGAAAAAGAAAAGAATGCAGAATATCAAAAAGCAGTTGGTCATCACGGAGACAAAAGGGTGACAAAGACTTGTGAAACATTTGATGACCCATCTAAGAAGTCCGATCTTTGTTTGCTTTCAATCCAGCTGGAAAGAGAGGGGTTTTTGGGCAAGGAAGAAAAAGGGTGTTTGACCCCGGGGAAAGTTTTGGTAGTCGAATGAAATTAAAGTCACCAAGAATGTACTTTATGGGAAGAGTCGGACCTTTGCTTTGACTGGAGATGTGACCTTTTGCTGGTTACTACATTTGCCTTTTAGCGGGTTGACTGCAATTGTGACCTTTTGCTGATTGACTGGAGTATGTGCCCTTTGCTGGTTGACAGCAGTGTGTGACCTTTTGCTGTTGACGGGAGTATGTACCTTTGCTGGTTACGGGAAAAGTACCTTTCGGGTTGAGGGCATATGTGACCTTTGGGTTGACTGGAGTATGTCCCTTTTTGGGCGACTAAAATGCTTTCCTTTTGGGGTTGACGGGATATTGACCTTTTGCGGGTTGACTGGAGTATGTGCCCTTTTTGCGGGTTGACTGGAGTATTACCTTTAGCGGTTGACGGGAGTATGTGCCTTTTAGCTGGTTACTGCAGTGGTTCCCCCTTTTTTCTATTGACTACACTGTCTGCCCTTTTTCGCGGTTGACTGGAGTAGTGACCTTTAGCGGTTGACTGCCATTGACCTGTAGCAGATTCGTATCACTTTCAAACATGCTAAAAGTTTCCCTTTTGTCCCACTTGACTCCCCCGTATGGCTGTTTGTAAACAAATATAATTTCAGGGGAAATTTCACATCTAGGGGTGTAGTATATAAAAACATTACTTCTATCTCTACTTCATTTTTTTGGTAAAGAAATGGGTCACCTTTGCAAATTTAATCATCATTTTTTTGCAACAGCTCTTTTTTAAATCAAGATAATCAGGTGGTGCTTTGCTCAAAAATTTAACAAGTATATAGATCTGTTTTTTAAAATAGTTTTAAGAAAGGGAAAAAAGAGCTTTGATCTTTTTCACTGATTTGGGGCTTTTTTCTTAAAACACGTAGACACATACGAAAAAGTTTTGATACATTTTGTTCCTTTTGTAATCTTTCTTTTTCACTTCACAAGTTTATTGTAAAACAAAAACTTTAAAACACCCTTTAAACCTACCTGCCTACCTACCTTATCCTACTTACACCTACATACCTACCCTACTACCCACCTACCTATCTACCACCTTCCTACCACCTACCTACCGCATCCCCCGACTTTATACCTACCTACCTAATTACCACCTACCTACCTTTTTACTTACATACCTACCTTTCTACGTGCCTACCAATCCCCTACCCACCTACGACCTACCAAGTCCCCTACCTCCCGCCTATCGACTGACCCTCCTACTTATCTACTACGTCCGACCTGCCTACCTACAAAACCCTCCCTATTTATTACCTACCTAATTACCTCCTTTTCCAACATACATACAATATTATTACCTACCTCCCCTACCGAATTTCCGCATCAACATCCTCACCCAAACAACACAAACCCACGCACGCACCACGCACCGCACGCACGCACGCACACACACACAGACACACAATACACCGACCCCCATACATACATACAAAACCAAACAACTTTCATACATCTAATAATAAAACAAATACAAAAACATACATACAAATACTACATACTACATAAATATAATGAAGCTGGGAAAAAGATTTAAATTTTTCTAAAGAAAAAAGTTCTCAGCAGGGAGTCAAGATACACACCTATACTCTCTCGTCCTTGGACGTTTCGAAATTAAAAAAGGGACAAGAATTTTTTTTTCTCTGCAATTATTCCTTAAAAAATTAAAAAGTCTAGACAGTAAAGCAAAAGATACTCTTGGTTTTCCGGCCAAAAATACAGCAAACTTAAAAGAACCACTTACTATCTCTTTCGACACAAAAAACTGGCATACAAAATAGGGGGTTTCTACTCTCTTTTTCCCAAATTCAAAAAAGGGGAAATATTATAAACAAGACACTGATTTTCCTAAACGAGCACCTTTTGAAATTTCTGCAGCCAATTAAAAATTAACAGACACATTTATGAAAAAAAATGACATAAAAATAAAAAAAAAAATTTCCCCCAATTTTACAGGTTTTTTCCTCATTTCCTTCCCTTGGGAACATTTTTTCACAAAATTTGCACACACACGGAAATAAAGAAAAAGAAGATAAAAATCTTCTCACCGTTGATGAAAAAATCACTTAAAAGAAATTTATTTTATCCCTTAAAAGGTATACGATTGTCTGATTAGAAAAGGCAAAATGGCTGATATTATTCCAATTTAAAAAACCCAAAATCATTTTTTTTAGGAGAGCTTTTTTTCTATTTTTACTTTAAATTATTTGAAATCGTTAGGGTTTTGGATTTTTTGTCTAACTGCTTTGATTTTGCCAAATTCTGTTTTGCTTTACTCAAAAGCAGTATTAGGGTTTAAAGACATGGTATTGTAAAAAAAGGAAATATATTTATTTGAATTACTTTCCTGAAACATTCTTTTGAAAGCAGGGGCATCACATAACTTTTTGCTGGACCCTCTCGTAAATTTTAAATTCGAAGAGCTGGTTTATCTTGGCAAAAAAAGGGTGCCTCTAATACAGTACGAATTTTTCGTTCTAGTCCGCATTGTCTCTTATGAAATTCATTCTAAGTTAATGAAATCTGCTTCAAAGTTTTTTTTTTTAAAAAAACCATTAAAAGCATTTCCCTTGCCCAGAAAGTAAAAATTTTTAAAAACAAAACTGAATAAAATCATGGAATACTAAATATTCAAAAAATTAACATGTTGTTGTTCGTTCCCTTTAAATCCAAAATTTTATTTTTTGTTTCCCAATCTGAAGAGGTTTTAGAATTTCATAGGAAATATCCACTATTTAAAAAATTTTATAGACCCAAGAAATTCATATGTAAGTTGCTTAAAGTCATATATTTTCACGTAAACCAACGTAAAAGGGGTTTGTGTGTGTGGTGGTGTGTGTGTGTGTGGTGTGTGGTTTGGTGTGGTGTGGTGTTGTTTTGTGTGTGGGTGTGTGTGGGGTTGTTGGTGTGTTTTGTGTGAAAGGGGAGAGAAAGAGTAGATAAGAGAGAAGGGGGGTTTTATAATGGTGTTTTGGGATGAAGGGGGTGTGTCAAAAATCACAAGTATGAAAGACTTTAAAACAAAAAAAAACAAAAATATATAATGTAACATACATGCAGCATACACACATCATGCATACAGGCATGCATGCATACGTACAGCATGAATACTACATACATCATACATATACATGCATGCATGAATACATACATACAGCATGCATACATACAGGAAGAATCTAAAACATAATACACATACGAGCATGCATCCATCCACCCACCCATACTCATACCACTACTACTACATACCTACATACAACAGACAGACATACTGCAAAATACATACAACATACATAAAACGCATACCCCCAATACTAAAATCTACATACTATTACTTACATACATACATCATACATACATACATACATCATACAACATACATACATACAAAAATAAGTTTTACTTTTTTATTTAAAATTTATTCTTACATTTCAGTAAAAACTTTAAGAAATTTGTTCTTAGATAGAGGTTGAAAAAAAAAAACAAAGTATTGCTTATTCAATGTACCATCGGGAAATAAAATTTTGATTTGAGTTGACTTGAATACATACACACACACATACAACATACATCATAAAACATACATACTAATACTGCATAAACAAATACATACATACCATACATATAAGCATATACATACATACAAAATAAACATACATACATAATACAACAACCTATATTACCTACCGACCTATCTATTTTACCTATCTCCCCCAAAAAGGGAAAAGGTAAAGTTGCCCCATAACCTATTATCGTAGCGGAGGATGCCGGGACCTCGATTTCTCAAAAGGCCACATTTTGAGGGTGGGGCCCATCTTTTTCTCCCTTGCTGCTTTACCTCCATGACCCAGAGAGAGCGGGTACCCATTGACGCTGGGTGAACTGGGGACTGCATGAAGCCAAGGCGGCAAACATCACCCATCAATGGTAACCCCTCGAACTGAAAAAACTTAAATGGGGAAAAAGCGAGTTTCTGACAACTGAGCACCCGTCCCCTACCTACATACCCCCTAATACCAAACATAAATTTCAACTACATACAACATACTCAACATACATACAACATACTACATCAACATACAACATTCAAAATACAACTACATACATACAACATACATACATACTTCATTCCATACATACATATACAACATCATACATAACAAATACATACATAAATAATATACATACATACATAAAAATAAAAATACACACTACTTTCATACATACACAATCCTTCGGATGAGACTAAAAACCAGGCCCCGTGTGCGAACGCATGCAAACATTTTGCGCACCGTTAAATCCTTCCGCTTTTCGAAAGAGTATGCCATTGTGTGCCGTTGGGAACGATACAAAATTTACAAAACCGCAACACACAGGACTGGATGTAAAAAGCACAGATGCTTATTCCTTACCTCGATATAAAAAAAAATGAAAAATAGTTTTTTTTTTAAATCAGAAAAAAAACCATGTCATATGACGCTTTGATTTTTTCTTTACAAATCACACATAAAATTACTACATTATTATTGGGCATTACACACATGCATACATACAAATACAAAACATGCATACAGCTACATACATACAACATACATAATACATCAACACACATAATACATACATACTGCATACACACACAACACACATCATAATCATACTACTACGCAACACATAACAACATACAGAAACTACAACAACATACAAATACTACATACATACTGCAACTTGCATACATACTACAGTGTGATGGGTAAAAGTAGATTACCCCCCTTGCGACAGGTGACGGTTACTATTTTTGGTACCACCGAAAATTTGTGCAGCCTCTGTTTCCTTGGGGGTGGTTGAAAACGCCCCTTCAACATTTTGCTTTCCCCTAAAAAAATAATAATAATGTGTGGGGAATAATATACCTATATAAAAGTAATTTTTAAACAGCCTTTTTCTTAGGGGCCCACATCCTCCCTTTTCCTACGGGCTGTTGAAATCCGAGAAGCGTTAGGTTTTTTCCCCCCCCCGGGGATTTCCATACCAAATGTTGGGGATTTTTTTTCTATGGGGGTTCACTCATCGTAGTTTCTTCTCGTGACCATCTCATACTACATACACAAACAACTCGTACAAACATACATGCTGCATACCACACACCACCTACATACATACCTACAAAAAACACACCTACAAAATAGACTTACAACAGACACCCAATCCATTACCACCAATGACCATCTCAATAATACCCATTTGTATCCCACATACACCTTTTATCTATATACCTGCCTAACTACCTACATCATACTTACCTACTTAATTGCCTAATACTTTCCTATAAAATTTCCTACCTAATTAACTAAATTCCATTCAAAAATTTGAAAGCATACACACAAAACCATACATCATACAACTATATCTATCCATACATACAGCATATATCTATACATCATCCTTTCCATAATCGTGGGTAGGGGTAACCCGCCTCCTAAAAAGACAAGTCCTTTTGGGAAGGTGCGGGGGGTTCAAATTCCTTTGAACCCGAAACTTTCTTCCCCCACCTTAAACCATGCTTTTTCGTGGTTTTCACCTGTCGTGGTGGATTTTGCGTTTTTCAATGACCCCCAGACTATGTGCTGGGGCCTCTGGCAGGTAAACCATGCCAACGGGTCTGGGGGGGAAGACGACAAACGATCCCCCTGGTCCTCCGGGGTTTGGGGGTTGTGCATTAGGCTAACGCCCTTTTCACTAAAAGCCCGCTTTTAGGGAAACGCAACATTACCTTTTACAGACAACTGGTTGGGGAAGAGCCCTCTCGGGAAAGGCCTAGACCGTGCTGGAAACCCTTCGGAAGCCGTGCACCGACAACCTTCAAACAACCAATCAACAACCAGGAAAGGACCGGAACACGAACCCGTACGAAACGGGTGAAACAGCACGGGTGAGTAGATAAAGCACGGGTAAAAACCTAAAGACCCCTTCCTGGCGAGACCCAAGATGAAGGAACCGGGCAACAAAATTTGCGAGTTGAGACACTATCACTACTCGGACAGAAAAGCCACCCCACACACAGAGTAGCGCTGCGATGAGCCTAAGCAACGAAAGCACGCGTTTTGGAACCATGTCCCCACGGACCTCCCCGCACGTTTAAAAACTCAAAAGGCAGAAAGGTTTTAACCCTTTCATCACGCTCCAACAAATACAGCGGGTTTAGAAGAAAAAGAAAACTTCTTCGAAAAGTCCAACCACAGGGACAAAGCCCAAAAGGACCTAAAAATACAAAGGGAGACATAATCCAAAGGGAGACAGAAACACAAACAAGAACTGATCATGACAACATGGCACTGGAAAAAAATAAAAGGGAGAACTTTTAAACGAATTTTCTTTTTAAAACGACCTGGTCAGGGGAGGCACCATCTTTCCCCACAAAAATCCACAAGACCACATGTTTTTCCCCCGAGGGCAAACAAAAAAAACCGATTGACCCATCACCAGGGGCAAAGGGGGAAAAGGGACCGCAGATGTCAGGGTGAAGCGCGACAATGCCATCAGACCATCACTTGTTGTTGCCACCCCAAAGACCAAAGCTAAAACCCCACATCGCCGGGGCGGGAAGCCATCAAAACAATTCAATGTCAAACCTGAAGAAAGAAAAAATAGAAGAATTCAGGCTCGAACAGGAACAACTTCATGTGCTTTCCCAGTCCCAGAGGAAACATCGAAGAGCAAGGGCAAGTCTGCGTGAGACCTGGAAAAACATGCCAAACAGTACGGGAAAAAAAACAAAAAAATACAAGAGTGGCGACAAAAGAAACGGGGCCCTGATCACCAAAAAACGCTGAAAAACAACAACCAAACACAAGATCAATAAAAAAACGGGAACTGCAAGCATCTACTGGGACAAAAACCGGGGCAGTAAAGAGAAATGAAAAGAAGAACAAGAGAAAATTCATTGGGGAACTGACTCGGAAGCAAGACGCACGCCAAAGAAATATGAAGAGACGTAGAATCACAGAATCTCTCAGGGAAAAAAAAGCAAACCTAGCTGCCCTTCAAAGATAAAATGCAAAACCATCCAGGGGAGGGGGGACCAGAGACAAGATGGGCAAACACTTCAAAGAAACGCCAACAGACCTGCACCACCCATGCCGCCAACATCCCCCCCCCCTACTGAAATCCTCATCAACACCGGGGCCCCCCACCCAAAAAATCACCAAAACCCTCAAATCACCAAATCAGGCAAAACAAGGCCCCGACGGTATACCACCTAAGCACGAAGGGAACTCCAAACTTTCCCCTGAATTATACCACTCCCAACAAGATCTGGAAGCAGAGATGTACCGAAGACTGGAAGAAACCCCAAATCTAAAGCTCCCAAAAAAAGGGAAAACCTTTCCCCATGCAACAACTGAGAAATCTCTACACCCCCAGGGAAAAATACTGACAAAGATCATGCTAACAGACTAAAAGCACGGGGCAGACACTTTGGGATGAACAGGGAGGCTTTAGGAAGTAAAGCACAGATCAAATCGCCACAAGCCATCTCATTTAGAGTCCCCGGGTGACAGACCCCCCCATATCTCTTTTTGACTTTCCCAAAAACATTTGACAGCGTTGCAGAGATTTCTTTTTGGGAAAAGATCATCCAGGCTTTCCACCAAAATTCATCACCACATCCAGCACTAAGAAGAAACCACCGTCAAGTCACCAAAGGGAAACTGACGGAACCCTTTTCCCTACAGCCGGGGTTCCAGGGGTTCTGTTGCGGAAACCACTTCCGTTGGTGGTTTACTAAAAAAGCGCAAGCCACGCAGGGAGAGAACCGCAAAGTGACCCCAGAACACGGAAGACCTGGAAATTCGCAATGACACAGCCTTCTCCCCACAGCAATAAGACGCACAAGAGAACTTTGTCGGTGCGACGAATCTGAAAAGACTGGGCCCCCAAATCAACATTTTTGGGGAAAACGGGGGCAATGGTGAAAAACAAAACACATGACCCAGTGCGACTGCAGCAAGAACCATCAAGAATCACCAAGTTTTTTTTACCTGGGGGATGTCGTCAGTAAAGATGGGGAACAGATGAAGACATCAAATGCGAATCAACAAAACCTGTCAAACCTTCAACACCCTTCGGCCAAATTTGGATCAACAGCCCTCCTTTCAAAAAAGATTTGGGTCTACAACACCAATGTCAAACATCCTACTTATCTCAGAAAACCGGTGGTAAAAAAAACCCAAAACCCCAAAAATCCATCTTTTACCAAAAATGCCCCATACATCCTCACATCAGGTGGCCGAATCAATCCAAAAAACAACTGGGGACAGGACCAACAAACCCCAAACGATCCATTTTTAAACAAAGGGAAGGGGGATGGACGACCCTACACCCGCAAGCCGCGTCAAATGTCACCACAGGGCCCCCGACTGAAATCGACAAGGGAAAACGGAAAGTCGGGCGACCAAAACAAAACCTGGGCAGAAATGTTGACGAAGAAACAAGGCAGGGCCGGGAAAGCAGTGCCGAGCTGAAAAGGATCCCCAAAAACCCATTCGTTGGAGGGGGGTTTTTTGCGCCCTAGTTCCCCAAGAACCCCAAAAACAAAGTCAAGAAGCATTAGCCATAATGGTTGTCTGGGTGCTGTCTTTCGAGGAAAGGGTAAAATGAGGTTCCCTATGTACACATTTTATTTCATCATCACATTAACCAAAAAAAACCCAGTGGGGTGGGCAGCAACAAAGCGCTTTCACTCCTGTCTACCCTGGGGCCCAAACCATCACTGACCCCAAGAGGCTGCATGGGTTCACCACTTCCTACGTCTCCTCCTAGTTATTTAGCGCACTTTAAAAAAACCCATGGCAACAAAGATTGCCCGGCAAAATTTAAAAATAGCCACCTAAGGGAAACAAATCAGTTGCAGAGAGAGAAAAAAATGGGTGGGGGGCCGCCTTGTGGCGACGCGCTCTTCCCGGGAGAGCACCCGATTTCACGCAGAGAAATCGCCATACTTAAATGGAAGAATAAGTAAATACAAACATACAAACATCCGTACATACTTCAGACAGACGGACAGCTCGACAAAGATAGACAACAACAGACAGACAGAAGATATAAAAAAATAGATAGAAGATAGATAATAGATAGATAATAATAAATTTTAATTTATATAGCGCTGAATTTGTAAAACACAAACAAAGGGTTTTTTTTTCTGTCTATGCGGTTTTTTAATTTTGTCATCTGTTCCCACCGCACACAATGCCCTCTTTCAACAGCGGAACAGATTTAACTGTGCGCAAAATGTTCTGCATGCTTCGCAACGGGGCCCCGGGTTTTTAGTCTCATCCAAGGATAGTAGAAAACGAACAAATTTTATATAGAGAGGGTTAAAGAAAAAGCATAACAAAACTTGTTATATCCACCCCTGCGATAAAAGAAAAAAAAAAGTAAACGAAAGTAATAAGTGCAATACAAACTAATGGGTAAAAAACAAGGATGGGATTCGGCAGTTCTCTTCAAACTGGCCTTGATTGGGTGATGAGGAAAACGACAGAAAAACCCCAAAGGATTCGCTGGAGCCCGTTCAACACAACGACCTTTACTTTTCGGATGACCTGGGGCTGCTGTCACCACAACACCAACATATCCAGGAAAGACCAGCAACTCCAAACATCGGACACAAGTGGGGGTTCCCATTTTCACCAAAAAAAAGCGCTTTTGATTGTTGCTTTACAAGATTCACGCTATAAAATTCCAACTTTTTATTTTTATTATTATTATTAAGAAAAAAGAAAAAAAACAGAGACAATGTCGCCAATGTGAACACAAAAACCCGCCCCCCGGAAAGTAATGGAACTGACCTGCGCCAACAGAAAGTTTACAACCTTGGCGCATCAAACAAAAACCCGAGGGCGGCCAAAAGAAGACATCCACACAACGGGCAAGGGCCCGGGGTGTGTTTTAAGGGGGGAAGAAAAATATCGGGGGAAACAAATCAGTACACACCAAAACCAAGCTGAAGCTTTCCAGAGCTGGGTTTATCTACCCCTGTACGGTTCGGGGGTGGAGGATGACGGAAGCGGATCTTTCCCAAAATTGATCCCTTTTACACCATATGCCCACGAAAAATTTTCCATCTTTTTGGCCCCGAGAAGATCTCCAATAAGACCCCACTACGGAGATGCGGCAGGGAAACATGGAAACCTCATCACCAGAAGACGGGGAAGTGGATTGGGCACATCCCCGAACAACGTGGAGGAAGATGTAAAAATAGATGAAGGCCATCAGCCTCCCGGGGTCAGTGACTAGGTTGGCCCAAAGAAAGTGGAACGCTTTTTTGCCGCCCTACACAAACCACTGGGGGTTTAAGGGGAATGATGGCATAGCTAAGAATAAATTAAAGAAAGAAAGAAAAAATACATATTTATAATGGACTTTTCCCTTTAAAATTTACGATAGATAGATAGATAGATGGGAATAGGTAATAGATAGATAGATAGATAGTGGATGGGTGAAACCGGCGCAGGGGAGGGGGTGGGTCGGGCACACCCCGAGAAAGCCATCAGCACATCACAAGGGAGGGAAATATCAGGAACCCCCAGGGGAAAAAGAAAAAAAGGAAGGGCCAAAAAACACCCGGCGCGTGCCTTAGGGAGAAAACCCGGAAATGGGATATACCTGAGACCTGGAGAGAATAGCCCCAAAAGGGACTCTGGCGGGCGTTCGGCGGCCAGCCCAGGGGGGGATGGGCCTAAGTAATAAGTAATAGAAGGATAAAAGACAGGTAGTAGGTAACAGACAGACAAACAAGAGACGACAGATAGATAGGGAGGTAGGCAGGTAGTTTTGACAGACGGGGAGCATACAGAAAGGGATAGACGATAGATAAAGATAGAAGATAGATAATAATAATAGATAGATAATAGATAGATAATAGATAGATAGATAGATAGATAGATAGATAGATAATAAAAATAATAAAAAGATAGATAATAGACAACAGATAAACAGGCAGACAGACAGACAGATAACAATAACAATTCTAATGAACAGATGTTGAGAAAGAAGACATAGAAGTTCCGGTTCCTCGGGCCCCAGCTCCAAAACTGACCAAGGGAACCCTGAAATCACTTTTTTTGGTACGCCATTCAGGGAGCCGCATTTCCACTGGGGAAATAAAGGAACAGATAGGTAGATAAATAAGAATAAAAAAAACGAAAAAAAGAAATAAATAAATGAAGATAAACAAACTAACAAAAAATAGATAAATAAATGGAAAATGGGGAAAGGATGAATGGATGGATAAGTGAAAAAAGTAAATGAATAAAATTACGAGTAACAAAAAAAGAAAGAAAAAAAAATGAAAAAACAAGGAAAACAGACAGACAGATGAAAGAAAGAAAGAAGAAACAAGAGAGACAGACAGACGAAAAGACAAAAAAAGAAAGAAAGACAGACAGACAACAGACAACAGACAACAGACAGAAAAAGAAGTGAATGTTCCCCAGGGCCCACAACTCCCATCTTCCCCCAGTTTTGGGGGAAATGCAGCGGCTGTGGGGGTGGCGGGGCGTGGTCGTTTTCCCCCGCCTCGCCTCGTCCTCGTCTAAGGGCTTGGTCCTTGGCGACGCACTGGATTCTGCCCTGGCTGTCGCTGCCGCGCTGAAGTCGTACAGGGGGCGGGGGGGGAAGGGGGGGGGAGGTGGGGAGGAGGAGGGAGCAATGAATGAAGAGGTGATTCCGGGAAGGGAACAGGGAAAGTTGGGAGGAGGACGGTAAAGAGAGGGGGGGGGGGGGCCGGGGGGAGCAACCACAGTTCCCCCCCTTTCCCTCCCTCGCCTTCTCTCTGTGTTTTTTCTATGCATCCTCTCTTCTCTGTCTATGCATTTGTCTCTCTCTCTTCTACATCTCCTCTCTCTCTGTCTCTGCATTTTTCTCTCATTCTTTCTGTCTGTCTGTCTCCTTGTTTGGTGGGTTCTTTTCGGGGCCTAAATAATTTTTTTCTACAACAGAACTCGGTTTATCGTCCACTGAAAGACTAGCGCCCAGACCACCACTCAATCTAAAGGATGGGGGGGGGGGGGGGGGGGGTTTTTTTCTGGCCCAAACAGGGCAAAACCACCGCGCACGTCCGACCCGGACTTTTCTTTTCTAGGGAGGCGCGTTACCTCTAACCCCGATCCACCCTGAACGAACAATTTCTTGCATACTGAGTTTGTCTGTCTGAACAAATTTCTACTGTGTTTTTCTGTCTGAAAAATTGCAACTGATGTACTGTATGTCTGAACAATTGCATAATGATGTATTTTCTGTATGAACAATTGCATACTGATGTATTTTCTGTCTGAACAATTGCATACTGATGTATTGTCTGTCTGAACAATTGCATACTGATGTATTGTCTGTCTGAACAATTGCATACTGGTGTATTTTCTGTATGAAAAATTGCATACTGATGTACTGTCTGTCTGAACAATTGCATAATGATGTATTTTCTGTATGAACAATTGCATACTGATGTATTGTCTGTATGAACAATTGCATACTGATGTATTGTCTGTCTGAACAATTGCATACGATGTATTGCGTGCTAACAGCCATATGATTATTTTTTGTATAACAATTGCATTGATGATTTCGTCGAACAAATTTCATACTGATGTATTTTTTTTCTGCTGAACAATTGCATACTGATGTATTGTCTTCTGAACAATTTCATATGATGAAATTCGTCTGAACAATCCAACTGAGTATTTCTGTCTAAGCAATTTCATACGAGTTGGGCGTATGAACAATTGCATACTGATGTATTTCTGTCTGAACAATTACATCGATGTATTCTGTCGAACAATTTCAACGAGCAGGGGGGCCCAGGTCAGCAAGTCACAGCACAGTCATTTTTAAGTCTTCTGTGGGTTTTGGGGTGTCTGCTTGGGGGGCCCCGTCTCTTGTTGGTCTTCTGATTCCTTCAGACCAGCTCCAGTTCCGCAACCCCGTTTGCCTTTCGTCTCTTTTGGGGCTGTCGATTTCCCTTTATGCTCATTGCAAACCAGTTCCTGCATACCCGTTTGCCTTTCTGTCCTTTGTTGGTCTGTCTGATTTCCCTTTGACTCTTGTATCCAGTTCTGCATACCGTTTTGCCTTCTGTCTCTTTGTTGGTCCCCGTCTATTCCCTTTATGACTCATTGTACCAGTCTGCATACCTGTTTGCCTTTTCCCGTCCTTTGTTGGTCTGTCTGATTCCTTCATGATTTTTCTACCCCTGTGTCTGCTTACTTGGTCTCTTTTTGTCTTTGTCATCCTTTCCATCCGCATCTAAAATCCCCTTTTTCTGTCTGTTTTCGTCTGTCCTGCGATGTATGTATGTATTTGTAAAGGGACGGATAGCCAGGGTCGGGGCACTCGCTTTTCCCCCCCCAAGTTAAGCAGCGGAGCGTGGTTACCAGTTGGATGGGTACCGTTTTTGCGCCTTTGGGTTCAGTACAGTTCCCCCATTTTTTTACCCCCCGTGTAAATGGGGACCGCCCCTTTAGGGGCAGGGGAAAGGAAAAAAAAGGGGGGAAAGGGGTGGGCGCCGCCCCCAACGTGCTGGCCCTAGAAAGTAGGGCTCTGACCCTCGCTCCCAAACACCTTATAGGTTATGGGCTCGTTTACCTTTACCTTTAAATTTTGTATTAGTATGTATCCTCTCTCTCTCTCCCCTTCTCTCTCTCTTCTCTCTCTCCTCTCTCCTCTCTTCTTTTAAGCAGTACGGGGAAAATTTCATTTTCTACATATTTTACAGTAGGGCACAAAGGACATTCCATTACCTGTCAACGGTTGTTTTTCCTTTCACAATCATATCCCCAACCAACTAAACTAGTTTAAAATCTATTTCTTAAGGACCCCTACTGTCAAAAGGGGAAAAAAAAAACCCCCAGAAAAGGCACAGAAAAAAAGAACCCTTGATAAAGCCGGCTGTTTGCCTTCACGCAGACCTATAAAAAGTGAACAGATGTTTCTTAACACCTTCGCAAAAAACGTTTTAACAGGAAACGCAGGAGGGAAACCCTCAGCCCCTTTTATCTTACCCTTGTCAGGGAGCCAGAAGTCTGGTTCTTTGTGTACACTATATTTTCTCTTTAAAATACGCCCTAAATAGCCACCCACAATAAACAAAAGTTGTCTGTCTGTCTGCTGTCTGTTCTCACCCTTCTTTCTTTTTATCCTTTCCTTATTAGTGTGAGTGTTATATGGTTGGGTTTTTTTTTTTTTTTCCGTTGTTTTCCTCATTTTAGTTATCATTTCCCTTTTTCTTTTTGGGGGAATTTTTTGTGAATTTCTCACTGCCCCCCCCCCCCCCCCGAAATTTTCCAAATTATATTTCATGACATATAACAATGGGAACAAAAAAAACTGAATAAAAATGGTTTTAAAAAAAAAAACAAACAGCTGAAAGCTTTTATTTTAAGCTGATAATGTCCAGTTTTTTACCCAGGCAATAATCACAGGCCAAATAAATACAGACTACCCAAACCGCATGAAAAAACAGACTGGGCAGGGAAAAGAAAGACAGTTTCTTTTTTTTAAATCCCATTTTTTTTAGAGGTAGCGACTGGAGGGAAAAGAAGGAGGGCCTGGAAATCAATGCCAGCAAATTGCTGGTTCTTCTGACAGTGAGGAGGGCAGGGCTGTGGCTGCACACCCCTCCTAGAAGTGGAGCAGTTTTGTCTTCAGAGATATCTTCGTCTCTTCACATTTTAGTGAAGTCTTTTTCTCTTCAAGTTTTAGTGAAGTCTTCTTATCTTCAAATTTTAATGAAGTCTTCTTCTCGCTAAATTTTAATGAAGTCTTTGTCTTTCCAAATTTCATGAAGTCTCTTTTCTCCAAAATTTTAGTGAATCTTTTTCTTTTCCCAAAATTTAGTGGCCTCTTCTCTCCAAAATTTTAGTGAAGTCTTTTTCCAAATTTCAATAATCTTTCTCCAAATTTTTTGAAATCTTTTTCTCCGAAAATTTTAATGAAATCTTCTTTTCCAAATTTCAAAGAACTTCTTCTCTCTAAATTGAATGCAGTCTTCTTTTCTATAAAAATTTAGGGAAAGTTTTCCTTTTCTCCATATTTTTAATGAATCTTTTCTCAAAATTTCATTGCTCTTCTTTTTAACAATTTTTTTCCCCCCAAATTTAATGAAGTCTTCTTTTTTTCCAAATTTTCAATGAAGGGTTCTTCTTCCAATTTTTTCAATGCGCGTCCTTCCCTTTTAAATTTAAGAACTCTTGCCTCTTTAAATTTTAATAATCTTCTCCTTTCCCAAATTTCATGACTTCTTCTTCTCCAAAATTTTAATGAAATCTTCTCTCTCCCAATTTCAATGAAGTCTTTTCTCCAATTCTCAAGCGCACTTCCAAAAAATTTAAAAAACATTTTTCTCACAGATTTCAGGACTCTTCTTTTCTCCAAATTTCGTTGAAATCTTCTTTTCTCCAACTGTTAAAAAAAATCTTTTTACAATTCTCGATGTAGTCAGTTCTCTAAATTTCAAAAATTTTTTTCTTCAAAGGAATTTCCTCGTTCAATTCTCAATCAGTCGTCTTATCTAAAATTAATGTCAATGAACTCTTGTTCTCTTCAAATTTCAATGAAGTCTTCTCTCCAAATTTCAGTAAAGTCTTCTTCTGTCCAATTCTCAAGCAGTCATCTTTTCTAAATTTCAATAAAATAAAATTTTTTCTGGGAATTTCAGTAAACCCTTTTTCCCCTCCAAATTCAATGACTCCCCTCTGTCCAAATTTCAAAGAAGTCTTCTTCTTCCAAATTTTAATGAAGCTTCTTCTCTCCAAATTTCAATGAACCGTTACACAAAATTTAAAGAAAGACAAGACAACACAAGAAAAAAAATCACAAATTAGATCGTTTTCCTTCAAAAAGGAGAACTGTTGATGAAAAAGGGGGAAGCTGTCTCTCAGGGTTAGCACCACACTTTTATTGGCATTTTGTATTTGTACACCACTCTAAGATAAGGCAGGGGGGGGTTTTTCCCCACCACAAGACGCGCCACCCTTATTTTTTTTTTTCCTGCTGCATATTGTTTTTTTTCCCTACCCGGGGAGCTTTTTTTTCCCACGAGTTTTACCTGGGGCCCCCTTTCTTCTGCCGTGGGGTTTTCCTACGTGGCTAGATTTTTGTTACCAGGGGCCTTGGTTATCCCTCATCAAAGAGCTGCACCAAAGTACGCTCACAGTCGGTGGATTGGGTAAAAGTTTTGGGGACAAACAGGATCGAACCGGACTTCTCACTTTCTAAGCAATGCATTACCTATAAACCACAAACAATGAACTACTCCCCGTCACAAAATAGATATTTATTAAAAGGGGAAAAAACAATCTCACAAAGGCGCACTTCTCTCCACTCTACAGTCACACCAAAATTCCAATCATAACTCTCATTTTTTCTATTTACACAACCACACCAAAATTTTTTTTCCAATAATCAAAAAAAAGAAATTAATTGTATATTCAAATATACAATCATTTAACCCAAAACAGTTTCCATTTTCTTCACCCGGTCAAAACAACATTATTTTTAGTTCACTAGGGAACTTTAGTTTCCAAAAATCCCTCAACTTCCGCCCCTCTAGCACAATGAAGTTTTAAATTAAAACAGTTCAAGTGATTCCACAAAGTTCTTGTAGACAAGACAGTTTTTAAGCTCTCTGGCTCAGATAAACACATATATCTTTCCTTGTCCAATTCTGGCATTATGTACAGAAAAAAACCCAACAACATAGACTCGGCTGTAATTTTGCTACACACATTTTTTTAAAAATCAGTGGTGACCTTTCCTTGAAGGAAGTCTTTTTCACTGCTGACGTCTGCTCCAGCCCCAGCCTCCAACGCCGCCACACCTTTATCCCTCAGGTCGGGTGGGGTTGTCCAAGGGGACTGGACAGGACTAGGGCAGCTACTGGGATTCTCCCCAAGTGGGTCAGTACAGGGGCAAAATTCAAAGCCTACACAGATAGCAAACAAGAACCCCCACTATTAGTACCCAGTATTAATAGATATATTTGTAAAAATTTTTGTTTTATTCCTTACCTTTTTTTCTTGAGTTTTGTTGTTCCCAGAACACTGAACCCACCACACTCACAAACCTATACAGAAGTCCATGCACTGCACTACTTTCCAAAATTAAAGCAAAAGAGTTTTTTTTATAATAAACAATCTTTTCATCAAGATACCACTTCATCTAGATGAAGTGACTAGATTTCACAACCAAAGGCCAGCTCAGACAGCTGCAACCTTCCCTGACCAGGACAGAAGATGAAATGTCAACTCTATGACAGAAACACTTCACTACAGCTATCATTGACACCTACTCACTATAGCAAAGAAAAAACATCCAACATATCCACAGTTGCAAAACAATACCAAAGGAACAGACACAGATCTGTTACAGAGCCACATTTATGCCCTGACAGTGATGTGAGAGAGGACAGACATGTTTGTTTCAGGGGATTCTACCCTGGAATTATCACTGAGTTACAACACCATCGCAGTCCCTACCCACCCTTTGATGAGGTCATAAACCATTACAATGCCCTTTACATGAATGCATGCCTAATCACTTGCACACAGACTGTAAGCAAATTAACAGTTTCCCAAGAGGTCTAGAACAGTCATGGCTAGAGGAGTGACTGATGCTAACATATCCAACACTCGATATGTCAAGCCAAGTCAAAGCAAGTCAAAAACACTTCAATCATGCCATGGAGGGCAGTTACAACGCTGACAGGCAGAATGATAGGTAGAATTATCTCGAAACATGAAACTAGGAAAGAGATGGGCTCTGCCAGGTTTCAGCCGTGGCCTGTAGCTTTTATAAGCAGACACCCCTTCCCCTCCTCTTTGGAACAAACAAACAAATAAACACACAAACACACAAAACAACAAACAAACAAACAAACTAAACAACAAACACGATCTCTGGAAGAGGAGACGATCACTATTACACCATGTCCTAAAGGTTTTCAGCCAATCGCTTTTTTCTAAGCTGGAGTTCTCCTCCCCTTGTCCCCATCTGACCTCTGACCTGCGTAATGACTTGGTTGCGTTACATCGCAGGCTTCGTGATGTCTGTCAGTGTACCAGTCTTTCAACACTGCCTGTTTGGAGGCCAAGGGTTCCCCCTGCTGCAGGTGTCAGGCAGGCTGCTCTAGCGCAATGCTGGTCATTCAGAATAGCAGAAATGTGTTGTCCCAGTTTGTGTGCAGGTGTTTTCATAACTTGTATGAGACTGGTGTGTAGCTTGTGTTGGGCAGTTTCTACACATTCAATCTAACTGTTATACATGAACAACATGCATTTTGTATCGATGTTGAAACAAGGACTGTTTGCATGTATTCTATTCAAATGAAATGTATGTGTGTGCGTGCGTGTGCGTGTGTGTGTCTTAAAAAACGTACATTATGTTAATGAAGTGGGTCCGTGTTGCTATGAGTGTACATTATGTTAATGAAGTGTGCTGGTGATATTATATCTGCACATTGTGTTGCATTGGATGTCACAGTGATGTTATGATTGTCAATGATGTGACATGGAGTATGCCAGTGCTGCTGTAACTATACATGACGTCACACCTGCCCAAGGTCACCCAAGGCAGAGAGGGGAGCAGAGGCACAGTCAGGGTGTCCGCTGTCTGATGTCTATGAACTGATGGAGGACGGGTCACCACGTCACACCACAAGTAGGGGGGGGATATAAGAACCAGTGCAGTGTGCAATGATATAGGAATGACTATAGTGTGCAGTGATATAGGAATGGCTATAGTGTGCAGTGATATAGGAATGACTATAGTGTGCAGTGATATAGGAATGAGTATAGTGAGCAGTGATATAGGAATGACTATAGTGTGCAGTGATATAGGAATGACTATAGTGTGCAGTGATATAGGAATGGCTATAGTGTGTAGTGATATAGGAATGACTATAGTGTGCAGTGATATAGGAATGACTATAGTGTGCAGTGATATAGGAATGAGTATAGTGAGCAGTGATATAGGAATGACTATAGTGTGCAGTGATATAGAAATGACTATAGTGTGTAGTGATATAGGAATGGGTATAGTGTGCAGGGATATAGGAATGACTATAGTGTGTGGTGATATAGGAATGAGTATAGTGTGTAATGATATAGAAATCAGTATAGTGCATAGTGATATAGGAATGAGTATAGTGAGCATGATATGGGAATCAGTATAGTTTTTCAGTGAAAAGGGAAATAAATATAGTGCGTAGTGATATATAATCAATAGTGGAAAAGTGCTATAAAACCCGAAAATTCATTATAATCATAAAAATCTTAAAAGGTGTATGAAAATAAAAATCATTTTTTAATGTGCAAAAAACTCTTAAATAAAAAATAGATATAAATATATATATTTATATATATATATATATAAAATATTTTATAAATTTATATATATTTATATATATATATGTGTGGTGGTGGGTGTTTTGAATTTGTGTGTGTGTTTTGTGTGTGGTGGTGTGTGTGTTGTTGTGTGGGTTTTTGGGGTGTGGTTGTGTGTGCAGAAGGGCACCCCTCCCTGTGTACACATCTCTGCAGACCAGTACTTTGGGATTTCCCCTCTGTCTACAGCCAGGTCACTCCCTATCAAATTTTTGGAGCTCCTCTCCCTCAGGGGTGTGGGGGTTATGGGTCACTCCCTCCTCTCCTCTCTCTCTCTCTCCCTTCTCTCTCCTCCCTCTCTCTCTCTCCTCCTCTTCTCTCTCTCCTCTCTCTCTTTCCCCCTTCTGTCTCTTTCTCGTCTCTCTGTGTCCTCGGTCTCCCTCTCTGTCTCTGTCTCTCTCTTTTCCTCTTTCCCCGGGCCCCATGTTCATCACTCCTATTTTTTAAAATGATTCCGGGTCTGAAAGATTTGTTTCTGCAAGCAGTAAAAAAACATTGTCCCGGAAACCCGGAGAAAGCAAAACTAAAATATCAGATTTCCCTATCAAGACGTAAGCCAAGTCCAGGGTCTTTCCAAACCATAAAATTTCTTTTTTTAGAAAAACTGCAGGCAAAGACAAAGCAACCCGGCAACGCCGAAAATTTGCCCGGGGCACAGGAACGTAAAGCTGAAAGTAGAAGAGGAAAAAAACAAAAACAGACAGACAACAGACAGACAACAGACAGACAACAGACAGACAACAGAAGACAACAACAGACAACAGACTACAACAATTGGTGGATCGGGGGTTCTAGAGGAAAACGCCCTGTCTAAAAAAGCGAAAACCCGGGGTCTGGAGTGTGGGGCGGTTCGTACCCCCTTTTGGCCCGGGAAATTTTTTCCCCCAACCCAAAGACCATAGGGTGGTCTGGTTTGCTAGTCTTTTGGGAAGAGACATAAACCCAGGTCCCCGTGTGTTTTTACGTAATTATTTAGCGCACGTAAAAAAAAAAACCCCCGGCAACAAGAGAAAATTTCCCCGGGGAAAATTCTAGAAAAAAAGGCCCCTCTGATATGGAAACAAATACAGTTGCCTACATGAAAAAAAAAAAAGGGTGGGGCAGGCGACGCGCTCTCCCGCTCCCCCCCCGGGGGAGAGCAGCCCGAATTTCACGGAGAAATCTGCCGTGACTTAAAGGGGTATGAAATGAAATCTGAGCGCTTTGATTTGTTGCTTTACAAGATTAAAGCGCTATATAAATTCCATACATTATTATTATTATTATTTAACAACAGACAACAGACCAGACAGACAACAGACAGACAGACAGATAGACAGACAACAACCAACAGACAGACAACAGACAGACAACAGACATACAGACAACAGACATACAGACAGACAGACAACAGACAGACAGACAGACAGACAGACAACAGACATACAGACAGACAGACAGATAGACATCCTCAGTGACAGAGCTGTGAAGGATGGCCATCTTTCGTGTGCCCCTTCTCCCCATGGGATATGATAAAGCCCTGCGTTCACAAGTTGATCACTAGAGTGGTCCATTTCTGTCAGTGCTGAGTCAAAGCCTGGGTCCATGTACAATTGTTCTCTGTATTTTGCAATGTGCTGGGTTATCAGCTCGTGTCTGCTCTGCTATCTCGCTTCTACTATGCTTCCACAGAGGAATATTTTAGCAACATCTGTTTTACTTCCTTAGGGATCTGATCAAAGCAATTTTCTTTTTTTAAAATAACAAGGATCTATTGAAAACCTCGTCAATGACTGTTCTTAGCAGAATGAAAAGGGCCGGTATCACATGTTCTATTCTTGATGTGGTGTTTTGAGATTGTCTTCATCCATAACGCTTTCATTCGTTGGAAAAAGAACTACACTCAACTGCCTTACTCACTCCCAGGTGTGGTGTGTGAAGTATACAGCATGGTCTTGGTGCCTTCTTGATTGCTGTGCAGGGGAACACCCAACAATTATCTCTTTGGTTGTCATTTCTGTAAGTAGTTACTTCCCTTTCTCTTCCATTTTCCAGAAAAGCTTTACTTCCCTTCATTTCTGAGTTTCTAGAACAGCCTAGTTCTGAAAATTAGGTGCTTAGTTCAAGGTGAAATGATGCTTAGATCTAACAGGAATACCTTCAGTATCATACACTGTTGTGCGAATAAATAAATGTAGCAAACTTTCTTGCTGTTCGGACATATTTAGCACAGTGTTGGCGACATGAAAGTATTAGAACACTTCAACAGGTCAATACAAACATTTTTATATAAAAACAAAACTACACACAGGTAGCTTCCATACAAACGTTGTTAATGAAAAAGCAGTGAAACCTGCCTGTGCTCTCTCAGCAAAGTCCACACGTTGTATTTCAACACACCTACCCGCAGGCATCAGTGTCCCGCACCAGACACCGCCGTCTTCAGGGCTTGGGCCACTGCCCTCAAGGCTAAAGAAGCCTCTTTCAGCGGAATGACTTCCCTCCCCAGGGCTGTACAGGGGGCCAGGAGGCCTTCCCTTCACAAACATTGACCCGCCATTGACTGACGAAACCCCAAAGGGTCAGGGTCTGGATCTAGACAGAAGAATGAGCTGACCACACGTCCAGTTGTTTCTGCCCATGGAATAAAGGGAAAGAACTAGCCCAAACCTCTTCTCTGGTTCCAGGAATCAAGGACTACTATAGTTGGCACCGGTATAGCAGGCACCGAAAAAAGGAGTAAACAGCAAACCTGTACACGTGTTGTGCGCTGTGTGGGATTCGGCAGTGTTTTCTTGTAGACAAAAACAAGCTCACGTCTGTCTTATGTCTGAATGTGCAGACCCTACTTATGAGAACTGTGAGGCAGGGAGAGAGCATGGATGAGAACAGCGGGGGGAGGAAGACAGGTGCCTATGTAACCTGCCTTTCCAACGCTGACCATCACCATCCTATGAAGCGTGTTCTGCACTCCTGGCATCAACAGCACAGCACACGCTGGTCATCAAGCAACTGACAACACCAGATACGCCACACACGTCACGGAACAACAACACCCAGGGCAGCAAGAGAGTTGTCTCTGTACATACACACCGACAGTTTTAAAGATGTGGCGCCGCTCATGTGGCGACACTGTTTCTCCAAGCAGAGCACCTTGACTTGAATAGAAACAAATTGCCGGTCTAAGTATAGCATACATAATAACGCCATTTTTACAGTACAATTTACTATAAAACAATTCAATACAATACAATGCAGCACAACACAGTACAATGACGGCGCCATATGCACACACACCAACAACCCCCCCCCCCCCCAACATCCACACCCACACACACACAAACACACACACAAACACACATGCACACATGCCCTGGCATGCACACACACACGCACACACCTCACACACGTTTAACCATGTTGATGCCAATACTTAAACTGACATTCTACGATTATTTACTTTTTTACCGTGATGCTCTCTCTCTCTCTCTCTCTCTCTCTCCTCTCTCTCTCTCTCTCTCTCTCTCTCTCTTCTCTCTCTCTCTCTCTCTCTCTGAAACACTATGAAACACTATGAAACCGTTACTGAGTCTGTACAAACGAGCTCTCAAACTGGTCCTTTTAAAAAAGACAAGCTTACTAGAAGCTGACTATACTCAATTAAATATTCTCCCCTTACGCCAACGACTAAAATATAACAAAGGAGTCATGATGTTCAAGATCATGACAGGAACTGTTCCATCATACTTAAAAGACAAATTCCCCCTAAACCAATCCAGAAATACTATAAAGCCCAGTGTCCCTATTCCGAGAATAGACTTATTCAAATCTAGTCTACTTTACTCAGGCCCTATGCTGTGGAACTCCCTTCCAGATTCAGTTAAACAACATCAATCAATAACAATCTACAAAACTCAATTATCAACTCACTTGATACATCAACAATAACAAACCACAGTCCATAGCCTTAAAAGCAAAGTTGCATATTCCTCCCTTACCTATCTGCCCTTTCCATCCTACCTATCTGCCCTTCCCTTTCCCTTCACCTGTATGTATGTCAGACTGTTGTCCTCTCTCTCTCTCTCTCTCTCTCTCTCCTCTCTCTTCTCTCTCTCTCTCTCTCTCTCTCTCTCTCTCCTCTCTCTCTCTCTCTCTCCTCTCTCTCAAATTTTCATTGTTGTTGAGAAAGTGAGTCTAGCAAGTGTAAGCTTTTTTTTTTTTTTTTTTATTATTATTATTTTTTTTTTTTTCATTTTTTAATAAAAATTATTATTATTTTAATTTTTTTTTAAACTACACTTTAGTTATAAGAAATATATCTATCATAACAATAATATGTGTTAATCTGTACGAGTATAATGAAATAGAGTGTTCACAGTGATGATCTGCTATTTTGAGAATGATATTCAGTATTTTTTTCCTATGTCTTATTTGTCTTGTTTGTTTACAAACAAAAAGCATAAATCTTTAACACACACACACACACACACACACACAAACACACACACACTCTCCCACTCTCTCTCATTTCTTCCCCCCCCCCCCCCCCCCCCATCTCTCTCTCTTACCTACAATGTATAGATGTTCATTTTATGACTTTAGCGATTTTTTTCTCCTTATTGCTAGAGTGTATTGACGTTGGGCTTTTTCTTTTTCATGGCGTTCAATTTGTACGAGTATATTCGTAAAGAATATTGATGGTGATCCTATGCTGTCTCGAGAATTATACATTTAGTATTATCCTTGAAACACGCACTCTCTCTCTCTCTCTCTCTCTCTCTCTCTCTCTCTCTCTCTCTCTCTCTCTCTCACATCTCTCTCTCTCTCTCTCTCTCTCTCTCTCTCTCTCCTCTGACCTTATAGAATTGGCCTTCACCCCCCCCCCCCTTTCTCCTCTTCCTTGTTTTTATTGTATGAGTATACGGGTATTGAGTTTATTTAATTATCTTGACATATAATCTGCATGAGTCATTATCATGACATATAATTTGAAACGAGTATAATCTAAAATGAGTGTTGATGGGATCGCATACTGTTTTGGGATTTATATATTGGATGTTATCTCTGAAATACACACACACACACCTCTCTGTCTCTGTCTCTCTCTCTCTCACCTTTTATCGTCCTGCTTATAGTCATAGTATATCCTGATGAAGGATTCATATTTTTATATTTTCAATACTTTATTGGACTTGCCTCTGTACTTAAGTTTTAATGAGTGCCCTATTTCAATATCTTATAATTATGTGTAACAAGTATGTGTACCATTTGACAATGTGTAGATGTTTATCTTTATGACTTATTAAGTTTGGTTGTGTTATTTTTCTTGGCTTTGTTGTTGCTCTTGTTCTTGTTGTTGTTGTTTGTCTGTTTTTCTCTTTTTTATCATCTTTTGTTGGTTTGGTTTTTCCTTCTCTTTGTTTTTTTTGTTTGTTTTGGTTAGGGTTTTTTGGGGGGTGGGGTAGGGGGGGGTACTCTTAGGATTTTCTTTTAATTACTTGCTTTTGGGGGGGGGAGGGTTGTTGGGGGGGAGCTGTTTTGAAAAGGATTATTTCTCTTGTTTTTATTGCGAGACTGTATAAGTATTGGGTTATTATTATTAAGATGTATCCCTAACGGGCGGGGACTGGATGTAAAAAAGCACATGTGTGCTTATTCATTATCCTCGAAATAAAAGAATTTGTCATTGTCATTGTCATTGTCTCTCTCTCTCCAAATGTCATTTTAAGGAAACAACCCAGACACACTGACACATGTACTGATGAATGGTTCTGTCATTTAAAAGCTGTGCTACAATCAGGTACTCAAGTCAGTTGAACTTTTATTTCCAGATGGTACTTTGAATAAGCAATGCATTTGCTTTTTTTCATCAAGCCATCTATCTAAGAACAAATTTCTTAATGATTATACTGAAATACTACATTATTGCATCCTTTACCATTAAATTAAACCAGTAAATAGAGGAAAATCGATAAGATAATACATTGAAAAATACAAATTACCATATATACATATACATGCACACACATACTCATACACACCTGCACGCGTGCGCGCTCACGTACACACACACACACTTAAATAAAAAATGTTTTAAGAATTAAAAAAAAGAAAATCATAAAACGTCAGGACAAACAAATTACTTCATCAGAGGATGCCGGCACTAATGAAGACATGAATGCACAACATTTATGGACTTGCCAGAGAAATATCTGACAAAGTACTTCACAGATGCGAATGAACAATCTCTTCAAATTATTCTGAATAGTGAAAATGTCTATCAGTTAAGACATTTGGGTCTGTACATATTTTATGCTCGGAAAGCCCGAGAAGTTTGTAAGGTATAACTGGTGTATAAAAAGTTGAAGTGCATCATGTTTCTTTGGGAAATCACTCGTGATTATGCCAACATTATCTATGGTTTTTACTGTTTTGTTTGAAGTTTCTTTTTCTCAAAATGAATAGCCCCTTGTATACAGGCTGGTAGTCTGACAATTAAAATCCAGAATTCTTGAGCTCTCTCTCTCTCTCTCTCTCTCTCTCTCTCTCTTCTCTCTCTCTTCTCTCTCTCTCTCTCTCTCTCTCTCCCCTCTCTCTCTCTCTCTCTCTCTCATCTCTCCCCTCTCTCTCTCTCTTCTCTATCTATCTATCGCTCTATCTATCTATCTATCTATAGATATAAAAGTTGCAGCGCCTATTATAATGGGGTTCTGCTACAGAAATCCAACAGAAAGAAAAAATTGGATAGACAAGTTTGACTCCATGATGAACGTAGTCCTATTAGAATCTAGGGAAATTATCTTACTAGGGGATTTTAATATTGACCTAGCAAAAGTAAACAACCAATGGACCCAAGTTATGAACTCATTCAATCATCACCAATTAGTAACTTCACCCACAAGAGCACATCGAATTCTAACACAATTATTGATCACATCTATGTAGCAGACCCCAAAAACATCATAGAAACGTGTGTCCCTGTACACAACTGTAGCGACCATTACCCAGTCTGTACCACATGGTCAAAAAAAGGAACAAAAATTCCTAAACCTGGCCATAAAACTATAACCTATCGTTCTTTTGCAAAATTTAATGAGCAGCTTTTCTTACTAGAGTTAAGCAGTTCCATGCTCTGGGAAACATTCAATATTACTGATCCAGACCTGGCCATTGAGTTCTGGATAAAAGTTTTTACTGAAATATATAACAAACATGCCCCATTAAAAACCTTAAGGATCAAACATGTCCGCAAACCACCTTGGTTTACAAAGGAACTAGAAGAAGCATGTTAACTTAGAGATTTCTTAAAAGAACATAGATATTATGAGGAGGCCAAAAAATTAAGAAATGCCATAAACTCACAAAAACGGCGAGAGAAAAGGAAATATTTCCAAGATCTACTTTCATCCAAACAAAATTCAAAGATTGTATGGAAGGCAATCAATCAAATAACAAATAATCAATTGTCTTCCAAATCTAACGTAATTAAAGATATTTCTGCTGAAAAACTAAACAATCACTTCACTAATATTTCTTCTAACATAATTAACAATGATAACTCGAAGTCCAATGATCTCAATGAACTAAAACAATTCTGCCAAGAAAAGCGTATTCCATCAAAACTCCACATACCATTCATATCTGTTTCTGAGGTCTACAATTACCTGACTCACCTTTAACAATCAAGTACGCGTGGTCTTGATGGAATAGATGGCAGAATACTGAAACTCTCAGCTCCACTTATTACATACACTCTGACACATATCTATAACCTTTGTCTTCATAAGAACTATTTCCCCAACGCCTTCAAAACTGCTAAGGTGATTCCAATCCACAAGTCTGGAGACACTTCTGATCCCTCAAGTTATAGGCCAATCTCTATTTTATCTTACCTTTCAAAACCCTTGGAAAAACATGAATAAACACATAGTCCATCATATAGATATTAACAACTTACTTCACCCAAATCAGTCTGGATTTAGAAAAAATCACTCGTGCCATACGGCATTGACTAGTCTTGTAGACAATTGGCTGTCAAACATTAATGACAATAAATTTTGTGGAGTATTATTTGTAGATTT
Source organism: Rapana venosa (assembly GCA_028751875.1). Classification (NCBI taxonomy): domain Eukaryota; kingdom Metazoa; phylum Mollusca; class Gastropoda; order Neogastropoda; family Muricidae; genus Rapana; species Rapana venosa. Next base: position 4,499,058 of record CM054154.1, read on the forward strand.
AAAAAAAGCATTTGATACAATTGACCGCAGACTTCTCATTAAAAAGCTAGACTTATATAATCTCTCTACAAATACTCTTGAACTTCTTGCTTCTTATCTTACAAACAGGCATTAATGTGTTTCAATAGCTACTTCCACATCCACACTAAAACCCATTCATTATGGAGTACCACAGGGATCCATATTAGGGCCAATTCTCTTTTCATTATACATAAATGACCTTCCTCTCCATATCAAATCTAAATGCGAACTTTTTGCTGACGACACAACCATACATACATAGCATACTGACATTAACTCTCTTGCAAAGACATTGCAAAATAGCACTGAGGATCTTGTCAAATGGACTGAACTAAATCACATGTCTATACACCCCCAAAAAACAAAATGCATGCTTATCACTACCAGACAAAAGCGACAAAATCTATCTCATAAATTTTCTCCAATCCATATTGAAAAGGAAACAATAGAACAAGCCTCTCACCACAAAGTTCTAGGAGTAACAATTGATGAAAATCTCAGCTGGTACCATCACATATCCCATCTGTGCAAATACATGTCTCAAAGAGTATATCAATTGACTAAAATCAAACATTTTCTTGACTTTCATTCAAGAAAACTATTCTTTCAAGCTTATATACAATCCTCAATAGATTATGCTTCAACCCTGTGGGATTCTGCTGGTGCAAACACTATGAAACCATTATTAAGTCTGTATAAACGTGCTCTTAAACTGGTTCTTCTGAAGAAGACTACCTTACTAGAAGTGGATTATACTCAGTTAAATATTCTCCCCCTACACCAAAGACTAAGATTTAACAAAGGCATCATGATGTTTAAGATAATGACAGGAACTTTTCCCTCATCCTTAAAAGACATGTTCCCAATGAATCATTCCAGAAATACTGAAAAGCCATGCGTCCCAATCCCAAGAATAGGTTTGTTCAAATCTAGCTTACTTTACTCAGGCCCTGTGCTGTGGAACTCCCTTCCTGACTCATTTAGACAACACCAATCATTAACAATCTTCAAAAGTCATTTTTTCATCCACTTGATGCATCAAAATAAAAATCCACACTTGATCTGTTGGAAACAAAGTAAATATATCCTCCCTTACATTTAACCCAAAATTATCCTCTCTCTCTCTCTCTCTCTCTCGTCTCTCTCTCCTTCTCCTCCTCTCTCCTCTCTCTCTCTCCTCTCTCTCTCCCCCTCTCTCTCTCTCTCTCCCCCCCCCTCTCCTCGTATAAGTGTAAATTTTTTTACTTGTATATCGCTATTGTGTTTTTTGAAAAATACTTCTAAAATTGATTTTTCCCTATCCTACTTCTTTATAATGACTCTAGGACGATCTTAACATGTACAATGTTAATCACAGCGATGCTAATGGTGATAGTGTTGATGAATGAAAACTATATTTAATTCATATGGATTTAAAATGTACTGCGCTCCTCTCTCTCTCTCTCTCTCCTCTCTCTCTCTCCTCTCTTCTCTCTCTCTCTCTCTCTCTCTCTCTTCTCCTTTTATTGTTTGCTTATAGATTTAATCGTCGTGTTTACAATTAGTATCCCGTTGAATGCTTTATTCAGATTTAATACTTCAGTTCTACTGCGTAAGTTGACTGTATTTGAGATCCAGTGAATGTTTTTTATTTTGATATCTTGTTTTGAGCGTACCAATTGTGTATAGCTAGTTCCAAAGTGCAGATGTCCTTCTCTATGACTATACATGATGTTCATAGGGATTTGATGTTGGCATTGATGCATGGTGTGAGTGCGTGCGGCGCGAGCGCGCGCGCGCGCGCGCGCGCGTGTGTGTGTGTGTGTGTGTACGTGTGCGTGTGCATGGAGATGCAAATTGCTTATACAATATTTGTTTCATGTAGTTTACTATTGCTGTTGCCTCCCATAAAAGCACAAAGAATTTTTGACGTTTCTTTCTGTTAGCCAAAATAAAGCTATTCATGTGGTTTGTTCTCCTTTATTTTATGGAGGTTTTGCTTTGTTTGGTTCTGTTTTGGTTTGGGTTTGGGGTTGTTGTTGTTTTTTTTTGAGGGGGGACTAATTCAGTTGTTCCCTCTCCCCTTGTTGTTGTTGTTGTTGCCGTTTTTGTTTTGCTCTTGGTTCTTGCTATTTTTTAGGTTGTTTCTGTGTTTTCTGTTCTGCTTTCTTTCTTACTTTGTTGCTACTTTTTTTTCTTTCTCTCCCCTCTCCTCTCTTTGGTGATTTTTGTGGGGATTTTTGTGTAGATTTTTTCCCCGTAAACTGTGTAAGTGTATTGCTATGGGCTTTATTTTATTTTATTATCATATATATCCTTAAGGGTGGGGATTGGATGTAAAAAAGCACATGGGTGCTTATTCATTATCCTCGAAATAAAAGAATTTGTCATTGTCTCTTCATTAACACTTCGAAACACACACACACACACACACACACAAGAAAACGTGATCTACGTTAAGACATCAGGCATTAGTTATTCACCTCTGAAGATATTAGCAGTGTCTTAAATAGAAATGCTTTGAAATTTACTGGTTACAGTTATATATAAATCTTGAATACATCTGCAATACAAATTGATGCTCTCTCTCCTCTCTCTCTCTCTCTCTCT
>CM054154.1:4504167-4511667 GCA_028751875.1 Rapana venosa
GTTGAGTACTCTTAGAGAAGAAATGGCAGAGTTGAGAGTACTCTTAGAGAAGAAATGGCAGAGTTGAGAGTACTCTTAGAGAAGAAATGGCAGAGTTGAGAGTACTCTTAGAGAAGAAATGGCAGAGTTGAGGGAATCAAACAGACAGCTGGAAGAAAGTGTGAAGAAACTGGAAGCCAAAGCAGATGACTTGGAGTGTCGCTCTAAGAGGAACAGCATTATCATCCATGGTATTCCAAGAGATGAGAAAGAATCGTCGGAAGACTGTGAAAACGCCCTGAAAGACATGATAATCACAGATAAGCTGGAACTGGATAGTGATTTCTGTTTCGAGAGGGTGCACCGTCTCCGCCTGAAAAAAAGACTCATCCATAATTGCATGCTGCTCCTTTGATAAAGACAAAGTGGGCATCTTCAAAGCGAGGTGGAAGCTGAAAGGAACTGGCACGTTCATTGGAGAAGACTTCTCTTAGCGGGTGAGAGCCATCAGGAGGAAGCTGGTACCACATGATCTACGACCACCTGCTCATCGACTGGAAGGAGTACGTGCGGGGCGAGGACGGCGACAGCATCATAGGGGCGCCCCAGGAACATGGCCTGCCCTGGTGTGTTGGGCAGCAAGGCAGCAATACTGACAGACAATTTATAAGGGGTAACTTTTTCCAAGTGGCACCGGTGGTGGGAACAGAATCGAGGGAGCTAAATTTTGCATGTGAAAATGAGACTGGGACGATTGGAAGCAGAGTTCCTGTTCTGAACAACCTGTTTTGTTTACGTTGCCGGTACGAAAGATATTGGTACAGGTGTACCTGTAAGCGAGGAAAAGGATGAGTGTGCCAATGATTGGGGTTTTAATTCACGTGGTTGTGTGGATGATGTAGTAAGTGCAAGCAATGGGCTTTCGGGCGGGTCACATGCTGAAAATGACAGGAAAAAGTACTCTTCCTCCACTGGAATGTAAATGGCTTGTTTTCTAAACTTTCAGACCCAGACTTTATTTATTATGTGTTAATATTTGATTTTATTTGTTTTGTTGAAACTTTTCTTGAAAACTTTCAGTTTACAATCCTTGACAATCATACTGCTTTTGTGAAACCAGCACTAAAATGTACAGAGCATGGAGGCGTTCAGGGGGAGTTGTGTGTATGATCAGAAGCCATCTCCTAAACTAGGTGAGAAAAATTGATGTTGACAGTGATAATGCTTTGCTTTTTGTTATTGATAAGCAGTTGTTTCATTTAACACATGATATATAGTACGTTTGTATATATATATATTCCTCCAGAGAAATCACCATACTATTCTGTATTCAATATAGATAATGGAATTAGTATGACTGAAGATTGCCTGGTGGACAAATTATGTTTAGAGGATGTCTCAGTGATGATGTGTGGTGATTTTAATGGTTGAACAGCTAACGTTTGTCCAGATATGGATGAAGACATAAGAACATATTCTTGGTCTGAAAAGTTTGACTTTGATCAGATTGGTAGGCGGTTTGAGATGTGCTTAATTCATATGGAAAATGTTTGCTAAACATGTGTTCTGCATTAGGTTTATTTATTCTTAATGGTGTTTGTAATGGTGATAGCAATGATTGTTTTACATATATATAAGTGATAGGGGCAGTAGTGTTCATGATTATTTTATAGCCTCATGTGATCGTTTTGAGTTCATAAACTAGTCATGCAGATTAAATATCAAAGAACAAATACATGCACATTATTTACCATTAGAACTTTACATAAATGTACCATCTGATGATGGATGTAGTGTCACACAAGAACAAAAAAAAGAATATATAGAAAAGTATGTTTGGCAAACAGTACATGTAGCTGATTTTGTTCAAAAGATGAATTTAGATTAAGCACATCAAGAGCTGAAGAATGCAATAGATTTGATTGATGAAAATGTAAACCATGCGCTTGAAATGTTTTGTAATGTAATCAATCAATCAGCAGATAGTATGAAACGACAAATATGTATAAATGCACCCAAGAAACACGATAATTGGTATGAAATAGAATGTAGATTAGCAAGAAATAATGTACGAAAACTATTTAAAAGGGTTGTGACTTCTAAAGATGCTACCGATAGCTGTAGTTATTGTGTTGCACAAGGGAATAAAAAAACCTCGTGCATAGAAAGAAGAAAATGCATAATGACCTTCTCTTTAATCAAGTACTTTTGTCTATAGATGATCAGCAAGACTTCTGGAAAAATGTCAAAGCAGTATTTAGAAAAAAAAGAGTATAGTCAGAACAGTATAACAACAGAGGAATAGTATAACCACTTCAAACATGTGTTAGAAAGAGATAATGACCTAGTGCCTAGTATTGAAGACATTAATCAGCTTAATGGGGAGGAGTCAGTGCAACTAGATGACGATTATACAGAGTCTTTAGACAGACCTATCTCTCAACAAGAAGTATTGTTTGCTATAAGAAAGTTAAAAAGTGGTAAATCTGCATGGCCTGGTGGTCTAATAGGTGAATTCTTTAAAAACTTAGAAAACTGTGCCATCCATTTCCTTGTACATTTCTTTAATGTTATTTTTGAAAAAGGGATTTATCCCGAAGAATGGACAGAAACAGTTATCCTTCTTGTCTTTGAAAAACGTGATAAATGTAATCCAAACAATTATAGAGGCCTTTCCTTGTGTAATGTAGCATAAAGTATATGCGCACAAAAAAAAACAAATAACCCAGAAGGATAGAACTGAATTATAACGGTAAATTCCCAGGTTTAAGAAAGATTATTTTCAGTTGACCATTTATTGGTTGCTGTGCAAAAGCAATTTCCCAAAAAAGGAAAACTTTTCATTTTATAGATTTTGAAAAACCCCAACCCCTTTTCTAGGAAGTCTAGGCCGACTTTGATGAAAAATGGCTTAAAGGTAAATTTAATAAGGGATAAAGAGTTGTACAGAGATGTTAAAGTAGGAAAAAAGATGTGGTGCAAAATTTTTAGGGGATCATATAAATTGCACCAAGGTTAAAGAGGGTGTGTTGTAGTCCATCTTGTTTTCTTTCATAAGTAACAGCCCTGGAAAATTTTTGGTAATGGAAAACATGGAGAAAATTTTTATTTGACAAAACCCTTTTTCATTTTAGTTGCATTGAATTTTTTTACTGCCCTGAAACGGAATAACACAAACCAACTAAATAATTTGTCCCTTTCTCCTCAGTTAAATTTTAAATTAATAGGTAAAACAAATATCATAAAAAATTTTTTCAAAAAAGTGGATTCTACTTCACGCGAAAGGGGGTTTTATGAATTTTCAAACTTAAAAATTTCTGAGTAAATGCAAAAGTATTTAGGTTTTATCTAACGAGATGAGTTAAATTTACTGTCAAGATCTTGTCAGCAAAGGTAGACGTGCTTTTGAAATATTCTTTTCTGTTAGGTTTATGAATAATTGGGAAAAATTATTTTTTAAAATCATTTGAGCCCGGGAAAACCCCATATTTTCAATAGGGTGCTGAAATTTGGGGTTAAAATTTGGGACATGAAATAAAGGTACATCGTTTGCCGAGGATTTTTTAACTGGGACACCTAACCCCAAATGCCCTGGTTTATGCGTTTTTCAATTAATTTGAATTCCTATTTAAATTTTTAATACTGGCTTAATTTATTCGTATAAACCACGATTCCCTAAAAAACTATAAAACTTAGTGAACTGATGCAAAAGGGAAAACAACTGGGTAACAAAGATCCCTAACTGCTAGTAATGGGTCTTTGTTGGGATGGATTAACTGGGTTATGTGACCAGTTTTTGGGGTGTTTTAACAAACCCTGGGGATTGCAGATGGCAAGATTTGGGGTTCACATGCCAAGAAAAAAAAGATTTTCATTCTTTTTTGACTCTTAAAGTAAATATTTTAATTTTAACCTATCTGTGTTAAATATGAAACCCATTTTTTAGCAATCATTAACTAATTTCGATTGGGGGGATCTATATTTCTGTGACAGTCAAAGATTTAAAAACTCTTTCGTAAAAAATGATGAATGTTCATTATTGATCACTTTAATACAAAGTTTACTTTGATTATTTGCCCGTATTAGATGATCGGAGAAAAACATATCCTTTGAAAAAATTATGGAAAACCATGTTTTCTCGGTTAGTTTTCTTTTGACATCTCAAACGACTGTTTTGCATAATTCTATTTTCTTATAAAAAATTTTAAAAGACGAAGTTTTTAATTGGGTACAGAAACGCTGAACCCACTTTGTTTTTATTTAATCATGCTGTGGTATGTGTGGGGTTTTGTGGGGGTTTAATTTTTATTGCACATGAGATCGTAATTTCCCCCCTTTTCCCCAAAGGGGGATGGCCTTTAAGGAATAATTCTTCGCTATCGATCATTATCCCCCCCCCCCCCCCCCCCCCACCCCCCCCCCCCCCCCCCCCCCCCCCCCAAAAAAACTCCACTTCTTTAATTTTTTTTCACCCCCCCCCCCCCCACCCCTTTTTTTTCCCGGGGGGGGGCCCCCCCCCCCCCCCCCCCCCCCCCCCCCCCCCCCCCCCCCTTTTAAAAAAAAACCGGCCCCCCCCCCTTTTTTTTTTTTTTTTTTTTTTTTCCAAAAAAAAACCCGGTCTTTTTGGGAAATTATAAGGATACAAACTCGAAATAACCCCCCCACACCTCTTTTCTCCGTCCCCCCCCGGTCCCCTCACCTTTTATCGTTTTGGCTTTTAATTATAGTGTAACCTGAGGGGGATTCTATTTTATTGTTTAATATTTTTATTGGGGGTTGTCCGCTTAATTAATTTTAATGAGGTGCCCCTATTTTTCAATTTAAATTTTTGTTGTGGTTTTTTTAAAAGTAATTACCCAAATTTTGGGCAATGTGTAGAAAATTTTATCTTTATCCCTATTTTTTTGGTTTTGTTGTTATTTTTTCTTTGGTTTTGTTGTTGTTGTTTGTTTTTTGTTTTTATCTTTTTCTGGGGTTTTTTTCTTCTTTTATTGGTTTTTTTTTTTCCCTTGGTTTTTTTGTTTTTTTTTTTTGGGTTTTGGGGAGGGGGGGGGGGGGGGGGGGGGGGGGATGTTTTTAGGGGTTTTCTTTTATTTTGTTTGTGTTGGGGTTTTTTGTTGTGGGGTTTTTTTTTTTTTTGGGGGGGGGGGGTTAGGGGTGGGCTGTTTATGAAAAGGGTTATTTCCCCTGTTTTTTACTGTGAAGTGGATAAGTGTTGGGTTTTATTAAGAGTACCCTACGGGGGGGGAAGGATTAAAAAAAAAACCATTGGGGTTATTCATTTCCCCGGAAAAAAAGAATTTGCATTGTCATTGGCAGGCTTTTTTTTCCCCCCCTCTCTAAACGGGACTGAATTTAGACTGTCCCAGGTTCGACATTCAAAATTTAAAAAGCACGATCTTTAAAAACGAAATGATAAAAATTTTTTAAAAAAAAAAGGGGTTTTTATCATGATGGGGGGTTTTGGGGTTGTGTGTGGTGTGTGTGTGTGTGTGTGTGTTGTGTGTTGTGTGTGTGTGTGTTGGCGTGCGCGCGCGCGTGTGAATGATAGAGAGAGAGAGAGAGAGAGAAGAAGAGAGAGGAAAAAGAAGAGAGAGAGAGAGAGAGAAGAAGAAGAGAGAGAGAGAAGGAGAAACAAACAAAATTAAATCCATGTTTGCTTACGTGCTTTGGATGTCAATGGGTTGGTGTCTAAGATAAAAGATAAAAAGCCCCGTTTGTGACTTATATGTTTTGGTTTTTCCCGTACTTTTGGGGAAATTACAGTTGATCTTTTTGTTTCGTTGTTGGGTTTTTCTTACTCTGCATCATTAACAACCAGCCAGCAGAATTTTTTTTTTTCCCTGCCCCCTCCCACTGTCCCCCTGTAATGGGGGTTACAGGAGCCACCACATAAAACCCTTTTTTAAAGGCACTGATGTGCATGACAAAAACCCCCAGCCATCCCCTTTTATTCTTGCCCACGCTCTAGCGTCAAGTAATCCTTAACCCCCCCCCCCCCCCACCCGTCAAACTGCCCCTTCCCCTTTTCCCCCCAAAACATCCCCCTTGAACACACAACACACACACACACACACACAAAACCCCAAAACACACAAAACACCACCTACTTTATCGAATAGTAAGAGGAAGATCAATGATCTTTTGGGGTGTTAGTTTTAAAACCAAAAAGCTTAAAAGTTTGACAAGGAGAAGTAGGGTGTTGCAAGCAGTAGACCGAGTTTTTTTCTGTCGGAAAAAAAAGAACCATCTCTCAAAGCAACAATAACAAGCAACGAAGAGTGGACCACTTCTCTCTAAAAAAGCACATCCCTGTACGACTCCGATCCAAACCAAGAAATACCTGCACTGGCAGCCACCCAAAAGGGGGGGCCTTTTCAGACATGACAGTGCAGCATCCCTTTGTTTGGGGTCGAGCCTTTTTAAACAAATGCGACTGAAGCGCCAGCCGTTGGGACAGACGCGGCAACAGCCATGATGGAATAGAGGTCGGTTTTCAAAGACAGCCAAACACAAACGGAAAATGTAGACAGTTTTTCCCCATCATGCTGGCAGTCAGGTAAGTCCAGAGTAAAGGAAAAACTTTCTCCAAATCAAACAGAACAAAGCAAAAGGGACCAAGACCTAAAATGAACCTGATCCTCAAAGCAAAAACCGGGTGCTTTTTTCACCCCCGGAAAACCCATGAGGCCCGGGCCAAAACTGATGTACAGTCACAACAAATCACACACAAGTTTTCACAGTTCATGATTCTGTTACCAATGGTGTTCATACAAAGCCACTTGGTTATTCCTATGGATCTGAAGGCCACTCATATAAAGCTGACCACATAATTATAACATATTATGACAGAGCTCAGTTCCACAGCTTCCAAGGTAAAATGCCAGAGAGATGATGTTCTTATGCGCTTTGGAGTCAGTCAACTAGACAGAAATCTGATGGAGTCCAGCCAATGTGTGGCAACCTGTGTATCCAATATAGTTCAAAACTTCCATTTGACAAATATAATGATCAATAAAGAAGCCCCAGTGAAAGACCAGAGAAAAGCGGTTAACAGACATTTGTTTAATGCTTCACTTGCTGCTGATATCACCTTCCCCTTTACCTATCCTATAGTCCCATGGATCCTGGGGCCACCAATGAAGATTTTGCAACCAGCTTCCTCCACTCCCTGTGGTCCTCTGCTTTCCATAGCAATGTGTTCCACTCAAGGCCAGTCCACTCTCTGATGTTGTCTTCCCATCATTTTCTCTGTCTGCCTCTCCCTCTCCTTCCTTGTACTGGTACCTGTAAGAAAGTCTTGGCTAGTCCAATTAAACATATTCACAAGTAGAGAAGTATAAAAGAATGTGAGAGCGTTTACAGACCAACAGACTTTTGGCCCAAGAACATAGATGACGCTGAAGAGAGGAGACTTAGACGCCTTACTGCCAAGGACATGATCAACTTGAAAAGAAGGAACAGGACTAGACTAATCACAGACCCGGCCAACCAAACTGCCAGGCACAACAACCTTATGCC
>CM054154.1:4514167-4519167 GCA_028751875.1 Rapana venosa
CACAAAAATCCCCACAAAAATCACCGAAGAGAGAGAGAAAGGAAAAAAAAGTAGCAACAAGTAAGAAAGAAAGCAGAACAGAAAACACAGAAAACACCGAAAAAATAGCAAGAACCAAGAGCAAAACAAAACGGCAACAACAAGGGGAGAGGGAACAACCGAATAGTCCCCCTCAAAAAAGCAACAACAACCCCAAACCCAAACCAAAACAGAACCAAACAAAGCAAAACCTCTATAAAATAAAGGAAAACAAACCACGTAAATAGTTTCATTTGTAACAGAAAGAAACGTCAAAAGTTCTTTGTGCTTTTATGGGAGGCAACAGCAATAGTAAAGTACATAAACACATAATATTATTGTAGAAGCAATTTGCATCCCCATGCACACGTACACACACACGCACACACACACACACACACACACACACGCACACACACCACACACACACACATACCCACACACACGCGCGCGCGCGCACGCACTGACACCATGCATCAATGTCAACATAAAATCTTTATGAATATCATGTATAGTCATAGAGAAGGACATCTGCATTTTGGAATTAGCTATACATAATTGGTACGCTCAAAACAAGATATCAAAATAAAACATTCACTGAATCTCAAATACAGTCAATTTAGGGAGTAGAACTGAAATATTAAATGTGAATAAAGCATTCAACGGGAAACTAATTGTAAATACGACGATTAAATCTATAAGCAAATACCAGAGAGAGAGAGAGAGAGAGAGAGAGAGAGAGAGAGAGAGAGAATAATGCATGCTCAATTATTCATGTCCATCACAATAGCGGTAGGAAAACAAAAATTCCCTATTCAGTATGCCTGAGACTATGCATGTGATTATATCACTTCGTAGTTGCTGACAGGAACAACTGAAATCTGATCTATAAAAAAAAAAAAGATACATTATATGTACTGGCAGATCAAGTATGCACGTTCACGATCCTGTCATTAATGCCAGCGTTGGTGGGTTAGGGAAACACGAACAAACCCAGCACACATTCACACAGTCGCAATGCAGCTACCTTCATGGTGGGCAAAAACGTACGCAAAATCTCATTATTGGCGAACCTCTCAGCTTTAGACGAGAAACAAAAAGCAAATCATAAACAGAAACAAAATATGAAACGCTACTTCCGCTTTTCGAAAGAGTAGGCCATTTTTGTGCCTGTGAGTACGGATGACAAAATTTACAAAGCTGCATACACACGAGAACTGGAAGTAAAAAAGCACATGAGTGCCCATTCCATTATCCTCGAAATAGAATAGATATAAAAAGACAAAATAAAGATTAATACCCTATGACAAAACTAGCGCTCTATCTAAATGACCACTGGTTGATTCAGATCTGTCATTCATAATTAACTTTAAAAAAAAGATTGAGGACAACATTTAAAAGCACAGCACGTATTTTATGAGGGGAAAGGCTCCACTGAAGGTTCAATCCCATAATTTTGCAGGCTCCCAGGGTATCATCTGAGGTCCACTCCTCGTCTGCATCTACATCACTGACCTAGCATTATCCCTATCCAACAGAAATCACAACTGGCTTATTTGCAGAGGGTTCCTCGATCCAAATCACTGGAAACAACATTCAAACTATCGGAACTTGACAGCATGTGTCATCACAGAATGTGAAATTCGCCACTCCAATAATTATTTATTTCAGAGACTGTTCATTAACTGGAGACAGATTCTGATTAATGGAATGTTGCTGCTCTTGTAATGACGCGCACTTCTTCGTAAAAGCAGCCTACATTTCCCACCGAGAAATATCGATTGACCGACCGACTGAAGCTGGTATTCAACATAGTACAATACAATAAAAGAGTGTGCCCCCCCCCCCCCCCCCCTACACACACACATACACACATACACACCAAGAACTAACCCCCACCCCCATCCCATTCCATTTTGGGAACTCAAAGAGCAAAATTTTATATCAATTACATTTATTTTCCAAGCAAGAACAATATCAATTTAGTATCACCTCAAGTTAAAATTTATTGGGCAAAAATGTTTCCTAATCATTTTAAAGTGTTCACATAATTATGGCTCAGTATTAATAATGCTGGTACTGCATAATTAACTCAGATTTTAAAATTGAAAGCACGTTTTATCTTTTGAGAAAATACTTTTTTTCAGCTGAACTAGTGGCAATTTCAATGGCTTCAAATTTTTTGGTCAATAATATTTTCCAAAAGTAATCTTTTAACATTTTTGCTTGGTGTGTGTAGATTCTGAGCTGGTAATCAATGATATTACCTCTTTGCAAACAAAAGTGAGATCTGAAGTTGTCATCGAAGTCTGTTACTTGATTCATCTTCTTTTTTTTTGAAAGGCTCAGACATAACTTTCTGTTGAAAACCATCCGTGGTTGTTATTACGATGAAATTAGTAGACATTCTAGTTAAGCTAGAAGCAAAGGGCTCTTCAATACATGTGACAAATTCAAGACCCTGTTCATTCAAGAATGCTATCATACAGTATTAAGGCACAGCACAAGTTCTTTCAGTGTAAGGAGACTTGGCTGCACACACACACACACACACACACACACACGTCTTTTTAAAAAAAAATTAAATCGTCTAATACCACACAACAAAATCTTCATAATGATGAAGGCATAGAGAAGGGAAAGAACTTGTGATGAAAAGACGTCGATTTACCCCTAAAGATGGAGTTTGGCCTGCATCGAAGGAAGGGGAGGCTACCTCCACTGAAATATTTTCCCAGCAACCCAACATGGCGGCGTAAACTATGCCCTGCTTACGAGCGGAGAAAGCGTCGGTCTTTGTGTCAAACACCATCGTGGTTGTGGTGTGAAACTCAGGACTCAGTGCCGACAATCCGCTCAGAAGCAAATCATCAGCTTGTCTTCCCTCTGTCACTTGATGACTAGTGTGAAAGAATTCGGTTAGTCCCGATGTCAAATGCTGACAGATCGATTGACGGAAGAATCGCTTTCAACAAGCCATCAAGTCGTGGGCTGTGGTTACGGACTCACTCACAGAGCGTGTGATAAGTAAAGCTGTTGTGTCTTTACGCGCCGTGAATGTGCTGATTCGTGCTGGTTTGTACGAAAAAAAAAAAAGGAGCAAGAATATTCGAGACATGAAAAGGTACGTGACGCACGAATCTAGAACTGTTTGTTTTGGTAGAACATGTACTGTACAATTCTCTCTCTCTCTCTCTCTCTCTCTCTCTCTCTCTCTCTCTCTCTCTCTCTCTATATATATATATATATATATATATATATATATATATATATATATATATATATATATATGATGCTGTTGCTGTTTCGGAAAATGGGCAGAAATTTTATTATAGTGGAGATGCCTTGCCCACAGAACATTCCCACTCTCTCAGCCAAATGGGCCTAAAGACAATCAGCATTGGAGATGTTCTCCAAAGGCCAACTAGCCCCCAGGACTGCTGCACATAAGGACTGTGCAAGTCAAGCATCGTAGTCAGAGAATCATAGACTAAGCTTAAGCTGTAAAGTGGAATTCCATGAGTGGGAAAGCCACTGGTCATACAGCCTCTCACTTTTTTTGTTGCCCCCAGCGTCAATGGTTTAATCAAGAACTGTGATAAAGCCCAGACACTAAAGGCACACAAATATATAATTATATATATATATATATATATATATATATATATATATATATATATATATATATATATATATGTTCATGTCATTTAGTGATTTACACCTCTGACCATAGCATGCTGTATATTCTTCTTGTTTTGTGAAAGAGTTATGTATATAATTTACTATTATTTAGCCTGATTGATGAAGTGATGCACAGCACACTAGACATAGACCTGTGTGTTTACTCAAATACTGTCATAGGACCTTCGTTACTGTAATGTCTCATCAGAAAAGTTTGCATGGAAACATATCCAGAACTGTTAGTAATTCGAGGGGAAATATTCCTTCAAACACATGGCTTGTTGGAGACAACCTTGTTTTCTCAGCGTGATGATGATGATGATATATATATATATATATATATATATATATATATATATATATATATATAAATATATAATTATATATATATAAAAGACTGTTTGGCTTCAGTCTCGTGCGTTTTGTGGATAACAGAAACACAAACATACCCAGCATACATCCCTGAAGTCGGAATGGGGCTACCTTCATGGTGGGCAAAAGTTGTTGTATATCATTCCTAACCTCATAGCTCTAGTGGAGGAACAAAACAATTGCTGTAATATATTTTTTGTCAACATTAAAGTTAACAGAAAATCAGATCTTAAAATAAACACAAGCACAACCATTGCATTCCTTCTGGGTTTTATTTTTCATATAAACATAAACACAATCATTTCATTCCCTTTTTTTTTTATATGAAAACAAACACAATCATTTCATTCCCTCTTTTTTTTATGAACACAAACACAATCATTTCATTCCTTTTGTTTTGTATATGAACACAAACACAATCATTTCATTCCTTTTGTTTTGTATATGAACACAAACACAATCATTTCATTCCTTCTGGGGTTTTTTTATATGAACACAAACACAATCATTTCATTCCTTCTGTTGTTCAAGAACTGCTGTAGTGTTAGTACAGTCCATTACACATCTGATAAATAGTCATTGGTCCCTGGTACAGGGGAGAGAATGCCCAAGAACCACTTTGCAACCCTGGGACTGAAGGTGGGAGCGGGGGAGGAGGAGGTGAAGAAAGCCTACCGCAGCCTGGCCAAGCGATGGCACCCGGACAAGAACTCCAACCCCGGAGCGGAGGAGAAGTTCAAGGAGATCGGAGCGGCGTATGAATACCTCCAGAGCAAGGACCGCCGCGAGATCCTGACCCGAGATCTCAGCAAGAAGAAGGAGTCAGAAGCCAGGACATTCACACAAACAACCAAGGAAAACAAACCCTCGCCCAGTCATGCCTCTTCCTCTTCGGGACAACCCTCCGGCTCCAACCCCTCTTACAACTG
>CM054154.1:4524167-4526667 GCA_028751875.1 Rapana venosa
CTGCTCTGTTCTGTTCTGTTCTGTTCTGCCCTGTTCTGCTCTGCTCTGCTCTGCTCTGTTCTGCTCTGTGCTGTTCTGTTCTGCTCTGTTCTGCTCTGCTCTGCTCTGCTCTGCTCTGCTCTGCTCTGCCCTGCTCTGTTCTGTTCAGCTCTGCCCTGCTCTGTTCTGCTCTGCTCTGTTCTGTTCTGCTCTGCCCTGCTCTGCTCTGCTCTGTTTTGCTCTGCCCTGTTGTGTTCTGCTCTGCTCTGTTCTGCTCTGTTCTGTTCTGCCCTGTTCTGTTCTGCTCTGCTCTGTTCTGTTCTGCGCTGTGCTGTTCTGTTCTGCCCTGTTCTGCTCTGCTCTGTTCTGTTCTGTTCTGTTCTGTTCTGTTCTGCCCTGTTCTGTTCTGCTCTGCCCTGTTCTGCCCTGCTCTGCCCTGCTCTGCCCTGTTCTGCTCTGCCCTGTTCTGCTCTGCTCTGCTCTGCTCTGCTCTGTTCTGTTCTGTTCTGCTCTGTGCTGTTCTGTTCTGCTCTGTTCTGCTCTGCTCTGTTCTGTTCTGCCCTGTTCTGCTCTGCTCTGCTCTGCTCTGCTCTGCCCTGCTCTGTTCTGTTCAGCTCTGCCCTGCTCTGTTCTGCTCTGCTCTGTTTTGCTCTGCCCTGTTGTGTTCTGTTCTGCTCTGCTCTGTTCTGTTCTGTTCTGCCCTGTTCTGTTCTGCCCTGTTCTGTTCTGCTCTGCTCTGCTCTGTTCTGTTCTGCGCTGTGCTGTTCTGTTCTGCCCTGTTCTGCTCTGCTCTGCTCTGCTCTGCTCTGCTCTGCTCTGCTCTGCTCTGCTCTGCTCTGCTCTGCTCTGCTCTGCTCTGTTCTGCCCTGTTCTGTTCTGTTCTGTTCTGTTCTGCTCTGCTCTGCTCTGCTCTGTTCTGCCCTGTTCTGCCCTGTTCTGCCCTGCTCTGCTCTGCTCTGCTCTGCTCTGTTCTGCCCTGTTCTGCTCTGTTCTGCCCTGTTCTGCTCTGCTCTGCTCTGCTCTGCTCTGCTCTGCTCTGCTCTGCTCTGCTCTGTTCTGCCCTGTTCTGCCCTGTTCTGCTCTGCTCTGCTCTGCTCTGCTCTGCTCTGTTCTGCCCTGTTCTGCTCTGTTCTGCTCTGCTCTGCTCTGCTCTGCTCTGCTCTGTTCTGCCCTGTTCTGCTCTGTTCTGCTCTGTTCTGTTCTGTTCTGCTCTGCTTTGTTAGCTACTTTGCTCTGTTCTGTTCCGCAGCAGAGAGGTTCAAATCACCACACAAGGAAACAGAGCTTGTACAATTCACAGGTGTCTCCTGATTTAGAAACATACCGCTGCAACAAACATACCTTAACTAAAAGAAGAAAATGTTTAAATCTGCTTAAAATTGTAGGAAAGCAATATTGGGGACAAGACATGACAACTCTGAAACATCTGTCTACCTCTCTAATCAGATCTAAATTATCCTATGGACAAGGTTTATTTTAGTGCACCTAAGTACTTATTAAAGAAGCTTCAAAGTGTAGACTGTAAGGCATACAGACTTGCTCTAGGTGTGCCATTTCATGCCTGGGCACTTGATACATATAACGAAACTGGAATGTTACCACTTGATGTGTACCGACAACTTGTATGTGCCAAACATGTTCTGAGAAGCTCAACACCTGATAACTTTGCTTCAGAGAAAATAAAAAGGAGGTCTGAAACAGATGTTCCCAAAGGAGCCCGATATATAAACTCTTTGATGACAATAAGTACCTACACATCAGATCTTTATGAGCATTCTAAAATGTTACAATCTGATGTAGACTCACAAAGAGCAGTTTCAGTCTGTCCTGTTTGGGAAATGAAGCAAGCACACTTTGATGTAGACTATATCAACTTGAAAAGGAATGAGAATCCAAATATCATGGCAGTTAATGTTCATTCGCATATACAACATAAGTACTGTCATTGTCTTAAAATTTATACAGATGTCAATCATCAAGCAGGTTCAGCATTCGTCATACCAGCCTTAAAAATAGAAAAGTCATATCATGTAGGTAAAAACGATGTGTTTTTACAGCGGAACTGATCGCTATTCTCATGGCTTTGACTTTCATCCAAGATCACCCATACTGTTTCTTTCATATATTACTTTGTGTGGATTTAAAATCTGTATTATATGCCTTTAAGTCTACAACATATAAGCAATCAACTGAACTTATTTAAGACATGAAATATTTCATAAATCTTCTGCTTTTAAGAGGAATTCATGTTTCCTTCTGCTGGATTCCTTCACATACAGGATTATTTTCTAATGAG
Organism: Rapana venosa; assembly: GCA_028751875.1. Classification (NCBI taxonomy): domain Eukaryota; kingdom Metazoa; phylum Mollusca; class Gastropoda; order Neogastropoda; family Muricidae; genus Rapana; species Rapana venosa. The sequence continues at coordinate 4,526,443 of CM054154.1, forward strand.
TGGGCTGATCGGGCTGCAAAGAAAGGTGCATGGAAGGAAAAGGGGTCTATAGTACCGCATGTCCCTCTATCCATTGCAGAGGGTTATCAGTTGTTAGAAGAAGCATCCTTAAACAAATTCATAGAAAATTATCAGCAAAACAAGTGTCTTTCATGTTCAACTCCAAGTGGGAAGAGTGTAGTTGAACACATTGATGACTTAGAGAGTCCTACAAATGCTGTCAAA
>CM054154.1:4529167-4547893 GCA_028751875.1 Rapana venosa
ACAAGAGTGGATGGTAGTGCGTTCCTTTCTCTGTGGGCAGTATTCTGAAAGCATCCCAAGGCCAAGCGCCACAGCGGGACCATCGCAGAGGTTTGCACGGAGGAAAAGCGAAGCATCCCCAGGGGAGGCAACGTACAGTTCCTCTTCGTCCTCCCCATCTCCCCCCAACAACCCCTCGCCTCCAACGGGGTCAAAGTTCAGCCATCACCCCGGCAACATGCGACCCAACGGCAGGCCCAGTCCCTCCAAAGGTCAGTGCATGGGCGGGGCGGGGCGGGGCGGGGCTCCTGGGGTCATGGCCACTCTTGTGCCTGCCGAGAAAACCGCACGTCCGGGTTCCATCCAGGTGTGGGGGAGATCCCCGTGTGTGCCCAGAACTTTCCCCCGCCCCTAGACTGAGTAGTGGTCTGGGTGCTCACCTTTGGGCAGAGACGATCCATTGAGGTCTCGTGTGCTACATGCATTTAGCATATGTAAAAGAATCCAGGGACGGCATAGCTCGGTGGTCGGAGCACTCGCTTTCCCCCAGCCAAGTTCAGCAGCGTCGAGCGTGGTTACCAGTTGGATGGGTGACCGTTTGCGCGCCTTGGCTTCAGTACAGTTCCCCCAGTTCACCCAGCTGTCAATGGGTACCTGTTTCTTTAGGGTCAGGGAAGGTAAAGCAGCGAGGGAGAGGAGATGGGCGCAGCCCTCAATATGCTGGCCCTTAGAGAAGTGAGGTCTCTGACGCCTCGCTCTCCCCGACGACCTTATAGGCTGTGGGACACTTTTACCTTTTACCTTTTTAAAAGAACCCACTGTGACAAAAGAGTTGTCAGTGGCAAAATTGTGTAGAAAAAAAGCCAGTCTGATGGAAAAACAATACACATGCAGAGAGGGAAAAGAACAAATCGTAATGGGTGGCCTGCTCTTGTGGCAAGGTGCTCTCCCTTGGCAGAGCAGCCCGAAGTTCATGCAGAGAAATCTACCATGACTTGAAGATGTATGCAATGCAATCATACATAGCTGTGCCAATCATGGATGTTTGAGAAGTACTCGAAGCCTACATTAAAATGTTGTTAGGGCGGAACAGCCTGGTGGTTAGAACAGTGTGATCTGACAGCCTGGGTTCGAGCCACCACCAAGGCATCCGTTCAGGGGGATTTTCCCCTGGAGTTAACAGCAGTGCTGACTCCACTTTCCCAGAAAGTTCCTTGGATGAGAGGATAAACCAAGGCCCGTGTGCAAACAAAGGCAGAACATCTTGCACACATGGTAAAACCTGTTCTGCCTTTGGGAAGAGTAGGTCGTTGTGTGCCAGTGGGAACGGATGTCAACATTTACAAAAACTGCATGCACACAGGGATTGGATGTAAAAAAAAAATTAAAGCTCATGAGTGCTTATCCCATTATCTTCAAAAATAAAAGAATAAATAAATAGATAAATAAATAAATGATTTTCTGTCACTGTGGGTTTTTTTGTTATTTTGGTGTAATTTCTGCGTCTACTTTGTCCTATACCAACCAACCACCAAAAAAAGATTTAAAAAAAACAACAACAACCAGGTGACCATGATCACTATGTGGTGATGCTGACGACCTTTCAGACAGCAGCCAGAAGACCTCAGCAGCTGACCCGGCCCACAAATCCTCCTCCACTGACGCAGCAGCAGCAAGAGCAAAGCCCTCGACGAGCGGAGGAGCCCCTGGCCCCAGACAGCAGAAAAGGTAGATCTTGCCCAGGGCTTTCTGTGGCCTGTCTTGCTGTGTCTTCTGTTGGCGTCAGTGAGGAGCTGTCACAGTGCTCCCTGCAGTGCTCTTTTCAGGCAGTGTGTGTGTGTGTGTGTATGTGCGTGCGTGTGTGTGTGTGTGTGTGTGTTGTGTTGTGTGCGTGTGTGTGTCGAGTCAAGTCAAGTCAAAATAATCTTTATCGAAGGTAAAAGATTAAGTTTACACAACTTTTTTTCGTCCTGCCCTCGCACACAAAAATCAAGAAAATTGACATATGAAGCTTTCAGAATACAGTGTTGATACATGTTGAAAACAAAAACATATGAGGATTTTTAAAAATATAAATCCAGACTAACAAAACATGATAAAGCAAATCAAGACAGTGTAACATAAGCTCAAGTCATACAGACAAATGAAGAAATTAAAAAAATAACAAGATTCTCAAAACATGATAAAATGAAACCAGATAGTATAACATAAGCTCAAGTCATGCCGACAAATGAAGAAAATACAAAATAACAAAGGTAGGAATAACAACAAAGCAGCCAGATGTAAGGTAACCTCGGGTATAAAAGTGGACTTACAATTTGTCCATCAGATGTTTCTTCAAGAGTTTCTTGAACGTTTGTTTTTTCGAAGGAGCTGATCTTAAAGAGAGAGGTAGATTATTCCACACTGTTTTTCCTGAATAAGCAAGGCTTGACTTATAGAGATTGTTATGGGGCCTGGGCATAAACATCTATGAGTAGGCTTGTTTTTATTAACAGAAAAATTTGTCACAATTTTCTTTGGGGATTTTCTGTTTAATATTTTGTACATACATAGACACTTGTTGAAATGCAGACTGCCTTTGAGTGGAAAAATATCTAATTCTTTGTAGTTGTTGGTGGTCAATGTATTAGGATTCAACTGGATTAGTTTAATAGCTCTTTTAAGTTGTCAGCTTATATGCTTTAGGTTTGTTTCACTTGCACTATCCCATAAGGTTGAAACGTAATTTATGAGAGATAGAATATGTGTTTGAAAGAATAGTTTTCATGACTGTAGATTTAGAAAATGTTTGATTTTTCTAAGTAAGTGTGTGTGTTTGTGTGTGTGTGAGTTCAATTTCATTTTAAGTCTTCACAAATTGTGATATTAGAATGTGTATAAGTGTGTGTGTGTGTATGCTTGCAGGCATGCATATGCAGTCCTACTTGTGTGTTTGACTGTGTGTGTGTGTGTGTGTATGCTTGCAGGCATGCATATGCAGTCCTACTTGTGTGTTTGACTGTGTGTGTATGTATGCTTGCAGGCATGCATATGCAGTCCTACTTGTGTGTTTGACTGTGTGTGTATGTATGCTTGCAGGCATGCATATGCAGTCCTACTTGTGTGTTTGTCTGTGTGTGTATGTATGCTTGCAGGCATGCATATGCAGTCCTACTTGTGTGTTTGGCTGTGTGTGCATGCTTGCAGGCATGCATATGCAGTCCTACTTGTGTGTATGGCTGTGGTGCATGCAGTAGGGTAGGCGCTCAAGAAGAGAAGCCTCCCTATTTGTCTGCAAAACATACACGTGTTTAGCTGCATAACAAGAGGGAAGGTGGCAGGATGGTCAAGACCTTCACCTGCCTCACAAGTAAACCCTGAAGTTCTGGGTTCCATTCCCAGCCTCACCCTGTCTTCCCAGCTCGACAAAAAAATCAAACCGAATGTCAAAGTTCTTCAGATGAGACTATAAACCAAGGCCCCATGTGCGAATACACGCAGAACATCTTGGGCACACATGTTTAAAACCCATTTCGCTTTTTGGAAGAGTAGGCCATTTTGTGCTAGTAAGAACAGAAAACAGTTTCTTTTTTTCAAAAACGCATGCACACAGGTGTCATGTTTAGACCCCACCCCAAGTTGGAATATGGCTACCTAAATAGTGAGGGAACAGTCGCTTATGCAAAACTCTCACCATTGGTGAACTCTGGGAGCTCTATCCGAGGAACAAAAAACTAATACCACTAAAAGTGAGCTACGCAATGCTTGCACTCTTCATCCATCCATCCATCCATTCATCCTTCCTTCCTTTTTGCTTTTTCCTTTTCACATCAGCAGTCCCTCAGGTAACGCGCACGACGGCATCAACGGAAAGAAATTTCAGGGAACGGGGTTCAAGGTCGGTGCCAACAATCCAGCCAATCGACGCCCCAGTGGCAGAGAAACGAGCCAATGAAACGAGCCCCTGCTGTCCACAGCTGCCGGGCCACTGTGAACCTCCTCCTTTGTTGACTGTTCATCAGGCAGCCTTTTTGTGTTGTGTGCTGGGAAAGGGGGGGTGATGAGTGATGTCTGTGTAGTGTGTCGTGTGTAGTGTGTAGTGTTCAGGTCAGTGTCAGCACATGAGGATGAGTTATGTCTGTGTAGTGTGTAGTGTTCAGGTCAGTGTCAGCACATGAGGATGAGTTATGCCTGTGTAGTGTGTAGTGTTCAGGTCAGTGTCAGCACATGAGGATGAGTTATGCCTGTGTAGTGTGTAGTGTTTAGGTCAGTGTCAGCACATGAGGATGAGTTATGTCTGTGTAGTGTGTAGTGTTTAGGTCAGTGTCAATGCATGAGGATGTTGATGGTATGAGTGATGTCTGTGTAGTGTGTAGTGTTCAGGTCAGTGTCAACGCATGAGGATGAGTTATGTCTGTGTAGTGTGTAGTGTTCAGGTCAGTGTCAGCACATGAGGATGAGTTATGTCTGTGTAGTGTGTAGTGTTCAGGTCAGTGTCAATGCATGAGGATGGTGATGGTATGAGTTATGTCTGTGTAATGTGTAGTGTTAACGTCAGTGTCAGCACATGAGGATGTTGATGGATTGCACATATGTGTAGTGTGTTGTTTGCCATGTCAAGAATTTGGGATCTCAGCCGATTAGTAAATCACATGTGTGAAATGTGTCACAGTAAATTACATGTGTGAAATGTGTTAAAGCAAATTACCTGTGTAATGTGTGTCATGTAGCAAATTACATGTGTAAAATGTGTCATGTAGCAAATTACATGTGTAAAAGGTGTCATATGTAGCAAATTACATGTGTAAAGTGTGTCATATGCAGCAAATTACATAAGTACAATTTGTCATATGTAGCAAATTACATTGTAAAGTGTGCCATATGTAGAAAATTACAGATGTAAAATGTGTCATATGTAGCAAATTACAGATGTAAAATGTGTCATATGTAGCAAATTACAGATGTAAAATGTGTCATATGTAGCAAATTACAGATGTAAAATGTGTCATATGTAGCAAATTACAGATGTAAAATGTGTCATATGTAGCAAATTACATGTGGGAAGGTTGTCCTATGTAGCAAATGAGTCATGTGGCAAATGGCGTGTAAAGTGTGTCATTATCATGCTGGCATGACCATGAAGCCTCAAGCAAGAGAGGGAAGGGAAATGACAGAAACAAAGGCTGATAGAAAAGGTGAAATTTCAAGCACAGAATTTGGAGAAAGTGGGGATGGTGTTGATGGTGAAGGAGGCCCCCAGCATCGCACAGCAGGTTTGTCAGTGCCAGTTTCCTCTGGCCGTTGATGGGTTAGAAGTGCACGTGCTTGGAGCGCGGTTCACGATGAGTCGTGTCACTTTGGAAACAGGAGACAGTCTGCAGCTGCCAGTTGCTCAATGTCAGACTTGGGCAATGCTGTACATGTTTCAAAGCTTGAAATCTGATGTTCACCCTCACCAGTATGTGGTCAGTGTCAGACTTGGGGGATGCTGTACATGTTTCAAAGCTTGAAATCTGATGTTCACCCTCACCAGTATGTGGTCAGTGTCAGACTTGGGGGATGCTGTACATGGTTGAAAGCTTGAAATCTGATGTTCACCCTCACCAGTATGTGGTCAGTGTCAGACTTGGGGGATGCTGTACATGGTTGAAAGCTTGAAATCTGATGTTCACCCTCACCAGTATGTGGTCAGTGTCACAGTCTGTGCCTGGCGCGGTCTTTGAGTCTAGAATGGCTGACGGTCATCTCCTGTCCATCATAATGCAGTCAGCTGGACTCCTGGCTCTGTCTGTCTGCTGGTGATATCCACCTGTTGGCTGGCAGCGTCTTCTGCCTGGCTGCGTGAAGAGGGGGGGGGGGGGGGGGGGGGGGGGGGGGTGACTTCCAGCCGGCTGGCCTGGCAGAAGGGTGGCAGCAGGGCACAGCTCTTCCTGCCCTGTCTGTGCAGGCCGGTGAGGGGCTGATGACAGGCCGGTGAGGGGCGGCTGATGACAGGCCGGTGAGGGGCGGCTGATGACAGGCCGGTGAGGGGCTGATGACAGGCCGGTGAGGGGCTGATGACAGGCCGGTGAGGGGCTGATGACAGAGGGGTGGCTGATGACAGGCCTGTGAGGGGCTGATGACAGAGGGGTGGCTGATGACAGGCCTGTGAGGGGCTGATGACTGTGAGGGGTGGCTGATGACAGGCCTGTGAGGGGTGGCTGATGACAGGCCGGTGAGGGGCGGCTGATGACAGGCCGTGAGGGGTTGATGACAGGCCGGTGAGGGGCTGATGACAGGCCGGTGAGGGGTTGATGACAGGCCGGTGAGGGGCTGATGACAGGCCGGCGAGGGGCTGATGACAGGCCGGTGAGGGGCTGATGACAGGCCGGTGAGGGGCGGCTGATGACAGGCCGGTGAGGGGCGGCTGATGACAGGCCGGTGAGGGGCTGATGACAGGCCGGTGAGGGGTGGCTGATGACTGTGAGGGGTGGCTGATGACTGGCCTGTGAGGGGCTGATGACTGGCCTGTGAGGGGTGGCTGATGACTGTGAGGGGTGGCTGATGACTGGCCTGAGGGGTGGCTGATGACTGTGAGGGGTGGCTGATGACTGTGAGGGGTGGCTGATGACTGGCCTGTGAGGGGCTGATGACTGGCCTGTGAGGGGCTGATGACTGGCCTGTGAGGGGCTGTTTTACTGTCTGAGTCAACACGGTAGGTAAGCAGATTGCAGAATGTGTCAAGTCAAGTAGAGTCACATTGTCATTTCAAGATGGTACTTTGAAAAAGCAATGCATTTGCTTTTTTTCATCAAACCATCTATCTAGGAACAAAAAAACAACTTTATAAATATTATCTAACTACATTATTACCATAACCAATAATAATAAAACTAACTCCAAAAGAAAAATAGAAACAGAAAAAAAAAAAGCACACACACACACACTCGCACACGACCAACAACAAATAAAACCCCCCAAAAACTCTACAACAAAAATGGACCCCTGCCCCCCTCCCACGCCCCCCCCCCCCCCCCCCCCCCCAAACAAGAAAAATACATTGCATAACTCGTACACACACACACATGCACGCACGCACAACCACACACGTGCAACACAATATAAAACAATACAACCCAACACAACACACACAGACATTCATACACATACTCACGTACATACATGCGCACATTTGTACTCATTTAGATTTGGATTACAAGAAAATGGGAGAAAAAAAGTAAAATATCAAACAAAATATATCAGGTTACAATATTACCCATTTCATTGTCATACTTTATAATTAATGACAACCAACACACAAAAAGCCATGACCTCCCCCCCAAACCCCCCCCCCCCCCACCCCAACAACACCAAACACAGTGGTTGTGTGTGTGTGTGTGTGTGTGTGTGTGTGTGTTGTCTGCATTTTGACACTGAAATTGTGACTGAGGTAGACTGGGGAATTACACATTTGTGAAGTACAGTGTTTGTAGTAAAGTTGGTATGTATGAATATGAGCACATGGATAAATTGCTTGTGTGTAATGTGTTGTCATGTGTTATGGACACGCAAGGTAGATAGATAGGTTTGAATTATGTTTTGCGTTGTTTGTGATATTTAAACATGTGACACACGGTGTGCATTATTTGTTGAATTAATGCCAGTTAGAATGGCTGCAAGAGATCACATCATTAGTTTTGTGTGTGTGTGTGTATGTGTGTGTGAACTATAAAGGCTAAGTGTTTTATTCTTAAGAAAATAATGATGCTCTATGGTGCTTATTTTCAGCGTTTGTGTGTGTGTGTGTGTGTGCGAGCAGATTGCATGCACACGTGTGTGTTTGCATGCGCATTTGTTAGAACAGAATTTGGGGATAGAGAAAGGGAGATGACTGACTGATGCAGGATACTTGTGACCCCGTGTAGGGGAAGCCAGCCTGACTAAGGGGTCTAGGCAGGGTTCACGTCATGTTCTTGATCTCTGTACATGAAAAGGAGTAACAAAAGGAGCCCTTTGAAAGTTATGTACTGTGTCAGTACTCCGTGTTACACCCAGGTTTTATTGCAATAGGTATGTATGTATTACCATTTCACACACTGAATACCAACAAACACATGAATTGAGGTTTTAGAAATCTTTATGTGATGTTACTTTTATTGAATCCATCCATGGTGAAGCTGTTTGACCAAAATATCTATTTGAGGTTAAGTTTTGGCATTTACCAATTGATAAAGGAATCAATATAAACAACAAAACGAATGAAGGTGTAGCAGCTGTTTGTTATGATATTTTTTACTAAATCCGTCCAAAGTATTTTACCGCGTCCAATTTTGGAGTGTTTGTTTTGACATTAAACAAATCTGTGTCTGAGGTATAGACAGCTAGTTGTAATGATATGTTTACTAAATCCGTCCTAAATATTGCATTGCATCCCACTTTTGGAATGATTGTTTTGATGCTTTTTAAAAAAAAAAACTGTATCTTGTGCTATTTCACACAATTTGATGAAGAACTAAAAAAAGATTGGAAGCTTTAAAGGCTGCCTTACTACCAAACTTGATAAAGATGCTTTCAAACTTATTGGTGGTTCATACCTGTAGAGATCACATAACTAACGAGGAAGTGAAAACCAGACTTTGAAATGCCATTGGGCCATATGAAGAGCTGACTTCAGTGAAAAAAACCCAAACTGCAGTCATACGGGTACGTCACACGAACATCTGGACTGGCCAAGACTGTCCTACAAGGAACAGTGCAAGGAGGAAATCTTTATGTGATGTTACTTTTATTGAATCCATCCATGGTGAAGCTGTTTGACCAAAATATCTATTTGAGGTTAAGTTTTGGCATCTACCAATTGATATAGGAATCAATATAATCAATATAAACCCTGTCCTACAGGGAACAGTGCAAGGAGGAAACCTCTTTACCTTAGACTGTCCAAGAAGTTTGGTACCTTCACCTTCACCTATCCAATACTGTAGCAGACGAAGAGGGAGACGAAGAGGCAGACAGAGAAAACGATTGGAAGACAACATCAGAGAGTGGACTGGCCTTGAGTGGAACGATGTACTACAGAAAGCAGAGGACCGCGGGGAGTGGAGGAAGCTGGTTGCAAAATCTTTAGTGGTGCCTCAACAGTCTGCTACAGTATTGGATAGGTGAAGGTGAAGGTACCGAACTTCTTGGACAGTCTAAGGTAAAGAGGTTTAACATTCCGTGACATACAATTATTGATAGTTCTCTATGCCTGTTTTTCATATCATTTTACATATCAAATTAACAACAACAGAAGTGAGTGCCCACTTTGAAAGCTATAGTTTTGTTCTTTGTATTTCTTGTGGGGGGGGGGGGGGGGGGGGGGGGGGGGAGGTGTTTGGGTTTTGTTGTTGTTTTGGGGGGGGATTTGTTTTGTTTTGGGGGTTTTTCTTTAGTGAATATGTCCACTATATATTTCATTTTTCCATCCAGTTTTGACTTCTTTTTATCTAAATATGCATTTCATGTTATTTTGCGCATGTAGATGATCAACAATGTATGCCTGTGAATCATGGACCCTGACTGCAGATTTGGAGAGAAGAGTACAGGCGGTGGAGATGAGATGCTTTCGGAGACTCCTTGGCATCTCCTACAAAGACCACATAAGCAACGAAAGCGTGCATAACAGAATCCAGCAAACCATTGGACCCTAGAGAACCTTCTAATGATCGTGAAAAAGCGTAAACTTAAATGGTATGGGCATGTCACAAGATCCAAAGGACTTGCAGAGACAGTTTTACAAGGCACTGTCCAAGGAGGAAGAAGAAGAGGCAGACCAAGGAAGAGCTGGGAGGATAACATCAGCGAATGGACAGGCCTAGAACTCAAGAAAACCCTGAGGAAGGCAGAACAGAGAGAGGAATGGAGGGAACTGGTTGTTGAGTCTTTGAGGGTGCCCCCATGGTCGTCAGACTACGGGACAGATAGATAGATAGATTGATGATCAACAATAATGAATGAAAGCTTTTAAAGTTAGAGTAATACCATTTTGGTTTAATCTGTCTGTACCATGAACCATACATAAAATTAATTGTCTAAAACACAGTCACACTCAGTTCATACTTTTGTTGTTGTGGTATGCATGCTTCACTGTTGTATTGGTGTGGGTGTGTGTGTGTTTGTGTTTTTAATTTTTTGTTTCTTTTTTTTTCATTCTTTTATTTCAAGGATAATGGAATAAGCACTTGTGTGCTTTTTTACATCCAGTCCCCATATGTATGCAGTTATGTAAATTTTGTTGTCCATTCCCACCGGCACACAATGGCCTACTCTTCCGAAAAGTGGAACGGGTTTTAACGTGTGTTCAAGATGTTTTGCGTACGTTCGCACACAGGACTTTGGTTTGTGTTTATGTGTGTGTGAGTGTATGTGTATGTGTGTGTGTGCATGTGTGTGTGTGGGGGTTTTTTTTTAATTGTTGTTGTTGTTGTGTTTATTTTGACATGGAGCTATTCATGGATGCTGTGATAAAAAATATATTACTTTTTTTTACCTTTTTCATTTTTTAATTAAAAAAAAAAAGTTTTAGTCATCTATAGATAATGTGATAAGAGAGTTACAACATTTTTTCTCTCTTTAGTTTAGTTTAGTTTTGTTTGGATTTTGTTGTTGTTTTTTTTGGCTGTTGTTGTGTACATTTTTGTATTTAATATGTTCCTGATCCAAGATAGCATATTGAAGAATATCGGTGCCTGTAGGATTTTATCATTATTTTTGTTTGTTGCCTTTTTTCCTTGCTGATGTGTAATAGAAACTGGTAAAAAAAAATGTTCAGTTAGTTGTTTTTTTCAGCTAATTTGGAGGTAGTTCAGCTATTGTTTTAGAAAATACCATCATGGTTTAGTCACATTTTTAGTTATTGTCGAAGCCGTATGCCAGTTTTTGCTTTGTTTTATTGGCGGTTTTCAGGAGAGGGTAGTGCATGTATGTTTTGTCCCACAATTTACGCCTCAGTTTTAATGTATTGAGTTGTTGGGTGTTCCTCACCTTAACACCCTGGGGGTCACTCAGAATAGTCCCTCTGACTCACTCATCCCACCTGGGAATCACTGTGAGATTGGAGTTCCACACTGGATGAGACGTTTGTGTGTAGGACTGTTTTCAAGTACCTCACCATATAGGCAGCTGTACTTCACCTTCAGAAATGTTCTTTTAAACAGCATCTTCAATGTGCATATTTGATCTTCTGCATGTGTGAATACATGAAGGGAATGAAGGCACTGGCAGGTCTGCACTTGAAGTTGACCTGGGAGATCGTAAAAATCCCCACCCTTCATTCACCAAGATTTCTATGGAAGACTTAATGGACCCATGGGATTGAAGTCTTAACTACTGGGCAATGCCTGTGCCATCCATCTTCTATCGGTATAACGACAGCAGATTTGTAACTGTGAATTAGTGATGAGATGGACCTCACTGTCAGTGCATAATTCAAGTTACTAGTCATAAAAGAATGAAAAACTTGCTTGGGAGGGGAGTTGCCCTCCTTTTTTTGTCTTAGAGATAAACTGTTAAGTGAAAATGCCAAGACTGTGGAAATATTTATTGCTTCAATTATTGTAACATCAAGAAAAGAGAATATTTTCTGAAATTATCACAATTTTTTATTTTTTTGGTTTTTTTGGGGGGGTTTCTTCTCTAAAGTGTTGATTTCATAAGACTCACAAGTTGACATATATAATAATAATAATAATAATATATATTTATATAGCGCTGAATCTTGTAAAGCAAACAAATCATATATATATATAGATATATATATATATTGACTCCTCGGCTAGAGCTCCGAGGTTCACCACTGGAAAGATTGTGCATATGTGACCATTGTAGCCCACCACGAACGTAACCACATTCCATCTTCAGGGATTGCTAACAGTTTAGGATGTATTGACTATAAGTTATGCTGATAATGCCGAGCAAAAGAGTTGAAATGTTTTATGTTACTATTTTTCACTGTGTCATATGCATTTGTATCCAGTCTTCACATTTTTTGTACACACACACACACACACACACACACATACACACACACACACATACACACACACACACACACACATACACACACACACACACACACACACACACATACACACACACACACACACACACACACATACACACACACACACACACACACACATACACACACACACACACACACACATACACACACACACATACACACACACACACACACACACACACACACACACAACACACACACACACACACACACACTACACACACACACACACACACACACATACACACACACACACACACACACATACACACACACACACACACATACACACACACACACACACACACACACACACATACACACACTTTTGTACGCGGCTGCTTTATATCTAATTTTTATCTCATCACAAAGTCTTTCTGTTTTATAGTAGAAGTATTGCATTCCATGACATTTTAGAATGGTTTACTGATGTGGGTATATATATATATATATACACCACTTTTTAAAAGGATTCACCATTGCATTTTTATATCTGACCACACCTTTGACCTTTTGTAGAGAGATGCTATGTATATACATCTATATATATATATATATATATACAATAAATCATTTTGATGAAATCTGGGCTTCTTCTTCACTTTTGATTGGTCATTGTCTCAACATGATTCTGTTCATCAACAAGAGAGATCCCCCGTGGGGACGCTGGGGACCTGTCAGTAGAAACAGCATCCCCACCTTCTGCAGATTCTGTGCTAGCAATTCCCTCTTTTCTATCCCTCTCTTTGTTTCTGCCTGGTTCCTTTTCTTCCTGTCACCTCTTTCTTGTCTATTTTCAGCCTCCTTGGTCCATTCTCCTGCCTTTTTTTCCCCAGGAAGACTTCAAAGACGACCATTCTCTCCCATGCAGAAGTTGGATGCGCTGGGCCTGACTTGTCAGGTGCTTAACGGCAGCACAACACATTTTTGCTCATATGACAAACAATAATAGTTGCTGTACGAGCATCCGACGAAGATGAAAACGAACAGGAGGGATGTAAGGAAGAACAGTCACTACTGTAGTGTTTGTCTGTGTTTGTTTGAGGGGGAGGGGTTGGTTTGGGGTTTTTTTGGCTTGCATTTTTACGATAGTACTTTTCTTTATTCAATGGATAACTCGTGGACTTGCTACAGATGTGCAAAAGAATTCCTAGTTGTGCCTGAATGTTTCAAACTGCGTGTGGTGGGTAAGTTCAACCTGGCGGAGCCCATCCCTCTCCAGGTAGCAGGATGCATGCTGGGTGGATGTCCTCCAGGTCACAGCTGACCTGCTTTTCTAGAATGAAAGGTGGAAGGGGCTTTAGCAAAGTGTGTGCAGGATGTAGCAGTTCTGCGCGTGGTCACACCTGGGCTGTGGTTTCTTTGTCCGACCCTCAGACAGCAACTGTTCTTGTCTGTCATACCAGCGACACACTGCTGCACTGCCGTGAAGTGCCCGACAGCGTCAACACGGGAGAGAATGGTTGTCTGTCAAGTCCTAGTGGGAAAAAGGCAGGGAAATTGGACCAAGAAGGCAGAAAATAGACAAGGAGGTGACAGGAAGAAAACAAACGAAAAATGACAGAAACAAAGAGAGGGATAGAAAAGAGGAAATTCCTAGCCCAGAATTTCAGGAGGTGGGGATGCTATTTATAGACTGACAGGCCCCAGGCCTCTTTATGAGGGAAGTGGTTTAGTCTCATCTGAAAGATTAAGGAGTTGGAAATTGCTGATTTCATGATGTTGAAGTTTGAAATCCTGTAAATGTCACTGTTGGTTCTTCTTTTGTAGACTGTGTATAGTTTGCATCATCAGAGCAATGCTAGCAGGGTATTTATTTCTCTCTCAGTTTATGTTGTTTTGTGTGTGTACATGTGTGTGTGTTTATTTTATTCCTTTATTTCAAGGATAATGGAATAATCACTCATGCGTTTTCTTACATCCAGTCCCCGACTGTGTGTAAGCGGTTTTGTAAGTTTTGTCATCCATTCCCACTGGCACACAGTGGCCTTCTCTTCTGAAAAGCAGAACCATGTGCACAAGATGTTCTGTGTGTTTTCCCACTCAGGACCTCTGTTTACAGTCTTCTCCACAGGACTTTTAGGGGGAGTGGAGTCAACACTGGTTTTAACTTCAGGTGGAAAAACCCCTTGAATGGGATTTGAACCTGGGTCAGCAGATCACAAGCGCACGTGTGTGTGTGTGTATGTGTTTCATACATGATACACATGTGTGACATGTAGCACTTGAGGTAAATGAACACTCTAACATCTCAATATGACAGTATCTACAGGTACATCATGACTCTGTTTATTTCTTGGCTGTTTTACACACACACAACCATTCTGTCAATAATGAACAAAAAATCACATATAGTCATCTTTTGTGATTTCTATAATCTTTTTCGCAAGGCAACAAACCATACTCAAAGCATGTTCTTGAAATTTAATAACTTATATGTGACCCGTTTTTACAAAAGGAGTCTTAAGGTATAATTGGGTCAAATTGAGTTGTTACATTTTCTGAAATCTACAGATCAATACCTTTCTTTTGATGTATGATACATTATTCTACCTATAAAACTGACAAAGTTATGAGTGTTTGAAATGGGTGACACAGCGATTTTACATTCTGAGAAAATCGGGTTTAAGTTTTTCACTACTCTAGCTAACTAACACCTTAGCAACGGGTACTTTCTATTCAACTGATGATGGCCAAATTTGGCACGGTGTTAAAACATACCATTTCACGGCATCAGACAAAAAATACTGTATATACTGACTGTCATTGCTGTGATATTTAGCTCACTCCCCCACCCCCCCCCCCCGAAAAAGGGCATGAAGTGGAAGAAGCTTGGACAGGGGTTAATGAGGAGACTTGCTAGTATCTGACTAGCATATTTCCAATAGAATGAACTTAGTCGGCTAAAAGCATGTAAAATCTAATAAATGATTCTTGGTTACATATGATTTAAAATATTACAATAGATTAATTAAAAATAATAATAACTACATACTCGGTTGTCTGTTATTCATTTCACACACACATTTTCCATTTGATTTTGTTGTTGCTTTAATAATTTTTAGATGGGTGGCTTTATAAAAGGCAACAATAGTGTTATGCATAGCTTATTCAATGTTGTCGTCTGGAAATAAAATGTTGACTTTAATATTTGCTCTCTCTCTCTCTCTTTCATACACACACACGCACACATACACGAACATCCATGCACAAATACATGCAAGTGAAATCAGACACAATCACACTCAATAGCATTTGATTGCTCAGAAAAAAAGAAAATAGATTATCAGTATGACACCATCCAGAGGGAACAGATGACAAAATACTGCATGCACACAGAGACTGCATGTAAAATAAACAATAGAGTACTCATTCATTTTCCTTGAATCAAAACAATCAAAGAAACACACACACACACACACACACACACACACACACATACACACACACACACACACACACACACACACACAGATTACTTATTCATTACCCTTGAAAGAAAATGATCTTTAAAAATAGAGAAGAAAAACCACACACTCACACATGCACGCACGTGCGCGCTGCGTGTACGCGTGCGTGCGGGAAGGATGAAAAAAAAGCTGTGTAAACTTCATCTTTTACCCTCAATAAAGATCATTTTGACTTGATCATTTTCTCTCACACACACACACACATGTTCATTCAGTTTAACAACCACACACACACACACACATATGACAGTCAAGTAAGTTTAAAACAGCCCCCACATTTTCTCATGTCATGCACTGACAGCTGAAATGCTAAAAGTCACCCCAGTAGTGTCATCCAAACAGTCTAGATCTGCAGCATTGATCTGTATGGATACCCATGTTTATTAACATTGCATACAGGTACCAGCGCTTCGTACATCTAACCTTGAACCCTAACACACAGATCGCAGTTCATTTCATTCAAGCCGACTGGCGAAGTTACTTGGAGCTTTCATCACGATCACGATCGTTTGATTTTTTGTCTTCACAATAAGATGCAGCAGAATATTTGGTAAACAATACACCTGGTTTTTACTGATCTGTTATTGGCAGAGTGGAAGATCAGCTAGAAATGAGCAAAATGCCCATTATTCTTTGCAAACAGCAAAGTTTCCCAGCCATGCGTTTCTTAAAATAGAACAGAGATGTCGCCGGTGAACCCCCTCCCAACCAATCATAGACCAGCTGCCTGTTGGTTACTACAGGCGGTGTGTGTCCTCAACTCTCATTGGTCGATCTTCTCGAGCTTTCAAGTTTTGTTTATACCTAATTAACTCAAAACAGTATTTCTGATTGGTTAGATTTCACGTAAAGACTGTCTGAAATGGAAAATATACATCACAGCCTTTCCAATGGTGTATGACATGTGTGGGGCCCTGTCAGGGGTAAGGATAACGAGATGACTGAAATCGTGGTCGTAAAGAGGGCACTGGAAAACTGCTGTAGGGTGGGTCGATAAAAACTGTTTAAAAACACATTTTAAAATCATATCTAACCTTTTCAAACACATAGATAGGAAATTCAATGGCTACAGATTCCATTTTTGTTGAAAAGTCAAAATTGGCAAAGTGGACGGCACCTTCCCTTTTTTGGGCCTCTCTCCTTTTCACTGCGTGCGAGTTAAGACTCATTTCGTAAAAACGGGTCACATATACAAATTCAAAACAACAAAAAAAGCTTGCATAACAATGAATATGAGTACACACACGCACACAAGCGTAGACATCACAAGCAATAACAGGCATCCAGAGCGAATGGATTTTGCGTAACACACTCGCATTATTCACACATACATATAAATTTCATGAATGGAAACACTTATGCAATATAAAAATATGGTATGCGAGCCTATAAGCATACATGCATTTGAAACACACACACACACATGTATACAAACAAACACACATGTATACAAACACACATGCACACACATGTATACAAACACACACATACATGATGACTTTCTTACACAGTGTCTCTACAGGCAAAAAAGACTGTGGATGTTCAAAATCAAAAAGACAGGAATGACAAGAAACACAAGGCATCAAGTAACAACTGTTCATGCACACATGCATGTGCACACACAACACCCAACAACACTGAATCTTCTTACCCCTTCGGGGACGTGGGGGGTATCACTCACACACACACACATATCTCACACATGATTCACAAGTTTACACATCTACCTATCTCACACACATTCCACAGACACATCCATATAAAATCTCACGTGATGCATAGACATCCACACAACACCTCACACACATTAAACAAAACACATTTCACAACGCATCACCTCACACATTTCACAACAAACACATTTTCACAACACATCACCTTGTACACGTCAAAACATATCACCTCACACATTTCACAACACATTATCTCACACATTTCACAACAAACACACATTTCACAACACATTACAACACACACATCTCACAACAAAACACACACACACACACATCACAAAAGAGCATACACAAGTCACAAACATGTCTCACACATTTTACAACACATCTCACACCAAATTCCCAACTCCATCTCACACACATTTCACATCACATCTGCCATGCAATACACAAACACATTTCACATCACATCTGCCATGCAATACACAAACACATTTCACATCACACCTCCCATGCAATACACAAACACATTTCACATCACATCTCCCATGCAATACACAAACACATTTCACATCACACCTCCCATGCAATACACAAACACATTTCACATCACACCTCCCATGCAATACACAAACACATTTCACATCACACCTCCCATGCAATACACAAACACATTTCACATCACATCTCCCATGCAATACACAAACACATTTCACATCACACCTCCCATGCAATACACAAACACATTTCACATCACACCTCCCATGCAATACACAAACACATTTCACATCACACATCTCCCATGCAATACACAAACACATTTCACATCACATCTCCCATGCAATACACACACACATTTCACATCACACCTCCCATGCAATACACACACACATTTCACATCACATCTCCCATGCAATACACAAACACATTTCACATCACATCTCCCATGCAATACACAAACACATTTCACATCACATCTCCCATGCAATACACAAACACATTTCACATCACATCTCCCATGCAATACACACACACATTTCACATCACACCTCCCATGCAATACACAGACACATTTCACATCACACCTCCCATGCAATACACAAACACATTTCACATCACACCTCCCATGCAATACACAAACACATTTCACATCACACCTCCCATGCAATACACAGACACATTTCACATCACACCTCCCATGCAATACACAAACACATTTCACATCACATCTCCCATGCAATACACAAACACATTTCACATCACACCTCCCATGCAATACACAAACACATGTCACATCACACCTCCCATGCAATACACAGACACATGTCACATCACATCTCCCATGCAATACACAGACACATGTCACATCACACCTCCCATGCAATACACAAACACATTTCACATCACACCTCCCATGCAATACACACACACATTTCACATCACACCTCCCATGCAATACACACACACATTTCACATCACATCTCCCATGCAATACACAAACACATTTCACATCACACCTCCCATGCAATACACAAACACATTTCACATCACACCTCCCATGCAATGCACAAACACATGT
>CM054154.1:4548393-4571720 GCA_028751875.1 Rapana venosa
TTTCCCTCCTTTTTGGGAAAAAGGAAGAAAAGAAAATGAGCGTTTTCGAAAAATCAACTAAAGTTATAATCAAAGTCAGGAAGGAAAATGAATTATTGAAAAAAAAGATAGAGTCGCTGGAAAATAAGTATTCTGACTTTATCGGATATATTAATCATCTCGATCACATAGTCAAGGCTGAAAAAGAACTCGGCAACTCACTAGAACAGTATACGCGAAGGGACACTATGAAGATAATTAATCTGCCCCGAGATTCGAAACAGGAAACATCAGAAGAAACTGTACAAAATGTGCTGGAACTGATACAGAAAAAGTTGAATGTCCGTTCATTCCAGGCCAGTGAAATCAGCATTGCACACAGAGTGGGCAAATTTATCACAGGGCAGAACAGACCAGTGATAGTTCGCCTCACAAATATAAAAATAGAATCAGACAGCCGAAAAAAACTTGCACAACAAAAACTAAACATTTTCATTAAGGAAGATCCTACCAGGCTGAATTATCAGAGACTTGTTCGCATCAAACAACACTCAGTAGTTCTTTCAGCTTTGTCTATTCAGGAGCAATTGTACTGCAAGCTGCTGAACCTTCGGGTGATCAGTATTGAAGAGGGCGATGTGGACAAAATTGACAGAGTGTTTCAAGAATCCCCTCTGTCCACGGAGCAGTATCATCTGCAGTGGAAAGCAACATCAGGGCCGAGTGGGGAAGGAAGGGAGCAGGCAAGAGGGGGCGGGCGCCTGGGGAGGGAGCAAGAAGGCAAGAAGCGCGCGCATCAGCCATCAGCAACCCAAAGCCCGGAGCCCTCATCACCTCCTCCGAGAAGCGCTGTGGACAGCAACCAGGACAGTCAGAGGACTCCGGGACACCTCCGCCCTGCACCGGACCCTGGAACAGGCGCCAGAGACAAGGGGCCCTGGCCATGCAGAAAACCACATGGACACCTCCTTCATTGTGCATCAAAGCTCTGCAGCCGTTGAAAACATGTTCAATGTCTAAACCCACGTTACAATTACGCTCCCTGTGTGGTAGCCTTTTCCCTTGAGCCATCTCTCTCTCTCTCCTTTTCTCTCTCTCTCTCTCTCTCTCTCTCTCCCCTCTCTCTCTCTCTCTCTCTCTCTCTTTTCTCTCTCTCTCTCTCTCCTATGGCTCCTGTTTTATTTATCTACAATATAGCAAGATATAGACCTTGCATTTTCCAGAAGGAATAATAGCAACATGCGTGAATACCTTTACTATTCCCTGCTGAAATCATGATCAAATACTCCCCTTGCCAACCTTCCCCTCCATCCCCTTCCCCCTGCCCCTTACTATAGGTGTGTGTGTGTGTGTGTGTGTGTGTGTGTGTGTGTGTGTGTGTGTGTTGTATGCAAGTATGCAAGTATATGTATGTGTATGTATATGCATATTATGACCAATTCTGTGCATTACTGTTAAAAACGAATTACATGTAGATGTACAGGTAACACCACAGTATTACATAATAATTCACAGGTTATTTAAAGTATGCAAAGTTTGATTACAAACCCTCCTTGTGCGTGCGTGTGCACAAACTAATCAATGAGAGGGGGTTAGAGGGGAGTAGGGTGGGGGTGTGGGAGGCGAGGGAGAGACAGGAAGGAGCATTGCTGGTGGTGGTGGTGTTTGGAAGAAAGCAATGTACTAAAGGTTGTCAGGGAGTATGGGGTTGGGTGGCTGCACGAGGGAGGCAAAGGGGAGTTAACCTTAAAACCTCCAGTTTTCACTTTTCCAGGAATGTTGCCAAAAACATTGGCACAGGAGAAAGATGTGTTGTATAAATCGTGAAGTCGGGGACTTTGTCACTCTGACCAAAGAACTCTTGTCAAGGAGTACTTCCATGTGCTGTGCACTATTATACACTTTTGATTTTGTCTTTTGGGGTGTTCGTTTGTTTGTTTGTCTTTAATCACTTTAAAACACCTATTTTCTATCTGTTCTTATGATTGTAAAATTTGCTTCTGTCTATCTAGTCTGCACAATGATTGTAAACGCGATTCTTGTGTGTGTATTTGTGTTGGGAATACCAGCTCCAGGGAGACCAGGTGGGTGTTTAAATTATTGGGGAAAATTTTTTTGAGATTTCCCCCCCCCTTGTCCTTCCCTTTCCCAAAAACCTTTTTCCCCCGGGGGGGTTTTTTTTTTTCCCCTTTTCCCAAACCCCTTCTTTGGTTGTTTTTTAAAAACAATTTACAAAGTTTGGGGATAATTTTCCAAAAGGGGGAAAATTTTAACCAAAATTCCGTTTTCCCCTTTAAAAATTTCCCAAAAAATTTAAAGGAAAAATTGTTGAAATTCCCCTAATCCCCTTTGCCCCGACTGGGGGTTTTTTTGGGGGGTTTTTGGGGGTGTGATTTTTAAAATTTTGTTTTTGCTTTTTGTTCTTTTTTGTTTTCAAATTTCACTTTAAAAACACCATTTTTCCAAAAATTTGTTTTTAAGTTGAAATTTTCCCCCCTTTGTCATCCTCCCCCGCAACAATAAATTTTAAAGGGATTTGTGGGGGGGTTTGGGGTTGGGAAAAAACCCCAGGGGGCCCCATCCCGGGTTGGAAAAAATTAAATTGCTTACAAAAAATGCATTTTGAAAAGTAACCGAACTTTATATTATTGCCCCAACACTACTGAAAAAAGGACTACCATCTCATTACACCCTTTGAACTGTCAAATTGAAAATGCACAAAAAAGACTGATGTCTTCCATTTTTTAAAGAAAAAAGATTTTTTCATAATGTTTACAAGATACCCCTTTGATAGAAACTAGAAAAAAATAGCCCTGGTGGGGGTATTTTTTTTTCATCATAAAAAATCAAATGCCGGGGGTTTTTGGGGCATTCTTTTAAAAACAACTTTGTTTTTTAAAATTTAAAAAGAGTTCAAAGAGAAAAAGGGGAATGTTCTGATGTTCCCGTTTAAAAACCATGGAACATGACATTTCATTTGGGTTAATGAAATTTGGCCCCTTAATAAGGACATGCCAGAATTTTATGAGAAATTTAAAAATCAATAAGAAGTTTCAAAACACCTTTTGAAATAGAGGGGGGAAAAAAGGAACCCGACTAGACCCTACATTTGATTATGACGGCTATAAAAAAGTCAAAAAACCAAAATTCTCAAGAAAAGGTTTCCTCCAGATAGAAAATAAGGCCTTTAAACAACTTTTGGGAAAATTTAAAAAACCCAAAAATTTTGAGAATACATTTGGGCGTAAAACATCCCCACCTTGAAAAAAGGGAACTAATTTTTTTTTGCTTTCTCAAATCAAATTTTTTTGCGTAGATAAACCTAACTTTCCATACAGAATTTTCTGATTTTTTCCCAGGGGTCATTTTTAAGTTTTAAAATTTAGTGAAGAAAATTTAAAAAGGGGGAATTTTTAAAAACCCCACTCCTTAAAGATCCCAAATTCGACAAAAATTAATAGGTTATTAAAGAAAACAATTAAAAAATATGCAGCACCTCACTATAAAGGGCAGAAATTAAAAAATTTTCCCATTTTCTTTTTAAAATTACAATAGCGGGAAAACATTTTTTGGATTTTTGCTCATAAAAAAAGATCACAAAACCAATCTTACGCAAAAGGAAAAAAATTTTTTTAAAAACAAAGAGGGGGAAATAAAATAGGGGCGTGAAATAAGTTTTAATTGAAAAACTTGAACATAAAACAAAAAAGGGTTTTTAAAAACAAACAAACAAATTTTAAAATGAAGACTAAGAAACAGACATTTTTAGGGGGAGTTCTACAAAGGGTCAAAACCCAGATGGGGGGAAATGGGAAAAAATGTCAAAATATTTGAAATTTTTGGAAAAAAAAAAGACATTATAAAAAATAAGCATTTTTTCCCCCCTGACTGCTAAAAAGGGGAGAAGTCTTAAAGGGAATCAAGGGAAAAAATGACAGAAAAAAAGGTTTTATGAAAGCCCAAATTTAAAAAAAAGAGGGGAAAAGGGGTTTGGGTGAGAAAAAAATAAGTCTGACACAATTTTTCCAAAGCAGCAACTTAACCAAACACTCTTGGGGGGAAAAACCCTTGCAAGAAGCGGAGTGGCCAAAAAAGCACTTTAAAAAAAGGGCAAAATCCGGTCCTGAGGGTTTTTAACCCGCAAAATTTTTTTTAATTTTTTTTTTGGAAAATTTAGGACCATTTGTAGCCCAAATTCCCCAAAACAAAAAAAATTGGGCAAAAGGCAAGTTGTAAAGCACAAAGGAACAAAAACTATTTTTTCCCTACCCCCCAAGAGTGGTAAAAAGAAATTTTTAAAAAAACTGTAAAACCATTGCCTTTTTTTGATAAATTTTTTTTAATTAAAAAATTAAAAAAACTATTTTTAAATTTTTAATTATTTATTTTTAAATTTTTATTAATTAAAATTTTTATTAAAAAGATTAAAACCTTTTTTTTTTCCCAAAATTAATCAAAAAAGCCCAAAAAAGGATTTCCCCAAAAAAAATTTTTATGGGGAAAAACCTCAAAACTTATTTAGGCCCTTATTGTTTTATCTAAAGCATAAACATTGCCTGGTTTTTAAATTTCTAAAAATAGTTTTTTGAAAAGCGTTCAAACCCCTTTGACTGGAAAATTCAAAAAAAGGGTTTTTTAAAACGTTTTGGTTTTTGGGCAAAGCCCTTTTCGGGGGTCAAACCTTTCTTTAGGGTATCAAAACCCTAGTATGTGGAAAATGGACAGTGTTCACCCTTGGTTAAAGAAATTTTAAAGAGGCTGCAGACAGGGTGATCCTGCCACCGAACTTGTTTTATTTCTTTCATTTTGGGGTTATTCGCCATAATGATAAAGAAATAAACATTTTAAAAGGGTTAACTTTAAAGGTATTACTATAAATAAATGCAGAGTACAAAATTTAATTTTGCAGAAAATACACAACTGGTTAATAAAGGTGACAAAGAGCCCTTTCGAAACACAATGAAAAAACTTGGGTCAGTTTTGGAAAAGTCCCCCAGGACTTTTCATAAATTTTTAAAAAAAAAAAACCCGGTTTTATTTTGGGAAATATGCAAGCTTGTCAACTTGAAATACAGGGCTAATTTGGGAAAATAAATAGGAACCCCAAACTTTTTTTAAGATTCTGGGATTTTGGGGTTCCCCAAGCTGTATTTGTCAATGTATTAAATTTGTTTTACACAGACCCTTGAAACAAAACTTCATTTCATTTGGTTTTAAAAACATTTTAGCCCCTGGGGAGGAAAGGGGTTTTAAAAAACCTTATTCTACCAAAACTGGTCCCCCTTTTTGGATTTTGCTTCCAAACCTCCAACAACCAATACAACTTTCAAAGCAATTTTTTTAATTTCCCGGAAACAAAAAGCAGGATAGGAATAACAAAAAAACTAAAAAAAGAAAAATGTAAAGGGGGGGCCTTGGTATCCCCTCTTTTGGGGTTTTTTAAATCAACCCCTTTAAAACTAAATGGGGATTAAAAAAATTTTTGAAATCTGGTAAATCAAATGGAAATTTTTCATTAAAAAGGGTTTCCCCAGTGGGCAAGATTGAATAAAAGGGTTCCGTCTCCCTTGAACAAACTAAAAGTAAATCCCCTTTTTTTTTGAAGCAAAAAAAAACCGAGTTTAAAATTTTAAAGAGAAAAGAAAATTCTCTGAACCTCTGGCGAAAACTTTTTTTTTATAAGGGTTATTTAAAGTTAAGGGGAAAACATTTTTAAAGGATGAAAAAGGATATACTGTTTGCTGACTGGTTAACCCAAAATGAACGTTTGATTTAAAACATTTCAGAAACGTTTACAATTTTAAAAACAAATGCCCTTTGGAATTTTTGGGTTTGCTTACGTGCTTTTAAATGGACTATTTTACAAGTCGAATTAAACTTTGGGCGGGGTTAAATTTAATCAAAAGCCCAGGGTCCCCAATCCCTCAACACCTTGCTGGGTTGATAAAAGGGACAAAAGTGAGTTAAAATATTTTATTTTCGAAGATACCACCCCAAAACTGCGGAAAAAAAAGGAACTAAAGAGATTAGTTTGAAGTTAAAGGTCAAAAAACTTCTCTCATGTACAAAAAATTAAAAAAAATAAAACTGAAAGGGGTTTCAGATAAAATCATTCACAAAATATTTTAAAAACTATTTTTGCTTGCAAAAGAGGTTTTACTAAAAATTTATAAATGTACTTTTTTGCAAAGACCCAAGGGAAAAATAGAACCCCTTTTTTTTGACCCAGGGAATAAAACCATCAGATTTTTGGCCTGTTTTGCAAAATTTTCAAATTTTTTTAATAGTAAAAAAATTTTAAAGTCTAACAAAAAACTGGTCATATTTGGTTAATGATACACGCACAGTTCTGATGAACACGGGAATTATATTTTTACTTGTGAAAAGTTCTTCTTTTATAAGGTCCAATTTGAAAAAAAAACCCCCAAGGGGTTTGCACCCCTTTAGGCGCACGTAAAAAAAAAATATGATACAAACCATAAAATTGCCAGAGTAAACAAGCAATTTGTTTTTTTTCCCAAGAAATGGCATTTCAAATAAGCCTCTTTTAAAAAGACATCTAAAATACCAGTTAAAACTCAAAGGGCATAATTTCAAAACTCAATGGGTTTTGCCCCAGTGGGAAATTTAATGAAATTTTTTTTTAATACCATTTAAGAGTATGGGAAATAACTGTGGCATGTATTTTTTTTATTATTCATAAAAATGGGGTTTTGAAAAGTAAAAATAAAAAGGAATAAAGAGGGGGGAAAAAGGGAAGAAGAGGAAAAAAACGACCTATAAGGCCCTCAGTTTTAGTAGACTTTTCCAAGGAGTCACTTTTTTCCCCCGGGGAATTTCGTCCCTGGCTGTATGACAGAAGGCCCGGCCCGCTGTTCTCTGGGTGTCTATATATATAAAAATAAAATATAAAATATATAATATAAAAAATATATATAATATATTTTTTATAGGAAAAAAAAAAAAAAAAAATATTTTATTAAAGTTAAAATTTTTTTGTTTTTTTTTTGTTTTTTGTTTTTGTGGTGTTTTGTGTGATTTTTTTTTATTTTCGTGGGTTTTTTAAAAGGGTTTTTGGGGTTTTTTGGGATTGTTTTTTAATTTTGACCCTTTTTCCCCCTTTTTTTTGATGTTTTTTGTAAAATTTGGGGGGGTTTTTCAAATTAAATAATGGCCCCAAAAAAATTTAAGATTTTTTTAAAAAGGCTATTCTTTATGTAAAATTTTTTAGGCCACTGTATTTTCAGTGCCCAACAAAGGGAAAGCCAAAAAAAAAAAAAGTCCTAAAAAAATTTTTAAGGCCATTTTTTTCAGTACCAAAAAAAGGAAATGCCAAAAAAAAAATCAAAAAAGCACGGTAATTGGGTGTTTAGTATGAAAAAAAAAGGAAAAAATTTTGGGCAAATTACTGTACATCCTTTTTTGGTTAGTATGAAAAAAGAATATAATGCTGACTACCACCCGTAAAAAAAAAAAAATTTTAAATTCCCTTTTTTTTCCAATAATTTGGGAAAAAACACTCCTGTGGTTTTTTCCCTTTAAAAAAAAACTTCCTGCGTTTTGTACCACAAATTTAAATCAACATTTAGACTTTTGCTGACAAACACCCTTAAACCCCTTTTTTAAATCTGAAAGGGGACCCCCCAAAATTAACCTGGCCTAACCCTGTGCCCCCATGTTAAAAGAAAAAAAAAGGGGGCAAAGCTAGGGTGTATGCGGGCCAGGTCCTTTCCCGCTGTCCCCTTAATCATCCGGGAGGAAAATTTGGGGCCTGGGGGCCCTCATTCTGAAAAGCCCCCGGGCCCCCTGGCCCTTTTCCCCACGTTGGGACTTCAAAGAAGCCATTAAAAAAGTTTTTCATAAAAAAGAATTCCATTTGCACGGAAAAAAAGGGTAGAAAATGAACTGGTTTTGGAAAAAGGGGAAAAAAAAGGTAAAGAAGGATGAAAAAGAGAAGAGAGAGAGAGAGAGAGAGAGAAGGGGAGAGAAGAAACTTTAAACTTGAAAATTTGGTTTAAAATTTTTTAGGGTTTTGTATGCCTTTCACAAAAAAATAGGCAAAGGGGAAAATTTAAGAAAGAATACATTTCAAAACCTGACATATTCAAAAATTAAAAAAACAGCATGGCATGGGATCCACATCATGGAACAAAATTTTGGGTTTTAAAAATGCCTCAGTCTTTTACTCACCCTATGAAACAAAAATTTACTGGGGGGCAGGCCCGGGCACAAGGAAAAAACAAACTTTTAAAAAGGGGTTTCCCCTTTCCAACAAGTTTTGGGAATGGCAACCCAATTTTTTTTCACTCAACTGGAAATATCCATTTTTGTGGTTTTTTTTTGTTTTATTAAACCCTTCAAAAGAGATAGGGTAAAAAACCGACTGAAGCCAAATACATACTTTTCAACAAAAAAAAAAACAACTTTGGGGCCCCCTTCCCGCTTTGGCCCAGCCAAACCCAAAATGGGACACTTTTAAAAGAAAACAAACAGTTTTCCTTTTGTCGGCTTTTTTACCCTTAAAAACTCTCTACGGAAAAAAAGAAAGTGGTTTTAGGGTTTTTTTTCCCTGGAATGACAATATAATATGGGGGTTTTTGCTGGCTGAATTTTTTTTTCAAGTAAAGAAGTGCAAAACCGTAATTCTATCCAGCGTATTACAAAAGGGGGCATTTTTTTAAGGACCCGCATGGAAAATTTGGGGGGAAAGGGGGAAAAATTTCCCGGGATCCCAAATTTGGGGAAGCGACACCAAAACATTCACATGCACTTTAATTTAATACACTAAAACATAACAAAACACAAAAAATACCCATAACACACAGCCCTAGTAAAACCAATACAATAAACAGCACAACATAGTATTTTCACAAAACATAACAGCAAAAACATCGGGACACACACACATAAACAACCCGAATATAATTTGTTGGGAAGGGATTGGGGCCTGACCTACCCCAAAAGGGGTTAGAACCGGGGACTACTGCCTGCACTGCCTCAATTTCCCATTTCAAAACTTTTCCCCTTGGGGTGCCCCCAAAGGGGGATAGGGGAAAGGAAAATTAATAAATTTTAAAAAACCCTTTCCCTCTTGATGGGGCAATAAATACCCCTTTTAAACCCCACCCCTTTTTTTGCAATACCATTTCCCCTAGGCCACGCCCCTTTTGTGTGTGTGTGGGGGTTTTACCCGTTTTTTGGGGGAAAGCTTTTAAATGTTAAAAAAGGGGTTGCCATTGCCATGTGGGCCCCTTTCAAAACATTTTACCCACAGCTTTCTGTAAAAGGGGCTTCTAGCCTGTGTTTTGTTTTTAGTGGTTTTGAGTGTTTTGTTTTTTTGTGTTTTGTGTGTTTTGTGTTGGGGTGTGTGTGTGGGGGTTTCAAAAAGGGGGGTTTTCTAAAGCTTTCCCCACCCAAAACAATAAAATGTTTTTTTGTGTTTGTGATTTTTTTTTCACTGTAAAACATATTTTCCCCCAAAGGTTAATTTAAAACCCTCCCTTTTTTTATGTGGAAAAAAACAAAACCCTTTTTTTGTTCACAAAAAACTTTTAAAAACCCAAAAGGGTTTCTTTTCAGAACCCCACACCTATTTGTGCGGTCTTCCCCTGAAACAAGCTTAGAAAAACTATTCTTTTTTTACAATGCCAAAGCTCTGCGAGCCCGTCATTTCCCATAAAAATAAAGTTACTTCCCATTTTAAAAAACCGTATGTATTTTTAAACACCACTTGGGCCCGTCAGAGGGGTTGGCTAAAATAAATTCCCCAAACGTCCAATAAAGTTTCTCCTCCTGTATTTTTATTGTTGTGCAGTGTCCAAAAGAAAAAAACAATGAAATCAAAATAAAATTTTTGGTTTCAAATGTTTGTAATAAACTAAAAACAAATACATCTTTTCCCCCACCAAATCTTCCCCCCCCCTATTAGAGAACAAAAGGGGGTTTTTAGGGGGAAAAAAATTTAAATTGGAAAACCATTTTTCACAACCCTTTTTTTATTTTTTTTCCTTCTATGTTGAGGGGTGCATCCCCTCACTACAAATAATTTTTTTTTATGGTTTTATCATTTTCTTGCTCTTTCCTTTTCTGAATGGTTTTTTCTTTTTTCTCTGCCAAAAGGGGTCTTTTTTGGCCATGCAGCTTTTCATCAACTTTTACCGTTTAAAAACCCCAACCCATATTTAGATGTTTTGGTTTTTCATAAACCTTAAAATAATTTTACATGCAAAAGGGTTTGCTTGTAAGACCTTTTAAGGAATTGGGGTTGACCGACCAAAGTATTTTTTTTACCTCATCAAAGGCGGGGATTTAAAAACCGGGGGCATAGACTTAAATTTTGGGTTTTCCCTCTGGAACACCTTCACAAAAAAAATGCCTTTTGTGTTGTTGTTACTAAGCAAAATAAAGGGGGAAAAAAATTTCCAAAAGTAGCCCGAGTAATCTCCCCTTTTTAAAAATTTCCCTTGTTTTAAAAATTTCTTTCTTTTAAAATTATTTTTCCCCCCCAATCCCAGGGGAGGGGAAAGTTTTCCCCAAAATTTTTTTTGGAATCCCGATGGTTTTCCCCTTAAGGAACATTTTCTATATCATTTTCATTTTTTATGATACATCCCTTCATTACTTTCATCATTAAACCTTTAACCCCTTTAAACGCTTTAAAGGTTCCCCCCATTTTTTTCATCCCCTGTTTTCTTTTTTTTGAAAACAAGGTAACCAAAAAAATTGAATCCACTTGATCCTTTTAAAAGGGGGTTTTATAGGTGGGCCTTTTGTTTTTTAACAAAAATAAAAATTGTTTTTTTTAAAATTTTGTTAGTTTCCCCCTTTTTAATTTTTTGTTGGAAAGGGCAGAATATATAAACCAATTTTCCCAAAAGTTGGCCCCTTAGAATTTCATGTGAAGAAATTTTTGAATTAGGGGGTTTTTTTGTTTATGGGTTAATTTTAAGATAATTTTAATACTGTTTCCCAATTTTGCTACCGCTTCTGTCCTAAACCCCATCCTGCCGCCCCGGGTTTAAAAATGAAACCCAAAACCTTTTTTTGGGAAACCAAAAACAAAAGCAACCACCCCTTGGGGGGACCCCAAAAAATCAATTTAACCCTTAAATTTTTTGCTTTAACCCTTAAAACCCCCTTTTCAAGAAAAATCTTGGGGGTTTAAAAAAGGGGTACAAACCCTTTCACTTGTTTTGGGAAAAAGGATTTGCCCTTTTAACAAATAAAACCCTTTTTGGATTTTAAGGGGAAATTTTTGAATTTGGTTTCCAACATTTTTTATTTTTCTTTTTTTAGGGTTTTCCCAACTTAAAAGAAAAAGTTTGGTTTGGATTTTTTTAAAAAAAAAATTTTTTGGGGTTTTTGACCTCAAATTAAAAATTTTTTTTAAATTTTCCCCCTTTCCCCTTAAAAAACAAAAGCCGAAAAAAATTAGCCAAAACAAAAGCCCCGCTCTGATGGGCCCCCGTGGGATTAAAGGGAGCCCCCAAACAAAAAAAAGGTTTACCAAAGCCCAGGTCCCCCCTACTGGAAAAGCTAAGGTAAACAAACCAATTTGGGCTTTTTTCGGGGTTATCCCAAATCAGAAGGACTGGGCCATTTTTAGTGAAGGGGGAAAAATCCCGCCAAACCAATTTTTGTTTTTTAAAAGGCCCCCCTAGTTTTGGGAAAGGGTGTTTTTCAAAGCCGCCTTTTTAGGTAACTTTTAAAAAAACCAAATTTTAACAATTTTCAACACTTTTCCGTTCTTTCTCATTTTCTCCCCCCCCTCTGGGTTTTTTTTTTTTCCTTTTCCCAATCCAAAACTTTTCTCTGTATAACCCAAGGAATTTAACAAAAAGTTTTTTGATCTTTTTTTATAAAAATTAAAAAAAATAATGAAAATTTACATAAGATAAAAGAATTTTTTCCAAATTCAAAAGAAAACCCCCAAGAAAAGCTTTTTTTCATTTTTGATTTCACCCAAAATTTACAAATTTTAAAAAACTAAAAAAAACAAAAAACAAAACAACAGCAAACCCCAAACAAAACAACAAAAAACACCCCACAACAAAAACACTCAACAAAAACCACCACAAAAAACAAAGGGACAGGTGTTTTTCCGTTTTTCCCTGGGGTGGGAAAATTAAAAAAACTAAAAAACCCACAAACAAACAAAATTCCCCCAAAACACACAGTTGCCCAAAAAACGGAAACTAGCCCAATTTTGGAAACGCTTCCCCAACAGCCAAAACACGCACTAAGCCTTCCCCCGTCCCAAAAAAAGGGGTTTCAAGGGACTCAAGGGTACAAGGGCCCTTAAAAAACTCCAAAATTTTCCCCACACAAAACCCATGTAGGAAACAGTGGGTAAACCTTGGGCAGGGAAAAAAAGAAAATAACGCATCCTTTTCAAATCCGCGTGGAAGCCGCAAGTTTAAAAAAACAAACAACAAACAACACAACCACAAATAAAAGAAACAATTCCCCGGATTCAAAGAAAACAGAAAATAATAAAATTTTAATTTTTAAAAAAATAAAAATTTTTCATTAACAGCCCCCTGGGGGTTTTCCATTGACCCCCTTTTACAACACACCCATACACACCACCACCACCTTTTCCTCACCCAGGGACGGGGGTTTAAAAAAAAAATGGCTCCAGCGGGCCACAAAAAACAACCCCCCCCACCCCAAAATTCGGGCACCTTTTAAATTCCTTTTTTGGTGAAAAAGAAGTTTAAATTTGGGAAGACAAACAATTTCTGGTGACCCAAAAAATTTAACCCCAACCCCCCGGCAAGAATTGGGTGGACAATCATCTCAACCTAATTTCGTTTTGGGGAATTACATTTTTTTGTGTTAAGTGTGGGTTTTAATTTTTGTTTTTGTGTGTAATCGTTTTGTGGTGGTTTTTGTGTTGGTTTTTCGCAAGAAAAATTTTGCGGGGGGTTTTTTATTTAAAAATTTTTGTAAAATGAATATCAAGGAAAAAAGTTTTTGGTAAAACGGGGAATTTAATATTTAAAACATATAAAAATTTATACAAATTATTTTTATACATATAAAAATCTTTTAAGGGGTTTATTATTAAAAAAATATTTTAATTTTTTACATTTTAATAATTTTATAAATCCTCCCAAAAGGGTTTGGCCCAAAACCCGTTATTTAAAAAGGGTTTTAAACCCCCAAAAGCATAATCTACCCCAAAAAGGTCATTACCCCTTTTAAAAACCCCGTCTTTCAATTTTTCTTTTAGAAAAATTTAATGGGTGGGTTCCCCCGACCCAAAAAGCCCTTTGTGCACCTTTAAATTGGGGAAAAATTTTAGGAAATTTTATCATCTTTTTTCTGTATGAATTAATTGTAAAATAAATGCTTTTTACTTTGGGGAAAAATTTTTTTCTTAAAAATAAAAAAATATTTTTTTGTTTGGGGTTTTGGGAATTTTCCCGGAGTTTTTAAACCCCTTCCTTTCCTTTAAAACAAACAAAAAAAAATTAGGAAACAGTGTTTGATTTTTTCCCTTTTCTTGGCCCGAGGCCCCACCCCCCCCAAAAAAAAAAGTTTTAAACCCTTTCCCCCTGCTCGGCTAAGGGGGGAAAAAACAGGGTCGTTTTGGGTAACCAAAATCAACCAATGGCATGGGTGTGGGCCGGCATCCCCGGTTGGGAGTTTGGGCCACACCCAGGGGGGAAGGTGTTAGAACCCATTTTTATGCCCTTTTAAAAAAAGGCTTTAAAAATTTTCAAAAGATCCCTTTGGCCCTTTTTCTATTCCCTTTTCCCTTTTCCCAAAACCCCTTTCCCCTGGCCTCTTTTATGCCCCTTTCTTGATAAACCAACCAATTTTTCAAAAGAAAATGATCATTTAAAAAAGGTTTTGAATCAGATGGGGACAAATTTTAAAACTACAAACTCAAAAAACCAAAAATTTACTTTTTTTTTCCATTCCTTTTAACCATCTTTTTTAAAAAATTTAACTAACCCCCAAACCCCCAAAAAACCCAAAAAAAAAACCCCCAACCAAAAAACGTTTTCCACTCCCCAAAACCCCAAACAAGCCCCACCAAAAAAAAAGGTGGTTTTTTTTCCCTTTCCTTTTTAATTTAAAAAAATCACCACCCCAAAACAAACAACCCCTCCCCCAAACACCAAAAATTGGCCCCCTTTAAAATAGCCATCTTTTCCCTTAAAAGCCGACCCGCCTGGGGCAATCCCTACAAAGAAAACCCAAGGCCCCGGGGGAAATTTCAAAAAACCCTTTTTTACATCTTTAAAACCCTAAAAAGAAAAAGAAAAATTTTACGTTAAAAAAAAACAATGTTCTTTAAGTGCCCCTCCCCAAAAACCAAAACAAAAAACACCACCAACAACCCAAAAAACAAACAAGCAACAAGGACCCCTTTAAGGAAAAAGAAAACTAGAACAAATAAAAAAAAATGAAGGGGAAAAAAAGATACATTACTGTGGGGGGGCCTGTTCCCCCCTAAAACCCCAAAACCACACACACAAACACATTGCTCCGGCACGGGAGGGTTCCGCACAAGGGGATTACCTTTTTTTCAAACCCCAACCCGCCACACATCACTTTCCCCTTAAAAGGTTTTCAATTTAAATTAAAAAAACAACTTTTGCCCCCCTTTCCCTACACAGGGCCAAATAAGGTTCATTCAAACCCATTAAAATTTCGTTGTTTCCAAAAATTGGGGGTTTGTCCCCCGGGTTGTTGTTGGTTTTTTGGGGGGTGATCCTGGCAAGGGGGTTTTTTTGGGTTTTTTTGTTTTTAAAAAACAAGGGGGAACTTGCAGTATTCAGAAAGGGGTGGGTTCTTGAAAAAAAATTTTTTGGGATTTGGGGAGGATTAACCTAAAATTTTTGAGGGGAAACATGAAAAAAAAAAAAAAAAAAAAAAAAAAAAAAAAAAAAAATTTTTTTTTTTTTTTTTTTTTTTTTTTTTTTTTTTTTTTTTTAAAAAATTTTAAAAAATTTTAAAAAAAAAAGCAGTGGCTAAGACAGGGGGATATATATATTTATATATATTACGCACAAATGGATGGCCAAACTGTAGAACAGGATTTACACCAGAGGCATATTCTTACCCTCGAAAGTGTCCGCACTAGCCTTCACTGCCACAGTCTACGAGTCTGAAGAAAACCTCAATGATCACTTACTGTACACTGTGCATCCACTGTTGTAGGGTTCCATAGAAATATCCACTGGACATTTCTGATCCATCGTTTCTGTCATGTAAATATTGGCACTGTGAACGATGCTCACGACTCAATGTCATTCACCCATCATAATGAAATACTATCAGTGTTTCCCTGTGGCGATATTCTGTACAATGTTTGCATCGTTCTCCATAATGTTACTAAACAACCCAATTAAACCATTATAATATTAGTGGAAGACAGGATCTGATTATGATTTCCGCTACATTTTCTTGAAGCGAGGAGTAAGAAAGACTCTCTATGAAAAAAAACACCTCTCAGTTTTTAAACCGCCGTCTCTGTCTCGGTGCGATAGTAGGTGAAGAATTTACAGAGGTCAGTGTGGGGTGGGTCCTCAGTCTGTGTCACTGCCTGTGTCCTTGGGCATCATCTGGCAGTTGTCACTGACTGAGGCTGAGCATGAAGGGCTGTTAGAACCCATGATATGCATTGAGACAACACTGGTCTGTACACATTGACAAAAGATCCCGCTTTTTGGCGTCTTCTATGACCGCCCATTTCATAAACCTCAGAGCACTATGGGCACTCTTGATGCCCCCTCTTGATAAACCGAACCAATGTCAGATAGAAAAGAGCTTCATTATCTCTCCAAGTTTGTTTTGAAAAGCATGATGTCATCATGGCTCTTGGAACCTGGTCAGTATCTCCCAGCCACCTGACTCTGGGTCCATCTGGATCCAATCTTTTTGTTTGGTGGATGTAGGCGGAGGCAAGTTGCTGAAATCGTAGAATGGTTGTGGAATGAGAGGCACAGCAATAGAACGTTTTTTTCCACTCTTGCCAATCTGAAACAATGTCCACTCAGAAGGAATGTAGATTGGGGTGTGTTAGTCTTTGCTTTGAAATTGCAGGTGCATCGAGTCACAGCTGACACAATAATCCCCTCAATAACACGACATTGACCTAATAGCCATGCTATTACGCTAATGCTGGAGCTGGCCTGACAATCAACTACTAGACCTAATGCCAGAAATGTCAAAAAAAATTTTTTACATACGATTTAAAAGATACCAGTATAAGAAGAAGATTGATTGTTAAATTGCCTAAAGTTCTGATAGTCATCACATCCTAAAATACAAATGATAATGTCAGGTGCCATGCTAATACTAATGCTTTTCGTTTGACAAACATTGACACAGAAGCAACAATGACATTTAGCAGAACTAGTACAGATACACAATGCAGGGGCAGACAGATCAGAGTTACTGGTGTTGAGTCTTTTACCACAGGGACAGCAACACGTCCTACAGCCATCATCAGGAACAGCAGTGCTTGCTCTCTTGCTACTGGAATTGGAGCTCCTGCATCAAGTGCATTGAGCTTTGTTTCAATAGCAGCAGGAGCCTGTTCATTTGTCACATCAGTCTTTTTGAAGAAGGTTGTGCATAAACTAGAAAACACATGATGCTATTGTTGCCTTGACACTAGCCAAGCTAAGTTCATTCAAACTCATTATTAGCAAAGCTCTACAGATGCCACAATATCAAAAGAAGAGTTCAAATGTCCTCAGGAAGACTATGTCCACTACGCATCTCTAGCAAGTCTCCCACTGTAGGTGATCCTGACAAGAAACATGTAGACCTCTTACTAGTAAATGATCATAATACACTTATTAGAACAATGAGTAGACTTATTGCACAAACAACAAAACATCAGCACAAACAAGAGTTTTGCAGATGATGCTTGGTTAGATTACCATTTTTGCAGGCAGCTGACAAACACAGTAAACACTGTAAGCGTGAGACTGAAGCAATCACTGAACTTGTAACACCACACCAGGAATCAAGGTTTACTTCAAGAATATAAAGAAGCTACAAAAGAGTCCCTATGTAGTGTATGCTTATTTTGAGTCTATGATTGTGCCATACCAAGGGCCAGGGCTGGAACATAATTATTCCTAAAACAATCTTACTCAGTAATCATCAAGTCTGTTCCTTTGCTTATGCTGTTGTTCAATCAGATGGTGCGCACACAGAGCCATTCTTGTATTGAGGACCAGATGCTGCAAAGGTTTTTCTTGACACATGAAAACGAATCATGGATACTACTCTCAACAGCTAAACCTACAAGAGATTATTATGACTGATGAAGACCAGGAACAGTATGCTTCTGCCACACATTGCTGGATTTGTGGTAATTTATTATGTGGCAGGTAGCAGACAATCAGACAGTCAGAGATCACGACCACATCAGTGGTAAGTTTTGTGGAGCAGCATATAGTAAGTGTAACCTGCAACTAAAAAAAGACCCTAAAACACGGAAGCTTCCACAATCTAAGAGGTCGTTACTTGCATCTGATCCTGCAGGCAGTCACTGCTCAGTATAAAGCCTACTGCATTGCACAGTCATCAGAGAAGCACCTGACTTTTACACTAAATAGCTTATCCTTCTTTGATTCTGCACAACATCTGATGGGATCTCTAGAATCCTTGTCTTCATCACTGAGTACTTGCCCTATCACAGAAAAATACTTCGACAAAAAGCTTGCACGATAAGGAGTTTATCCTTACAAGTACATGGATTCATGGGAAAGGTTTGGTGAAGAAGAGCTGCCACCAAAAGAAGCTTTCTTCAGCAGACTGATGGGTAAAGGAATCAGTGATGATGATTATCAGCATGCTCAGTGGGCATGGCAAAAGATGCAGTGTCAGACGATTGGTGATTACCATGATCAGTACCTTTTAGCTTATGCGTGTTTGCTTGCTGATGTCTTTGAGAACTATAGAAAGACTGGAATGAAGCACTATGGTCTAGACCCAGCACATTACATCACAGCACCTGGAATGTCATGGATGCTTTCTTAAAATTTACTGGTGTGCAGATTGAGTTGTGTCTGACCTGCCCATGCTGCAAATGATTGAGGATGGTCTGTTGGTGGCATCAGTATGGCATCACACAATTACTGTAAGGCCAACAACAAATATTTAGAAGACTATGATCCTAGCAAACCTTCAAACTACATCATGTACTTAGACGCAAACAACCTGTATGGGTGGGTGATGTGTCAGTCACTGCTATTGCGAAACTTTCAGATGTACATTGGCCCTTTTGTTGTTGATGAGGTTCTAAAAATATTATCACAAATGACGCCTGATCAAGCACGGTGTTGGATCTTAGAACTTGATCTGATCTATTCCCATGAACTACATGATGCGCATAATGATTACCTTAAATGGCTGCAGAAAGGCTAAACAAATCACCAAAAGAACCACAGAAGCTAGTACCAAACCAGAACAACAAGAGCAAGTATGTATGTCACTACAGACTGCTGCAGTTCTATCTAAGGCACGGGTTAATTCTTACTGCTGTTCACCTCATCATTATGTTTGACCAACAGCAATTCATGAAACCATACATCATGAAGAACACTGATCTGAGAACGAAGGCAACCAAAGCATCAGAAAATGATTACTTCAAGCTCATGAACAACAGCTGCTTTCGGCAAAACAACAAGAACCCACACAAAAGAACATATGTTAGATTAGTCTCAAAGGAAAACGAGGCCAAAAAGCTGACATCAAAGCCTAGCTACCAAGACTTCAGGCAATTCCATAACAGTCTGTATGGTATCATGATGAAGAAGTTGCAGGTTAAACTAGACAAGCCAGTATTTATTGGGTTCAGCGTGCTAGAGCTATCAAAGCTGTTGATGCTAGAGTTCTTGTAGAATTACTTTAAACCTAAACATCCTGTGGTAAGGGTCTTGTACACAGACACTGACTCTTTCATCCTAGACATACCCACAGAAAATGTATACAAAGAACTTGCAGAAGACGTGGTGCTGGGATCAGAGTCATGGTATGACTCCTGTGATTATCCAAAAGACGGTCCCTTGCATTCAACAGTAAACAAAAAAGTTATTGTTAAGATGAAAGATGATACGATTGGCACTATTATCAAAGAATATGTAAGGCTCAGGGCCAAGATGTACAGCGTTGCAAGCCAGACAGGTGTCATAAAAAAGGCAAAAGGTGTTGGCAAACAGGTGGTCAAAACAAGCATCAGTCATGATAACTACAAAGAGGCTCTTCTTGAAGGCAGGGTATTTCATCACAACAACCCAAAGCTCTGCTCAACCCTGCACCAGATCAACACAACTGTGGTTAGAAAAAAGACTGATTGCACAAGACACAAAACGAGTATATTCTTCACCAGAGCACTCATACGCACTTGGACAGTGGAGAACAAAATAATTAATTAATTATTAATATTTTTTTCTTAATAATGTAGAAGTTAAAAATTCTGATTGAGGCTCACAATGCATTGTTTACTCTTTATCAAGTCCTATGGCAGTGGTACAATACCTCATATCTGCTTTTACAGCCCTGACATAATAGCAGACTTTGGTGATCAAGTAGAAATAAAACTGATGAAGGAACAAAACAAGATGTGTTAAGTAATATTCTAGGAGTTGTCACTATGATGAGAGCATGTCCAACCCACTTCACTGTCGTGCCAGGGTGTCATATTAAAAATAGGTAGATGAGACCATGCTGTCACTTACTTCTGATGAAATAGTAGCCTACCTTACTGAAGCGAAACAGTATTAGGTGGCACTAGCTGCAGTTCCTCCCTAACAAAAGATTGCTGTGGTGCAGGCAGTGACAAATAATAAATTTGGAGGGTCCATCTCAACAACTTTTTTTATTTAATAAGTGTCTATGCTCCAGATGGGATCTGTTGCTCGCTTGCGACTGTTTCTGGCTTCTGCTTCTCCAGGAGCATACAAATATCTAGTATTTTCCCAAAGGGTATTAGTGGTTGCTTAGAGGGTGTTTGGTTGTGCTGCTGTATTATTTTGCGTTTGATTGCATCCACAGGTTTTAACCCTGTGGCTTTAGTTACCTCAGAGTTTATTGCTCTCAAAACTGCAGGCAGTCTTCTTACCCACTCTGTGTTTCGTGTGCCTGGGGTCATGATTTCTTGGTGGTACTGATATGCAAACAGTCTTTCTGCTAACAGTTTTCTAAAGCTTTCAACCAGTGCTTGAGATATGTGGTTGCCTGGTATGCCTCTTTTTACTGCTACTCTATGCTTCAGTAACAGTTGATTAAATGTTCCTTTAAACTCACTTCCATCATGCACTGGATAAGTCTGGGATACTTTAATGGCCCACGTCTATAGATCTCCTGCAAAGCAACTGCGGTGGTAGCACTCTTTTCAGTAAGGGGCTCTGCATCTTTATACCTAGATGCTACGTCCACCACAGTAAGAGCATACTTATACCTTTTTCTTCTGATTGTGTCATGGGGTAAGTATAAAAGTCTATTTGATGAGTATCATTTGGCTTTATGTTGATGAAGGAGGGTCTGTTAATGTGCCTTGGAGCAGGTCAATAGATCTGCCATATTGCTTGTTTAGACAGCCACCTTCTTTGATACCCTCAGAACTTACTCTGCTGCAAATGCTCAGTTTGGTAATTGCTGCCTGTTCTTTCCAGTACCCCTTTTGGCATGTAGTATATCTAGAGAGTTTGGCATCCATTGTTCTAATATGATAAAAAAAGCCTGTTGATTAACCAACCTTCTGTGCTAAGAAATATACAATTGTCATGCCCACCACAATGAATGCAATCTCACCCTTCTTCTGGGTTTCGGTGGGCTGATAATAATCACAAGCTGTGGTTTAGTAATAGGAAATAGTTGTCTGCCTGTCACAATATAGTGCTCCTTAATTGCCGCATCAACATCAGAAAAGGTATTTGTGGCATGTCCTTGTTTAGGAAGTATTTCGTTAATAAAGTCTAACTGAGCGATAAATTGTCTTTCCTATTCTGCCTGTGCTCTTTCCACTTGTTCTATTGCTTTATCGTGTCTCTTCCTTTCTTTGTCTGTATGAAGTTTTGAAAACAAGTAGTTGCTACCTGTAAAAGCAAGTGCATTAACTAAGCACCACCAAACATCATCACTACGGAAGCCATTTCTTATTATGGACTTTTATTTTCTTGGTATATTTCCTGCTTACCCAAGTCTTTGAAGCATCGATGCTGTTACAACTGCAACTAGTTTGGCGCTTTGTCCTCAAAGTCTAGTTTTCCGAGATCAGCAGGCGGCATTTTCAGAAGTTCTTTCCCAGCCATCGTTTTACCACAGTGTGGTTTAGACAAATTAACTGCTGTCTTTTCTTGTTTACTCATATTTCTATACTATATGTACTAAATTAAAATATTTATATAACTAAATTAATACATTTTGATGGGGTCGCTGTAGGCTGTTTTGCTTTGCATTGGTTGTGGCTGTGGTTGTGGTTTTGGCTTTTGTTATTGCTGCCGGTTCTTGCTTTGTTGGTCGCTTGTTGCTCCATCTCTATTAAGCAGTATAACCAATGCCATTAACGTTATGCGGGTTATAACAAGTAAACACTGAATATTTTGTTTTTGGTGGTGCGTCTTTTTTCCGTGTTTCCTGTAGCATTGTTTTTCTGTTGCTTCACCAGATTAAGTTTCTTTTTACTTTGCTTGAATTAGTAAGTTTTTTCTGGTGATTCCATTTGTCAAACCTGTTGCCAGCTTCAACTCTCCCAGGGTTCTTTACCACTCTTGGTGAACGTTGTGAATTGTGGAAGGGTTCTGCTGTGATTCCTTGTTGGCTTGGTTCGTGGCATTTTTCCTGTGCTTCCTGTTGGTTCATCACTGTGTTTGCTTCTTCATCTTTCTCTATGTGGTTAAATACTTTATATGATTTAAAGTTATGATACTAGCAACTAAAAAAAAAAAAATAAAAAAAAAAAAAAAAAAAAAATGTGCTAACAGGGTGCCAAAACGGATAAAACAATCTCACAGTCTTAGCAAAACAGGATCTTGTACCAGGTCATGTTAAGTCAAACTTTCTGAGTCCACATTAAGAAAACCTACTTGTTGCTTTCAGCGTATAGGCCAATACCAGTATGCCTAGGTTCTCCCCATTTTTGCTCCAAGAAGATGATTTCTATTCCTTAGTTAATACTTAATATTTGTCTTGTGGGGTAACTGCTGTACCTGTTTTCAACTGCTGTGTTCCTAAGTAAATTGCTTTGTTTTACCACAAGCTGCAAGAGATACATACTTCTCTTCTTATCAGCAGGACTCTTTCGTTTTATATTCTTCTACTTGAGTCAGTAGATGTTATATGCACTATTTCGTCGCAATTCAAAATGTATATCTTTGTCATATATTTTTTATTACAATAATTATTGAATAAGTTTTTATCAGGTTCATTGTAGGAATCTGTTTAGTTTTATTAGGTTCTTGTTTAGTTCTTGTTAGGTTTTTGTTTTAGTTCTAGTTAGGTTCTTGTTTAGTTATTGTTTTAGTTATTGTTAGGTTTTTGTCAGCGTCCTTGTTGGTCTTGTTTAGTTTTGTTCAGCGTTCCAAAGTATAGTATTTGGAGAGATTGGGTTAAAAGCCGATATGAAGTAAAACTGCTTTATTTTCATTACAAACTTAGGCCACTGTTTGGTTCTGTGAGGTGA
Organism: Rapana venosa; assembly: GCA_028751875.1. Taxonomy (NCBI): domain Eukaryota; kingdom Metazoa; phylum Mollusca; class Gastropoda; order Neogastropoda; family Muricidae; genus Rapana; species Rapana venosa. The sequence goes on from CM054154.1 coordinate 4,571,030, forward strand.
AGCACGCATCGACCAGAAGTTGCGTAGTTTTGTATGAAAAGAAGGTAGTTGAGCTTGAAAGTCGGCTTTAACCTATCTTAAAGCATTCCAGTGCATTACTGATAAGTTAGTTTTGATTTTGCTCGTCGTGTTCTCAGACTCAGTTATTCCGTGATGTTCAAAATCATTTTTTTTCTATCCACATCACAGTCTACTTCAGTATTACTTCCCACAAGGTCTGGACAAACTCCATCCTGTGCTCCTCATCATAAGAGTCCTCCCACTTCCAGAACATTTCCTCAGTATTGTCACAGGTTGTTTCTATATCAGAAAACTGATTATTAATGTCTGTTTATCGTTATCACAATAATGGTTTGTTTATTTGTGATTTACCTGGCTGATTGTCATGCAGTGGTACAGAGGAAGATGCATGCGCAAAAGGGGGTAGGTCATTTACAGGAAAGGAAGGTGTGTTCTGGTCAGCAGCATACCGAGAGGAACAGTTGCCTATCTTCACAGACTGATCTGTAAGCTTCCGCCTTATTCTGTCTCTGCTGACTGTGAACCACCTTTCGTTTGATTACAAGAACACTGCTGGCGTCTGCTGTCTCAGGGTGATGAAAGGAAGTGTTTGTAGTCCGGTCGCAAAAGGATGGTAGTTTGACTCTGATATACACAACGAGAAACAGTAATTATTTACAACAGCTGCTGA
>CM054154.1:4572220-4606549 GCA_028751875.1 Rapana venosa
AATACAAAAAAAAATGGAAAAAGACAAGGGGATATATATAATTATAATAATATATATATATATTATATATATATATATATAATATAATATATATATCTATCAAATATATATCTATATATATATATATATTTATATATATATATATACATGGGATATATATACATGGGATATATATATAATATCTATAATATTATATATATATATATATATATATATATATATATAATAATATATATTAATATATTATATATACTCACAAATGGATGGCCAAACTGTACACCAGGATTTTACTCCAGAGGCATAATCTACCCTCAAAGTGTCTTTCTAGCTTCACTGCCACTGTCTACATATTCTGAAGAAAACCTCAATGATCACTGTACTGTCCACTGTCACCACTGTTGTAGTGTTCCATAGAAATATCCACTGGACATTGTCTATCATCTTTTCTGTCATGTAATAATTGTCACTGGACGATGCTCACTGACTCAGTGTCTTCAACTCAACATAAATAAATACTTCAGTGTTCCCTGTGGCGGTATCCCTGTAGCAATGTTTGCATCGTTCTCCATAATGTACAAACAACCCATTGTAATATTATGTAAACAGTGATTATGATTTCTGCTACATTTTCTTGAAGCTGTGTAAGAAAGCCACTCTTTGAAAAAAAAAACCCTCTCAGTTTTAAACCTCCTCTCTGTCTCTGTGTGATAGTGGGTGAAGAATGTACAGAGGTCAGTGTGGGTGGGTTACTCAGTCTGTGTCACTGCCTGTGTCCTTGGCATCAGGTTCTGGCAGTTTGTCACTGACTGAGGCAGAGCATGGAAGGTGCTGGTAGAACCCATGATGTGCCTTTGAGACAACACTGGACGTACACATTGACAAAAGATCCCGCTTTTTGGCGTCTTCTATGGTCCGTCCATTGTCATAAACCTCAGGAGCACTATGGCAGCTCTTGATGCCCCCTTCTTGATAAACCAACCAATTTCAGAATAGGAATGCCATCATTCTCCAAGTTTGTCTTGAAGTGCATTATGTCATCAATGCTCTTGGATACCTGGATGCAAGTATCTCCAGCCACTTGACTCTGGGTCCATCTGTATCCATCTTTTTGTTGTGGATGTAGGCTGAGGCAAGTTTCTTGAAATTGTAGAATGGGTTGTGATTGATAGGCACAGCAATATAACGTTTTGCCACTCTTGCCAATCTCGAAACAATGTCCCACTCAGAAGGAATGTAGATGGGTGTGCTTTTCTTTGCATTTGAAATTGCAGGTGCATCGAGTCACAGCTGACACAATAAAGTCCCTCAATATACACTACATTGACCTAATAGCCGTCTTTTACGCTAATGCTGTACTGCCTGACAATCAACTACAAGACCTAATGGCAGAAATGCAACAAAAAAAATTACATACTTTAAAAAAAAACAGTATAAGAAAAAGATGTTGACTGTTAAATATCCTAAAGTTCTGAGTGCATCAGATCCTAAAATCAATGATAATGTCAGTGCCAGTGCTAATACTAATGCTTTCCGTTTGACAAACATTACACAGATGCAACATGACATTGAGCAGAACTAGTAAAGTATACACAATGCAGGGCAGGGACAGATCAGCATTTACTGTGTTGAGTTATGTTACTATTGGTACAGCAACTCTGTCTACAGCCACAGCAGGAACAGGCATTGCTCTCTTGGCTACTGGAATTGGAGCCCCTGCATCAATTGCATTGAGCTTTGTTTCAATAGCAGCAGGGGCCTGTTCATTTGTCACATCAGTCTTTTTGAAGAAGGTTGTTCGTAAACGTCAGGTCAGTCAGAGAAGTTCTCTGCTACTGCTACTGGTATCCATGTAACCCAGTACAACCTGTCGCATGTGGGGGAGGAAACCCCAATAGAAAAAACCCAAAACATATGGAGACTTGGAGAGGAGATTGGCGCCACCAAGGAATATCCTAAGCCCACAGAAAAAACATGAAAGACAAATGCAAAGCCGAAATGATACCAGATCGGTCGAGGCCCGGGTTACCAACGACCGCGCTTTCCATTGATCAACACCAGGGTGGAAGTGACAAGTCAGCTACTGGAGTTAAAACATTACTTAAGCTCCCTAGAGAACAAATCACCATTGGTACATGGAACGTCCGTACACTCTACCAGTTCGGAAAAATCAAAGAACTAGAGTATGAGCTTAGCCGCTATAAATGGGACATTATTGGACTAGGAGAAGTGAGATGGACAGGATTTGGTGAGACACTGACTGAAGAAGGCAACAAGATCTGGTACAGTGGCCAAGAGAAACATCACCAACATGGAGTGGCATTTATTGTCAGAAAGGAAGTAGTGGGGTGCATTATCAGCTGTACACCGGCTTCCAGCAGGATTTATCAGCATCCGGGTGTCGGCCAAGCCAAGAACATCACCATCATACAAATCTATGCACCATCATCTGACCATACAGATGAAGAAGTAGAAGAATTTTTATGAAGATCTTGAAGTGACCATTAAGAAAATACCCAAGAAGGACATCATCATCATCCAAGGGGATTTTAACGCCAAAGTAGGTCCTGACTCTTACAACCAATGGGCCGGAACAGTTGGTCAGTTTGGAACTGGGGAGACCAACGACAGGGGACTACGTCTGCTGGAGTTTGCCTGTATCCACAGACTTACCATTGCCAATACCCTCTATCCCCACAAGCAGTCAAGGAGGACAACCTGGCATGCGCCAAACGGCAAGATCCATAACCAAATAGATTTTATCTTAACACCACGGCGCTTCAAATCCAGCATCAACAGAGCCAGAACAAGAACCTACCCTGGAGCTGACATAGGCAGTGACAACGACCTTGTGCTGCTGGTATTCAAAATGAAGCTGAAGAAAAACAAACAGCCTGCAAACCCACGTATCAAATTTGACGTGGACAAACTAAAAGATCCAGATGTCGAGGAGATCTTCCAAGCTAAGCTTGGCGGACGTTTTGCGGCATTAACCCTCCTGGACAATGACATCAATGACCTCACCAACAACTTCAATGAGGCAGTCCGAGAAACAGCAGAGGAGGTACTCGGTCGTCAGAGGAATAAACACCAGCCATGGACTACCAATGACATCTTGGACCTCTGCGATACAAGATAAGCACTGAGACCAACCAGGTCTTCCAACCCTAAAGAATACCGGGAGGCCAACAATCTCGTGAAGAAGTCAATGTTAAAGGCCAGAGAGAAGTGGATCAGTGATCAATGTGATGAGATCGAAAAAAACATGAAAGTGGGCAACAGTAAAAAGGCATACGACACCCTGAAGAAACTCACAAAACCACTCCAAACCAAATCATCAGTCATTGAAGACAGCTCCGGAAACCTCCTCACAGAAAGCTCAGCTGCATTGAACAGGTGGTCTGAATATTGTCAAGAACTGTACAACTACCCAATACAACCTGACAAGAGCATAATAGAAGAGAAAGCAGCAACATCAAGAGCACCCTCGCCATTACCTATACTGAGGGAAGAAGTGGAAGAAGCCATCCGCAGCTTACCAGTAGGAAAGTCCCCAGGAGCAGACAATATACCAGCAGAGCTGCTCAAGCATGGTGGCGAAACAGTCATCACATATGTTACAGCTATCTGTCAGAAGATTTGGGAGACAAAACAGTGGCCAACAGACTGGACACAATCACTCATCATAACCCTGCCCAAGAAGGGGAATTTACGCCAATGCCAAAACTATAAAACAATCAGCCTCATCAGCCACGCCAGCAAGATCATGCTCAAAGTTATTTTGAATCGACTCAAGAAGGAGGCAGATGAACACCTTGCAGAGGAACAAGCTGGGTTCAGGGCAGGCAGGAGCACAATCAAACAGATTTTTAACTGCCACATCCTGATGGAAAAACATCTTCAACATCAGAGAGACCTGTTCCACAACTTCATCGACTTCAAGAAGGCTTTCGACAGAGTATGGCACGAAAGGCCTGTGGCAGGTCCTCAGAATGTTTGGCATTGAAGAAGGACTAGTGCAAACCATTCAAGCACTATACAACACCGCAAGCAGTGCAGTCCTTCTGAACAATCAAGTCGGAGACTACTTCAAAACCACAGTTGGGTCCGACAAGGATGCCTGTTATCTCCAGTCCTGTTCAATCTGTTTCTTGGAAAACATCATGAGAGAGACCCTCCATGACTTCCACCCTACCATCTCCATTGGCGGCAGACCCTCAACAACTTACGGTTTGCCGATGACATTGACCTCATGGGCGGAAGTAACACAGAGCTGCAAGATCTTACGACCAGACTTGAGAACAGAGCTGGAGCATATGGGATGGAGGTGAGCTCGGAGAAAAGTAAAGTACTTGTGAACACACGACCAATGCCACCGCTAAAATTTACATGAACGGCCAACAACTGGAGGATGGTAGACGCTTTTAAATATTCTCGGCGCTACACTCACAAAGGACGGGCGATCGACGACAGAAATCAAAGTCAGATAGCCATGGCAACATCTTCCATGACAAACTCACCACCATATGGAAAAGTAAAGAGATCAGTTTCCCAATCAACTAAAGCTCTACAAAGCCCTAATTCAGTCGATCCTGCTGTACGGAAGTGAAACCTGGACATTGACTGCTGAAACAGCAAAGCGAATCCAGTCATTCGAAACAAAATGCCATAGAAAACTACTGGGCATATCCTGGAGAGAACAAAGACCAACGAAATTTGTCAAGAGTCAAATAACTCGGCTGGCAGGTCCACAGGAACTCCTTCTCACCATCGTCAAGAAGAAAAAAGCTGACATGGTTCGGCCACGTCACCCCCCACAACACTCTCCCCAAAACAGTCTGCGGGAACACTCGCCGGGGGAGAAGGAGGGGAAACAAAAACAAGTCAGGATGGACAACATCAGAGAATGGACCGAATAAATTTGACTCGGCCTATGCGAGACCCGAGGACCGAGATGGAGGAGGAGGTTTACCACGGCATCGTCTTTCTTTTTCCCCCCCCACGACCGCCAAGTCAGGGGGTCGATGATGATGTTCGTAAACTAGAAAAAACATTGATTTTTTGCCTTGCCCCAAAAAGCCAAGCTAAGCTCATTCAAACTCATTATTACAAAGCTCAAACAGATCCAAAATATCAGAAAAGGTTCAAATGTTCTCAGGCAGACTATGTCCCTACCACCTAGCAAGTTCCCACTGTAGGTGACCTGACAAAAGCATGTAACCTCTTACTAGTAAATGATCATAATACATTTATTAAAAATATAACTTATTGCACAAAAAAACAAAAATCACACAAAAAAGATTTTTTGCAATGATGTTGGGTTTTGTTTCCCTTTTTTTTGCAGGCAACGACAAACACAGTAAACACTGAAAGCGTGAACTGGCAATCACTAAAACAAAAACCCCCACCCGGGAAATAAAAGGTTTTTATTTCAAGAATAAAAGAAGCTACAAAAGATCCCCTAGGGTTTTATGCTTATTTTGATCTATTTGTCCTCCAAGGGGCCAGGGCTGAACTAGTTTTTTCCCCCCCTAAAACACTTACAAAAGTAACATCAATCTGTTCCTTTTTCTTAGCTGTTGTTAAATCAAAAAGGGGTGCGCAACAGACCCTTTTGTTTGAGGACCAGATGCTGAAAAGGGTTTTTTCTTGAACACAGAAAACAATCATGGATACACCTCAACAGCTAAACAAAAAGGATCTTTTATGACTGAATAAGCCCAAACAGTATGCTTCTCCAACTTTGTTGGATTTTGGGAATTATTATACGCAGGTAGACAATCACACAGTCAGAGAACAAACCCACATCAGGGGTAATTTTTGTGGAGCAGCATATAGTAAGTGAACCCTAAACTAAAAAAAGACCCAAAACCGGGAAAAATTCCACAACTAAGGGCCCTTAAACTTGCACTGATCATGCGGGCCCCCTGCTCGTATAAAGCCACTGCATTGCACAGCATCAGAGAAGCACCTGACTTTTACATAAAATGCTTGTCCTTCTTTGATTCTGCCAAAAATTGATGGAACTCTAAAACCCTTGTCTTCACATGGATTTACCCTATCAAAAAAATTTACTTCGCAAAAACTTCACGATAAGGATTTATCCTTACAATACATGGTTCAGGAAAAGGTTTTGGTGAAGAAGAGCTGCCACCAAAAAAAGCTTTTTCACAGAGATGGGTAAGGAAAACATGAGATTTTTTCACGCTCATGGCCCTGGCAAAAGATGCAGTGTCAACGATTGGGATTACCATGTCATATTTTTTTAAGTTTTATGCGTGTTTGTTTGTATTTTTTGAGAACTAAGAAAATGGAAAAAACACTTGGTCTAACCCACACTTACCACAGAAACCGGGGAATGCCAGGATGCTTTCTTAAAATTTACTGGTGTGCAGTTTGAGTTTGTCTGACCTGCCCAGCTGCGAATGATTGAGGACGGTTTGTGTGTGTGGGGCTCAGTATGGCTCGCACAATTATGAAGGGCCCAACAATAAAATTTATAAGACTATGATCCAAGCAAACCTTCAAACAAAATCAGTATTAGACGCAAAACCGTATGGGGGGGTGATTTTCGTCATGTATTCAAAATTTTAAGTGTTTTGGCCCTTTTTTTGTTGATGAGGTTTCTAAAAATTTTACAAAAAAGATCCTGACCCCAAGCACGGGTTTGGGGATCTTGAAGTTGATCTAAATCATTCCCATGAACTACATGATGCGCACAATGATTCCCTAAGGCTACGAAAGGCTAAAAAATCACCAAAAACACGGGAGCTAGTCCCAAAACCGAACAAAAGACAAGTATTAGTCAAAATGGCGCGGTTCTATCTAAGGCACGGGTTAATTTCTTACGCGTTCCCCCTCATCTTTTATGTTTGACCAACAGAAATTTCATGAAACCATACATCATGAAGAACACTAAATTAGAACAAGGAAACCGAAGCATAAAAAGGGTTACTTCAAGCTAAAGGAATAACACTGTTTTCGGCAAAAAAAACGAGAACCCACACAAAAGAACTATGTTAGTTTAGTCTAAAAGGAAAACGGGGCCAAAAAGCGACATAAAACCCTAGCTCCCAAAGACATGGGGGCAATTCCATAGTCTGGGGTATCATGAGAAGAAGTTGCGGGGTTAAACTAGAAAAGCCAGTTTTATTTGGGTTCAGCTGCTAGAGCTATCAAACTGTTGAATGCGGGAGTTCTTGTAATTACTTTAAACCTAAAACACCTGCATAAGGGTCTTGTCACAGACACAGACTTTTTTCATCCTAACATCCCACAGAAAATAATAAAAAGACCTTGCGAAGACATGGGCGGGGACAGTCATGGTATGACACCATTATCACCCAAAAGACGGCCCCTTTGCTTTCAACAGTAACAAAAAGTTTCTTTAAGATAAAAGAAAAACATGGCACTATTATCAAAGAATAGGGGGGCTCAGGGCCCAAGATTACAGCGTTGAAAAGCCAGCGGGGTGTCAAAAAAAGAAAAAGGGGCATTGGCAAAACAGGTGGTCAAAAAAGCACATTTTAGATAAATACTACAAAGAGGCTCGCTTGAAAACAGGGGGATTTTATACAACAAAACCAAAACTCTGCTCAACTCTGCACCAGATCAGACACTGGGTTAGAAAAAAAAACTCTGATTTTCACCCGGATAAAAACGATAGAAAACTTCACCAAGCACTCATACGCACTTGGACAGTGGGGAAAAAAAATAATTAAATTAAATTAATTAATTTTTTTTTTTTATTAGTTGAATTAAAATTTGATTAGGCTCAAATGCATTGTTTACCTTTATCATGTCCATGGCGTGGTACAATACCCACCCGCTTTTACAGCCCCGACAAATAGCAACTTTGGTGTAAGTAGAAAAAAAACTTGATGAAGGAACAAAAAAAGATGTTTAAATAAAATTCTGGAGTTGTTAGTAGGAGAGCGTGTCCCACCCCTTCACTATCGTCCAGGGGTCAATTAAAAAACATTAGATGAGACCTGCTGCATTTACTTTTGATGAAATAGTCCTACCTTCTAAGCGAAACAGTATTAGGTGGCACTAGCGCAGTTCCTCCCCAACAAAAGATTGCTGTGGTGCAGGCAGTGACAAATAAAAATTGGGGTCTGTTTTCTCACTTGCGACTGTTTTTCGGCTTTTGCTTTTCCAGGGGCAACAATACTAATATTTTTTTCCAAGGGGATTTGTGGTTGTTAGGGGTGTTTGGTTTCGGTTTATTTTGGGTTTGATGATCCAAGGTTTTTTTCCCCTGTGGCTTTAGTTACCCTGAGTTTATTTTTCTAAAAACTGCAGGCATTTTTTCTTACCCCCCTGTGTTTCGTGTCCTGGGTCATGATTTCTTGGGGGTTTTGATAGCAACATCTTTCTGCTAACAGTTTGCTAAGCTTCAAACCGTGCTTGAGAAAAAGTGGTTTCCTGTATTTTTTTCTTCTATCTATCTTTAGTACTGTTGATTAAATGTTCCTTAACTCACTTCCATCATGCACTGGATGAGTTTAATACTTTTTAAAGGGATACGTCTATGATCGCCTGCAAAGCAACTGGGGGGGGCGGTAGCACTCTTTTTAGTAAGGGGCTCTGCCTTTATACCTAGAAGTACGTCCCCCCCCAGCATGCATACTTATACTTTTTTTTCTGATCGTGTCAGGGGTAAGTATAAAATGTTATTTGGTGAGTATATTTGGGTTTTGTTGTGAAGGGGGGTCTGTTAATGTGCCTTTTAGCAGGGCAATAGATTGCCATATTTCTTGTTAGACACCCCCTCTTTGCTACCTCAAACTTACTCCGCTGCAAGCCTTTTGGGAATAGTGCCTGTTCTTTCCAGTCCCTTTGGCATGAGATATCTTAGAAGGTTTGGGATCCATTTTTCTTTAAAAAAAAAAAAAAGCCTGTTGGTTAACCACCTTTGTGCTAAGAAATATACAATTGTCATGCCCACCACAATGAATGCAATTTACCCTTTTCTGGGTTTCGGTGGGGGATAATAAAAACCCAAAGCTATGGTTTTCTAATAGAATAGTTTCTGCCTTTACAATGTATGCCCTTAATTCCGCATCAACATAAAAAAGGGTTTTTTTTTTTGGGTGCCTTGTTTGGAAGTATTTTTTTAAAAAAAGTCTAAATGACGTTCTTTGTCTTTATATTGTGCCGTGCTCTTTCCATTGTTCTATTGCTTTATCGTGTCTCTTCCTTTCTTGTCTGTTGAAGTTTAGAAAAAGTAGTTGTACCCGTAAAAAAGTGCATTAACACGCACCACAAACACAACCCCAAAGGAAGCCATTTCTTTTTGGACTTATTTTTCTGGTTAATTCCCGCTAACCCAAAAAAATTTTTAAACAACGGAGGTTTCAACTGCAACTAGCTTGGCGCTGTCCTCAAAGTCTAGTTTTCCTAGATCAGCAGGCTTTATTTTAAGAATTTTTTTCCCCGCATAGTATTAACCCAGTGTGGTAGACCAAAATTTAAAGCGTCTTTTCTGTATCTATTTTTACTATATGTATAAATTAAAAATTTATATAACTATTTAATACATTTTTAATGGGTCGCTGTCAGCTGTTTGCTTTCAAGGTTTTTGGCACGGCGCTCAAAAAAAGGAAAAACCCGACTCTTTTTTTCGGGTGGGACTTTCGCTCCATAACCAAATACCATCTGGTGCTATCTGGCACCCCGCGCGGTCAGGGGGCCAATCCCCGCTCGCGGTGCCAGCACACTTCCTTCTTTGCGCTATTTCGACTGGGCAATTTTTTTTTTGAAAGGCTTATTTATCATTCGCTGCTGGATGTCCTACTTGATTTTTACAGTACCTACTTTAATGAACAAAACTTTAATACCTTCTTTACTTGTTTGTGGTGACGGTTTGTACAGCTAATTAGGTTAACTAGTTTTTAAACATTTTTTTTTACAACCACAGTGTTTCCCAAGAAACGAAGGGCTGGTGTTTGGGTGTTTTCTCTCTCTCTCTCTCTCCTCTCTCTCTCTCTCTCTCTCTTCCATCCTCTCTCACTCTCTCTCTCTCTCTCTCTCTCTCTCCTCTCTCATCTCTCTCTCTCTCTCTCTCTCTCTCCTCTCTTCTCTCGTGTGTGTGTGTGTGTAGTAAGTCTTCAGACAACCCTATAAATAGGAGACTGAATAAGAGAGAGAGAGAGAGGGGGAGAGAGAGAGAGAGAGGGGGGGAGATTCTACTTTGTGTGAGTGTGTGTGTGTGTGCGTCCCTGCATGCATGCGTGTGCGTGTGTGTGTGCGTGTGTGTGTGTGTGTTGTTATTGTGTGTGTGTGTGTGCGGGGATGTGAGTGTGCGTGCGTGCGTGGGCGCGCGCGTGTGCGTTTGCGCGTGGTGTGTGTTCGCGCACGCGTGTGTGCGTGCGTGTATGCGTATGTGCCCGTGTATGCATGTGTGAATGTGTGTGTGGTGTGTGTGTGTGTGTGTGTGTGTGTGTGTGTGTTGTGTGTGTGTGTGTGGGTTTGTGTGGTCGGCCACAGCACCTACATGTGCCAGGTGCTTCCTGGCTGTGTGTCAGTTTCAAGTTGTTAGTTTTCTCAAGCACATGTGTGCCGTGCGCATCTTCTTGTAGTTACATGTGTGTGGTGTGCACACGCGCGCGTGTATGAGTGTGCGTGCGTGCGTATGTGTGAGTATAAGGTATGCGTACATGTATTTATACCATTGTGTGTGTGTGTGTGTATGTTTGTCTGCTTGTGTGTGTTATGTGTGTGTGTGCACGTGCGCTTATGTGTGTGTGGTTTTTTTTTTTGCTTATTCTTTTTTTTCAAGGATAATGGAATAAGCACTCATGTGCTTTTTAAAAAATCTAGTTCCCCTGTATATGCAGTTTTGTAAATTTTGTCATCCGTTTTGTGTGTGTGTGTGTTTTCTTTCCGCTTTTTTTGGGTGTTTCTTTGATGTCAAAGTGTAGGTCTGTGTGCAATTTGGTTTTGTTTTTACACAACACAGGACTGATAAGTAGATAAACATTTGATCACAACAATTTCTTAACAGGATCAGAAAATGCTTTTTGAATAGTATCAGAAACATCAGTGAAATAAAAACCTGAAACATTTGTGAGGTATCTTGGCTTGATGACAGTATAGGATACTGACAAGACATTTGTTTTCTACTGTGTTCCCGGGATTATAATTATGAGCTGTACTGGAATTGGTTCATGAACAAACCTTCAGCTGTAGCAAGGATGCCGCTAAAAGCTGATGAAACAGTAGACTGTGTACGTGCTGTAACGCCTGACCCGCAGGAGTGTTTATAGAGAAGTCAGATAGCTGACACTAATGACTGCGGCAGACTCTCTCCCCACACTCTCCATCACCCTGCCTCTCACGGCGCTGGCCGCGCGCGGTAGCCGGTAGCCGCTACGGTGTGTTTATTTATGGCCTCGTTCTGCCAACAGGTTCAATGCAACAGCCCCCTAAAAAGGTTAGTCTGCATGCAGACATATTCAATGTTTTCTCTATGTTCATTGTTTATATAATATAAATATATGCTTTTTTAGAGAGAGAGTTAGAAATGACTGTTTTTGTGATTGTGTTTCTTCCTGCACCTCTCCTGTTTATCTTTATGTCTGTTTGAACTGCTGTCACATCAACCAGTATGAAAGAAAGTACATGGAGTTTGGTGTCAAAAGAAAGCTCGTTTAAAGCTCATTTTAAAGAGTGCTTTGTTTGTCATTTTTAAACAATTCACTGTGCAAGAGGATGTGTGAAAGACACAAGGGTAATTTACGGCTGAACATGGCTACAGCTGCAAGCTGCTAGTGCTGCCTTTCCTTTTGCCCTGTTTATTTATATCCACGCCCTGCCAGCTGCCAGTCATGAACTTTGGCTGGGAAACTAAACAGAGGGTTTGAGAAGCAGTGGTGGCTGTGGTTGTGGTTTTGGCTTTTGTTCTTGCTGCAGTTCTTGTTTTGTTGGTCACTTGTTGCTCCATACTCTATAAGCTGTATAACCAATGCCAATAACAGTTATGCCGTATAACAAGTAACACTGAATATTTGTTTTTGGTGGTGCGTCTTTTTTCCATGTTTCTGTAGGCATCTGTTTTTCTGATGCTTCACCGGATAAAATCTTTTACTTTGCTTGATTAGTAAGTTTTTTCTGTTGATTCCATTTTGCCAACCTCTTGCCAGCTTCAACACTCCCAGGGCTCTTACCACTCTTGGTGACAGTTGTGACTTGTGGAAGGGTCTGCTGTGATTCCTGTTGCGCTTGGTTCGTGGCCTTCTCCTGTGCTTCCTGTTGGTTTATCACTGTGTTCTGTTCTTCCATCTTTCTCTATGTGGTTAAAATTTATATGATTTTAAGTTATCATACTAGCAACTACTGGTGCTAACAGGGTGCCAAAACGATAATACATCTCACAGTCTTAGACAAAACAGGATCTTGTACCAGGTCATGTTAAGTCAACTTCTGAGTCCACATTAAAGAACGTACTTGTTGCTTTAGCGTATAGGCCAATACCAGTATGCCCTAAGCTTCTCATCATTTTTGCTCCAAGAAGAGATTCATACCTAGTATAATACTTAATATTGTCTTGTGGTGGTAACTGCTGTACCTGTTCAACTGTTGTGTTCCTAAGTAATGCTTTGTTTTACCACAAGCAGCAAGAGATACAACTTCTCCTTCTTATCCAGCAGACTCTTCTCATCAGTTATTTCTTCTTGACTAGAGTCAGTAGATGTTATATGCACAAGGTCGTCGCAATTCAAAATGTCTATCTTTATCAATATATTTTATATTAAATAATTATTGAATAAGTTTTTATCAGGTTCATTGTTAGGTTCTTGTTTAGTTCTTATTAGGTTCTTGTTTTAGTTCTTGTTAGGTTCTTGTTTTAGTTCTTGTTAGGTTCTTGTTTAGTTCTTGTTTTAGTTATTGTTAGGTTTTTGTCAGGTCCTTGTTAGGTTCTTGTTTTAGTTCTTGTCAGGTTCTTAAATAAGTATTTGTAGAGATAGGGTAAAAGCCGACTGAAGGTAAACTGCTTTATTTTCATACAAAACTAGGCCACTTTTGGTCTGATGAGGTGAAGCCGAATCGACCAGAAGTTGCGTAGTTTTGTATGAAAAGAAGGTAGTTGAGCTTGAGTCGGCTTTAACCCTATCTATAAAGCATTTCGTGACATTACTGTAAGTTAGTTTCGATTTTGCACGTGTGTTCTCAGACTCAGTAACGTTCCTTGAATGTTCAAAGTCATTTTTTTCAATCCACATCACGGTTTACTTCAGAATTACTACCCACAAGGTCTGACACACTCCATCCCTGTGCTCCTCATCATAAGAGTCCTCCCACTTGCAGAACATTTCCTCAGTAATGTCACAGTCTGTTTCTATATCAGAACTGATTATTAATGTCTGTTTATCAGTATCACATAGTGGTATGTTTAGCTGTGATTTACCTGGCTGATTGTCACCTGACAGTGGTACAGAGGAAGTGCATGGCGCAAAAGGGGTAGGTCATTTACGGGAAAGGAAGGTGTGTTCTGGTCAGCAACATACCAGAGATGAACAGTTGCCTACTTCTCACAGACTGCTCTGTAAGCTTCGGCCCTTTTTCTGTCTCTGCTGACCTGTGACGGTCACTTTCGTTGATACATAACACTGCTGTCTGCTGTCTCAGAGTGATGAAAGGAAGTGTTTGTAGTCAGTCGCAAAAGGATGGTAGTTTGACTCTGATATACACAGAAACAGTAATATTTACACCAGCTGCTGAGTAATGCGTCTTGCTGGCAATCAAGAAAGGGAAGCTACTAGAGATAAAGTGTTATATATATATATATATATATATATATATATATATATATATATATATATATATAAGAGAGAGAGAGAGAGAGAGAGAGAGAGAGAGAGAAAGAAAGAGAGACAGACAGAGACAGAGACAGAGACAGACAGAGACAGAGAGAGAGGAAAAGAGAGAATGACAAATTCTCCTATTTCGAGGATAATGAATAAGCACACATGTGCTTTTTTACATCAAGTCCCCGCCCATAGGGATACATCTTAATGATAACCCAGTACTTATACTCTCACGAAGTAGAAACAAAGGGAAATAACCCTTTAAAAAGCAAAACAAAAAATAAAACAAAAAACAAACAAATAAATAAAAGAAAGCCCTAAAAAAAACACCACCCCAAAAACCCAACCAAAACAAACAAACAAACGAGAAAGAGAAAAACAAACCGACAAAAAGAAGAAAAAAGAAAAAAAAGAAAACAACAACAACAACAGTAACAACAAAACCAAGAGAAATAACAACCAAACTTCAGAGAGAGAGAGAGAGAGAGAGAGAGAGAGAGAGAGAGAGAGAGAGAGAGAGAGAGAGAGAGAGAGAGAGAGAGAGAGAAGAGAAGAGAGAGAGAGAGAGAGGAGGGAGAGAGAGAGAGAGAGAGAGAGAGAGAGAGAGAGAGAGAGAGAGAGAGAGAGAGAGAGAGAGAGGGAGGGAGGGAGAAAAGGACGGAGGGAGTGTTAGACATAAGAAAAAAGGCAGAAAGAAAAGAAGTGATAGAAAAGAGGACATTTCTGGAACATAAATTCCAGGAAGTGGGGATGCTATTCATACAGAAAGAGCTCCCCTCCCCATGTTGGATATGCTGACACAATGGCTATATATTTTTTTTCAGGGTTAGTGAAAGAAGTGGTGCTAGAAGTTTAGGAAACGATGCTAGAAAGTGGGGGCAGCAGGGGGGGGGGGTGAAGAATGTTCCTGTACATAAAGATGGAAAAATGAACGTTTAGAAGAAAAAAAGGTTGATTGAAAACCTTAAGTAGAGTGTGCCAGTTGTAGAATGCACAATTATCGGATTTATTGAGGGGAGGGTGCATTTTAGACCCAAAAAAGTTGATTTCAGACAGAAGTCGAGGATGCTGGTTTTAAAATGCATTATCAAAAAAATTGGGACAAGGAACAGTGGGACTGTACTGCAGAAAATGGATGTGATTTAAAACTAGGAATGTAAATTATTTCCAGCTCTGTGTGTGTGTGTGTGTGTGTGTGTGTGTGTGTGTGTGTGTGTGTGTGTGTGTGTGTGTGTTGTGTTTTATTTTACTTTTTATTTATCTTTTATATCGAGTATAATGGAATAAGCACTCATGTGCTTTTTTTACATCCAGTTGCCCGTGTGCCGCAGTTTTGTCAATATTGTCATATGTTTCCATCGGCGAACAATGGCCTACTCTTCCGCAAAGCGGAACAGGATTTAACGTGTGCGCAAGATGTTTTACATGCGTTTGAACACGGGCCCTCGCTTTATAGTCTCATCGGAAGGACTTATTGAGTGTGTGTGTGTGTGTGTGGTATGTGTGTGTGTGTGTTGTGTGTGTTGTGTGTGTGTGTGTGTGTGTGTGTGTGTGGAGGGAAAGAGAGAGAGATAGAGCATCCTCAGGTTATCTCAATATCAAAACAAACCACATAACAACAAATATGTTTTAAAAAAACCAACAACCTTGCACAAAACTTTCTTTAAAACGCTGTCATCTGTATGAAGAAGCATACCAAAACACAAAGTGCCCTAAACAGCCCAATGTAAAACATTTAGAACAAAAATAATGATAAATATTAGACCAACCAGCTAAATATGAAAGTTGGTATATTTCCCACAGAAATTATACATGAATGAGGGATGAAAACAACATGGAAAGATGGAAAGAGAGATATATATACAGAAAGACGGAGCAAGCGAGCGAGCTAGCAAGCCAGCCAGAGAGACAATGACAATGAACAGTTCTTTTATTTCGAGGATAATGAATAAGCACCCATGTGCTGTTATGCACCCAGTCCCCGCCCTCAGGGATATACATAAAATCCCTATATATACATTATATATAATATTTTATATATATATAAAATTATATTATATATATTATATATATTTATTATTGATAATACATATTTTAAAAAGCCCTACTAATACACTCACACAGTATACGGGAAAAAATTATCGACACAAAACCCCCCACAAAAATCACTGAAAAAAGAGAGAGAAAAAGAAAACAAGTAAGAAGAAAAGCAAAACAAAAAAACAAACAAAACAGGAGAAAATAGCAAAGAAATTCAAGAGCAAAACAGAGGCGGCAACAACAACAATGGAAGAGGGGACAACCGAATAATCCCCCCTGCAAAACTAAACACCAAACCAAGACCAAAACAGAAGCAAACAAAGCAAAACCTTCATGATATAAAGGATAACAAACCACGTAAATAGTATCATTTTGGCTAACAATAGGAAGCGTCAACAAATTCATTGTGCTTTTATGGGAAGCAACAGCAATAGTAAACTACACAAAACAAATAGTGTATAAGCAGATTTAGGAGATTATGCACAAGCAATTTGCATCCCTATGCACACGTACACACACACACGCACACGCGCTCGTGCGCGCGCACGCACGCACACCATGCATCAATGCCAAAATAAAATCTTTATGAATATCATGTAAAGTCATGGAAAAGGACATCTGCACATAGGAATTAGCTATACATAATCGGTACACTCAAAACAAGATATAAAAAGAGAACATTCAATAAATCTCAAATGCAGTCAACTTATGCAATATAACTGAAATATTAAATCTGAATAAACCATTCAACAGGATACTAATTGTAAACACGACAATTAAATATATAAGCAAACAATAACAGGAGAGGAAGAGAGAGAGAGAGAGAGAGATGGAGAGAGAGAGAGAGAGAGAGAGAGAGAGAGAGGAAGAGAGAGAGAGAGATGATGTGGAGAGATGAGAGGAGAGAGAGAGAGAGAGTTACACAGTACATTTGAACCCAAATATTGCATACCAATTTTGTCTTTTAAGGATGAGGGAAGGTTCCTGCATTTATCTTAAACGTCATGAGGCCTTTGTTAAATCTTAGTCTTTGGTGTAGGGGAAGAATATTTATCTGAGTATAATCCACTTCTAGTAAGGTAGTCTTCTTCAGAAGGACCAGTTTAAGAGCGCGTTTATACAGACTTGTAATGGTTTCATAGTGCGTGCACTAGCAGAACCCCACAGGGCTGAAGCATAACCTATTGAAGATTGTATATAAGTTTGAAATAATATTTTCTTGAATGAAAGTCAAGAAAATGTTTGATTTTAGTCAACCGGTATACTCTTTGAGACCTGTATTTGCACAGATGGGATATGTGATGGTACCAGCTGAGATTTGCATGAATTGTTACTCCTAGAACTTTGTGGTGAGAGACTTGTTCGATTGCTTCC
This sequence comes from Rapana venosa, assembly GCA_028751875.1. Taxonomy (NCBI): domain Eukaryota; kingdom Metazoa; phylum Mollusca; class Gastropoda; order Neogastropoda; family Muricidae; genus Rapana; species Rapana venosa. Next base: position 4,589,443 of record CM054154.1, read on the forward strand.
TTTTCAAAATGGATTGGAGAAAGTGTAGGAGATTTTGTTGCTTTTGTCTGGTAGTGATAAGCATGCATTTTGTTTTTTTGCTCAGTCCATTTGACAAGATCATCAGTGCTTTTTTGCAATGTCTTTGCAAGATAGTTAATGTCGGTATGGCTTGTATGTAGGGTTGTGTCATGAGCAAAATGTTCACATTTGGATTTGATATGGAGAGGATGGTATTTTATGCATAATGAAAAGAGAATAGGTATTAAGATGGATCCCTGTGGTACTCTATAATGAATGGGTTTTGGTGTGGATGCAGACGTAGCTATTGAAACATAATGTTGCCTGTTTGTAAGATAATATGCAATAAGTTCTAAAGTATTTGTAGAGAGATTATATAGGTCAAGCTTTATAATGAGAAGTCTGCTGTCAATTGTATCAGATTCTGTTTTGAAATCTACAAATAATGCTCCACTAAATTTATTGTTATTAATGTTTGGCAGCAATTGTCTACAAGACTAGTTAATGCTGTATGGCACAAGTGATTTTTTTTCAAAATCCAGAATGATTTGGGTGAAGTAAATTGTTAATATCCACATGATGGACTAGGTATTTAATCATGTTTTTCCAAGGGTTTTGAAAGGTAAGAGATAATAAAGATTGGCCTATAGTTTTGAGGGATCGGAAGAGTCTCAAGATTTATGGATCAGAATCACCTTAGCAGCTTTGAAGGCGTAGGGGGTGGGGGGGGGGTGGGCAGGCCCCCGTGAATAGCTCTATGAAGACAAATGTTATAGATATGTGTAAGAGTATCTGTAATAACTGGAGCTAAGAGTTTTAGTATTCTGACATCTATTCTATCAAGACCACGCAAAAATCAAAAACGGAAATTAATAAGCAGCTCTTTCGAAAACAAGTGAACACAGTCAAATCTTTAATTCTTTCAAAAAAAACAAAGTACTACTCTTCACAAGTTCTTGATGCCACGTCTATGAAATCTCTCTTTTCCCTCACATCTGCTCTTCTTGGATTTGTGAAGGTTAGCCCTCTGCTTTCCATCCACAATCACATTGAACTTCCTTCTATATTTTCTGCATTCTTTTCTGAAAAAGTCTATAACATTCGCTCCAAACTGGATCAGACTCCTTTCCAGCCTGCACTTTCTGATCCCCAATTCTCTCTCACTTCTCTCCTTTTCTTTCATCCGACAAGTGAGAAAGAAATCATGACAATTCTGAAAGAAATGACTATAAAATCATGTGATCTTGATCCAATACCTGCTTTTCTTTTCACACAGTGCCTACCACAACTCATACCCGCTATCACGAAAATAGTAAACTCATCTCTTGTTTCAGGAAATGTTCCATCAGCTCTCAAAACTGCTATAGTCACACCTCTACTCAAAAAGCATGACCTTGACCCTAACATTCTAAAGAATTATAGACCTGTTTCCAATCTACCTTTTATTTCTAAAGTCCTTGAAAAAGTTGTTTCTCAAACAGCTCAACGACCACCTTCTCTCCAACAGTCTTCTTCCTGAGTTTCAGTCTGCCTATCGAGTCAACCACAACACTCAAACCACCCTAGTACACACTTTAAACACGCTTCTACTCGCTTCTGACTCAGGGAAAATCTCCCTTCTCACTCTACTCGACTTATCAGCAGCCTTCGATACTACAGACCTCTCAATTCTTCTCTCCCGTCTTCAGTAAAACGTTCGGTGTTACTGGTACAGCCCTCACCTGGTTTAATTCATACCTTACTGACCGATTCCAACAGTTGCAGTAGACAAGATTCAATCAATACCTGCCACACTGGAATGCGGAGTCCCACAGGGATCAGTTCTAGGCCCTGTTCTGTTCACTCTTTACACTGCCCCACTGTCACATATAACAAACCGTCATCAAATCAACCATCATTTTTACGCAGATGACTCTCAGATTCAAAGCAGTGTTAATCCCGAAAATCTACCATCTCTCCTGACAAAAATGGCCCACTGCTTTGAAGATATTCAAAACTGGATGACACAGAACAAATTAAACAAATTACAGCTAAATGCAGATAAAACCGAAGCAACGCTCGTAGGGACCAAACACAAAATCTCTTCCATTACAACAGCTTCAATAGAACTCGGCAATACATCAGCTGCTCTATCTACTGTTGTGAAGTATCTGGGTGTTGTTATCGACAACACACTCTCTATGAAAAAATTAATCACCCAGACCTGTCAGTCTTGCTACTATCAATTACGGCATATTAGTGCAATTCGAAAGTACCTGTCTACAGATGCAACAGTTAAACTACTCACTTATCTCACTCTTTCACGTCTGGACTATTGCAATTCTCTTTTGTCTGGTCTGCCAGCATCATCTATCCACTCCCTTCAATGTATAAAACTCCGCAGCTCGACTAGTTCTCAAAAAAGAAAAAAATCTGAGCACATTACCCCTCTCTTGCGATCTCTCCACTGGCTACCTGTGCCACAGAGAGTAAATTATAAGATCAGTACTCTCTGTTACAAATGTCTCCAAAAAACTGCACGCTCCTACCTCTGTGAATGTCTTCACCTGTACACTCCTTCACGTTCCCTCCGCTCTACTGCTGATACCTTGTGCCTACGAATACCTAGATTCAACCAATCCACTGTTGGCTGCCGCTCTTTCTCTATTTCGGGTCCATCGACCTAGGATCAGCTCCCTCTCTCTCTTCGCCAGAAGCCTAGCTATGACACTTTTAAATCAAGCCTCAAGACATATTTATTTCAAACCTAAGATTTCCCCCCTCCTGTTTCATATCTGAGCTATCCCACCTTCACTAACCCATGTCCTATCACCCTGCTAATGTATACTACCTGTTTGAGTGTGTGTGTGTGTGTGTGTGTGTGTGTGTGTGTGTGTGTGTGTGTGTGTGTGTGTGTGTGTGTGTGTGTGCTTTTGAAAAACATTTGACTTTTGAAATTTTATTTCATAGATTTTGTCTGCAGCACATCATGCTTGTAAATATCTGTTTGTTTAAACTATTGATTATTTATCATTGATTGCATGACTATGTAAGATCAGGTTAAATGCATGCGCTTTGATTTGTCTTGCAAGATATAGCGCTATATAAAATCCATTTATTATTTGTATTATTATTTTTTTTAATATATTATTATTTTTTTTATATATTATTATTATTTTTACTTGATTGTTTTAAGTGAGTCAGAAAATTCTAGACTTCAGAAACAGATATGAATGGTATGTGGAGTTTTGATGGAATACACTTTTCTTGGCAGTATTGTTTTAGTTCATTGAGATCATTGGACTTCGAGTTATCAATGTTAATTATGTTAGAAGAAATATTAATGAAGTGACTGTTAAGTTTTAAGACATGTTTGATCGTTATAGTTTTTAAATGGGGCATGTTTGTTATAAATTTCAGTAAATAACTTTTATCGGGAACTCAATGGCCAGAGAGGAGAGAGAGAGAGAGAGAGAGGGGGAGGAGAGAGGTGAGAGAGAGGAGAGGAGATGAGGAGAGAGAGAGAGATGAGAGAGAGAGAGAAGGAGAGAGAGAGAGGAGAGAGAGAGAGAGAGAGAGAGAGAGAGAGATAACGGAAGAGAGAGAGAAAACGAAGAGAGAGAGATGATTTTTAAGGTTATAGGACTACCTAGGATGGTATCCTATATAACAGCTACACAAAACCTCTCTCTCCTTGATATATTGCTAATTTTTGTTAAAGCAGCAAAACCAAGACATTACATATACAAAAACACCTATACAAAACTCTGTTGCAACAAATACAGCAAACACATGTTGTAAGATCCAAAATAAAGAAAACAGAAGTTGACACAAACTGATTGCACTGAAAAAAAAGTTCCTCATGACATTTTTAGGTCTCTAAGCTTAAATGCTTTGTATAGATACAAGGCAAACCCATGGACTACTTAAGGAGGGAATGATGACATCAACTAGGTTCATTTAAACAATGATGGTTGTCTATAATATTCGGGGATGACAGATAATTTATACATGGGCTATTGCTCTTCAGTCCGTGTTAGAACAGGGCAACAAAGAAAAAAACCAATTTCATTTGCTTCTGCCAGTTGGCACATCGAATCATCTTTAGTAACATGTCTATATCTATAATGAAAACGGTTATTTCTATACACCTAATATAAATCTTGTTATTATAAACGTCTATCAATATTCAGGGTTAAATATAGGTTCACATCAAAAATGCTACAAAACAATGTCTGCAGACTGTTAATCTGTCACTAGTCTGAATAAGATCAGACCATTTTCTGCCACCAGCAATCTATTAATTGTTGACAAAAAATGTGTCTAAAACTATAAATAACAATAATAATAATAATAATAATAATAATAATAATAATAATAATAATAATAATAATAATAATAATAATAATAATAATAAAATAATAATAATAATGTATGGAATTTACATAGGCCTGAATCTTGTAAAGCAACAAGTCAAAGCGCTCAGATGACTGGGTTTTTTATTTACTGTGTGTATGCGGTTTTTTAAAATTTTGTCATCGTTCCCCCCGGCAAAACATGGCCTCTCTTTCGAAAGCAAACAGGATTTAACGTGTGCGCAAGATTTCTGCATGCTTCGCACATCAACATAGGCAACCCCTGATTTTGCAAACAAGCCAACCCAGATTAAAAACAAACATACAGGCACCCTGGTTATAAGTGATTTTTTTTTAAAACTAACCCCTAAACCCAAATATTGTATTTTCACAGGGGTTCATCATTACCATGTGAAGTATTTCAACCAGCAGGGGGGAACAATTGACAGTGGATACTATGTAAAGGGGGGCTGTTCGTTGTTTCACTGAAACTGGGTATTTTTGAATAGGGGTTACTACCCCAAAATATCTCTTGAAGGCAAAATAAACCTGTTTAAGGGACACAAATTCCCATCCCCCCCTTCAGATAGTACTGCTAAGGGGCTAAAAAAGGGCATCAACAACTTCAAAACATCCTAAAGAATTGTTATTGAGTTTCCGCATTTTCCCAAAAAGAATAGCGACAAAATTTTTGGCCCCTCTTCAGTATTTTAACACCTCCACAAAACTCAAACAGTAGAGAAAAATATTCCAATATAATAACATTAGTATTTGGGATTAGAAAAACCTTCGTTTTTGTTTTTGCAAGATATAGCGCTATTTTTTTTCTAATTAGTAAGTAGAGTAGTATAGTACATTACAAACCTACCTTATTTCAAGAAAAATTATTCCCACCCTTTACAAAAAGGGGACGGAAAAGCTCAGTGGCGGAGCACTGCTTTCCCCCAGCCTGTTAGCGGCGAGCGTGGTTACCAGTTGGATGGGTGACCGTTTGGGCCCCTTGGGTTTCAGTACAGTTCCCCCAGTTCACCACTGTAAAGGGGTTACCTGCCCCTTTGGGTGGGGGAAAGGGAAAAGCAGGAGGGAGGGGAAAGTGGGCGCCGCCCCAATTCGGGCCCCAGGAAGTGAGGTCTCTGACCCCTCACCCCCTAACCTTATATTTTTGGGGACATTATGGGTTTGGGGGACTCTTTACCTCCTTTACCTTAAAAAATATATATGTTCTTTTTTATTTATTTTGATTTTGAACTGAAGTTTTGCACTGATTCTGCTTTTTTTTTGTTGTGTCTGAAACATGCCCAAAACTCAAACCCAGAATAACATCGTCAGCTTACAAAAGAAATGAAAAATTTGAAAAGAACCAAAATAGATAACAAATCCCATGTCCCCATTATTAATAACTTCATTGCTAACTCTTAATGAACAGGAAAACAAACTGGGTTTGTGAGCTACCACAGTAATTAGTGAACCACAATTTGTCACCAAACGAACTTAGACTTTACAGTATTACCTATTTTCTGAAAATTTCTATAGATTTTAAAACTTTAAAACCCCTTTACCAAAAGAGCCCAAAAGAAGCACGATTAATGTCAACTTCTTTTTTTTCAAAGTCAAAAAAGCCACAGGGTTTTTAAATTTATGTGAAAATTGCTTTGAACAAGTGTAGTAAGGACCAAAAAAATTTTTCCCACAGTTAAAGAACCCCTTTTAAAACCACAAAATGATCCCCAAAAATATTGTTTCCATATACCCATTATTGAAACTCTATTTATGCTTTTCCTTAAGTTTACTACTTAAATCGTTAAGTGGATTTCCCAATCATTGGGGTTTTTTTATGTCATCTTTTTCTAGATGGCAAAAAAACACATCCATTTCCCGTTTGTTGGGGAACACCATCACAAAAATTATAAACAACGTTACAAAAATTACACAAATTTATCCAATAATTTTAAAAGTTTCTTTATAAAACCATCAGGACCAGCTGTCTTACAATTTTTAAGTTTTTTCTTAAAGCAAGAAAATTTCCCCTTTTGAATACGCCATTCAGTCTTCTTAGTGCCGGCATCTTCTGATGCATCTTTATAACAAAAATTTTTTAGTACCGATTTTTTGAAAGCTTTAAATGACAGAACCATTCACAGTTATTGTCAGGTTCGGGGTTTTTTCCTTTTAAAAGACGTTTTGGGGAAGAGAGAGAGGGGGGGGGGGGGGGGGGGGGGGGGGGGGGGGGGGGGAAGAGAGAGGAGAGAAGAGGGGGAGAGAGAGAGAGAGAGAGAAGAGAAAAAGAGAGAGAGAGAGAGAGAGGAGAAGGGAAAAAAATGGGCAAAAGCAAATTCTTTTATTTTTTAGGGAAAAAGAATAAGCACACATTTTTTTTTTTTTCATCCTCCCCGCCCGTTAGGGAAACATCTTAAAATAAAAGCCCCTACTTTTACATCTCACAATAAAAACCCAAAGGGGGGAAAAACCCTTTCAAAAAAAGCCCCCCCCCAACAAACCACCCCCCCCCCCCCCCCCCCAAAGCAAGAAAAAAAAAGAAAAATAAAAATAAAAACCCACCCCCCACCCCCACCCCCCAAAAAAAATTAAAAAAAAACAACAAACAAACAAAAAAGAAGAAAAAAACCCAAACCAACAAAGATAAACAGAGAAAAAAAAAAAAAAACCCCAAAAACAACAAGAACAAAACAACAACAGAGCCAAAAAAAATAACAAACCAAACTTAAAAAGTCAAAAAAAAAAATCTAACATTGCAAATGGTACACATACTTGTTTTCAAAAAATTATAAAAGGTTAAATTTAAAAAACAAATCATTTCAAATCACAATGAAAAAATTTCACCAAATCCCTTCTATTAGGAAAAATCAGAAAATCGAAAAAAAAATGAATAAACAAAACCAATTAGACAAAAAAAAAAAAAACCCCAAAAAAAACCCCCTTTTCCCCAACACCCCCTCCCCTAAACAAAAAAAACAACCCCTCAAAAAGTCCAGACTATATACAAGCGTTGCGCGCGCGCCGCGCGCACACACACACACACATACAACACACATACACACACATACATACACACTTACGCACGTATAGCCACGCATGCACACCACACACACACACACACACACACACTCTCTCACACATACACACCACACACACATAATACACACACAAAACACACACACACCCCACACACACACACAAAACCACACATCCTGGATACAATCTATTCGCAAGACATTTCCTCACATACAAGAAAATAGACACATGTCATAATTATCAAAATATCATAACCATACATTTGTACAGACAAAACCAGGAAATAACATTATTTGATGTACGAAGACAGCAAGCCACAAGCATCAAGAAAAATGACCCAATCTAACATCAGCTTTTTTCAACAATAAACACAGAGAACTTGCTTTCTTTCCGCTCTCATCTGCACACACTGTGAATGGGCGCTCATTACTACTCACTGACACACACATACACACATACACAACACATATACACACACACAAAATTCATGCATGCGCAATCCTATATACACATTATAGAATTGAATACAAAAAGTCCACAGAAGTAATGAAATTGTCCAACAGAACATTGCAAATTAACAATCCATACCATTGCATTAACAACAAAATACAACCCAAACTTCATTTTAAGAGGGGAAAACTCAGACAAGTTCATTTTTAACAAAATCAAAACAAGCAAGGGCACACAAAACACACAAAACCACACACCCACAACACACACACACACACACACACACACATACAATTCAAAACAAGTCACTAATGTCAGTTACAGAGAGAGAGAGAGAGAGAGAGAGAGAGAGAGAGAGAGAAGAGAGAGAGAGAGAGGAGAGACGCTTTGACGCTTTGACGCTTTGACCAATTTATTGTCATTGGCCCAAAGTGGCCTATTGGCCAAGGGGGGGTTGTTTATACACGACTTTCTTTTGTAATTTACAAATAAATACAAGAAAAAATCACATGATTGATTTTACGTACGAAAAACCAAAAAACCAATAAGGAGCTCTTATGAACGGATACGACTTTATGCTGTGACGTAAATCTCAGCAGTTTCAAATGAACCACAAAGTTAATAACAAGGTATATGAACAATAAAAACCAATAAGCATAACTAAAAATAATGAAAAGATCATTCTAGAATGCTATATTAGACCATCCATTGACATCTGTATGTGAAATTTTTCAAAAAATATTCTTGCTGGAGACCTACAGCCGTAATTATAAATGTTTCTTTATGTGTTTCCACAAATGCTGGAGTCTGTACTATAATATAATGTTACTTTAGTTTATAGTCCACACACCAATGTTTAAGCTAATTGGAATTCTGTACCCGCTGTAATTGTCTTAATTCAGTGCGTCAGCATAAACTTTGCAATCCGGATTTGATCACAAATCATCATCAGCGAGGCGATAAGATTGAAATAATATCTTGCCTTCGGAAAGCTTCTAGATTGAGAACGCCTCAGTTTTACGATGGAGGAAAAATATGATTGACAATGAAACAGGAAATGCACGTTCATTCATCAAAATGTATGACCACACATAGGGCATGGGAAACTGTTATGTGGACGTCTCAGGTTGTAACCATCTTTTGTTTGCATTTGAAGCCGAGTGTTCTTAGTCGAAATCTTGCGATAAATTAGTCGTGCCATTTGTCAGTGGACTATTTCGAAGATACTTTTCAGTTGAAAAGCACATTAAACGAAAAAAACCGCAGTATTTCTCTTTACTTTCATGTCCGCGTGCCAATTTTGTTTAAATGAACAAATGAGGTATGTCTTTCAATTCATGACACTAAACCTGTCTCGCTACCTTACTTCCTGAGACAACCCCAGATTCCACAACCATGTTCTGATAAAACTTTTTACTTGATTATGCCCAATCTTCTTACCTAGCTCCATTTGTATAAACCGATCCATGTCATAAGGACTGCCTACATAAACGTTGACCCTGGAAGTTTCAGTAGTTTGAGGCCAGTTTTAATACACTTAAAGACGTTCGATGTTTAAAGGATATCTTCCCGTTCTCTCAATATAGTTACAGTATTTGACGAATGGATTGGACCATTTAAGAAACGTTGATAGCATATGTATGTATTTTTTCTATTTAGTGGATTAACAGTAAGTCCCCATCTTTCAGATGCATATGTAAGTAAAGGGTTCTATTTTGAACATCAAAAATTTCCAAAATAAAGAAACAACTCTACTGAATTAGCTGTCGTAACGGTTTTAAGATTTCGATTACACCTTTTTCCCTTTCCTGCAACATTCACGGCCAATGCAAATTCAAACTTAGCTTCGTTGAAAATGTCATCCCTAGGTACTTATAAGAACTTCCGAACTTTTTTTTTTTTTTTCAAACTTCAGCATTCCATAAAACATTTTCACGCACTGATAAATGTCCACCCATTCTAACAAATCATGATGTTCGTTTTTTTCCATTTACCGATAAATCTAGGCGATCTGCTCTTCCTTTAATATATCTAGCTGTTTTGTAAACCTAGTACCGTGTCAGACAAGAGAATTCATATCATCGGCAAATAGTAGTAAAAAATACCTCCATTGCTCCTGAGACTAAACCGAATACCATGTTTTCCTTTTTTTGTAAACTCAACGTGCTAATTCGTTTTACAAAAAAGAAAATAATGTGACTTAATATAAGCCCTGCTTCACTCCTTTTGGACATTCGAAAAATATTCCGAAATAATATATCTGCGCGTACACATGCTAATACTGAATTTATATACACTCCTTAGTGCCATATATAATTTACCCGTTTATTCCATTGTACGCCAGACAGTCCATAAGATATTACTGATTAAAACAGAATCGACGCCTTACGAAAATCGAGAAATGCAACAAAATAGTTTTTTTTGATTGCAATATTTTGAACAATTAGAGTATAGGGTGAATATATGATCAGTAGTACTATAATTTGCTCGAAAAACCTGCTTGTTTTCAAGCTGTTTTTCATTCTCTTCAGCCCATCTATGTTAACCTTTTATTCAAATATACAGTATCTATTTGCCTGACGATGCTAGTGAGGGCTACTCCACGTATTGTCTGTTTTAGGGACTGTCGCCTTTTGTAAACAGGATAATTATAGACTTGGCCACCCAAGGGAAAGCACCTCTTTCAAAAACATCGTTGAAGAGTTGATTGTTAGGAAGGATAATAACAATTGAGTTGGCCGTTTTTTTAGCATTTCGCCTTTATTCTTGTCTGGACTGCACTTTTCTTGTTTTTTAAAATGCTGGATACCGGCAATAACTTCATTTTCTTTTGATGGATTCATTAAACAATGGTTCGAAATCATCATCTTCTTCCGTTACATTAATATCCATCTGTCTGTTACACTATCAGCGAGCTTTGTAAAGAAACGAGTAAGAAGTGATCATACCATTCTTGAATAGATATGTTATTATATAAAAGAGCCTTTCGATTCACAGACCCATAATTATAGACCAAAATGTTTTGGCGCGTTAAGAGAATTTTTCAGTTTTCCAAATATATTCAGTTCAAAGTCTGTTCTTTAGTTTTCCTTAATTTGAAATTCTTTTCGCGCTGTAGTGTATAACTCCCTTTTTCTCTAACTTATCATGGATTTGTCTGACATCGCTGAAATCTTTTTAGTAACCTCTTAACTTCTTGCTTCTTTTGTTTGCCAAATTCAGTATCAAACCAGTCATTACATTTCCTTTTCCCTCCTCCAGACTTTTGGACCATGCATGCAGCTGCCCCACATAAGGATTTTACAAAATATTCTACACTTTCATTTATATCAGTCGGCAATGAGTTAAAAGCTTCTGTATACTTTCGAGAAATTCAAACTGGGTTCAGTTCATTTTTGTATGTCTCAGCATTACTGTCAGACCATATGATTTTCTCTTCACCTCTTTGCTCCCTGTATCCTGTTGTTTCAGTACAATCGTAGGCATCTTTCCATGGTGTTTAACTGGAGGAAGATGCCACGAATCAAACACAGTCTTCCAATGCACAAATCGAAAACTTCGATAAACATAGGACAAGGAAACAACGAAAATAAATCGAAAAAACTCTGCAACCGTTAGGGAGATCAAAGTATAAGTTACCTCTTTATATCCCTACAGCGATCATTCAAAGTAACCATATCAAACAATACATTACATAAATTAATAATGATTTACCACAACGTTAATTATGCCATCCTTCGAGAAACGCCCACAAACTTCGTCATCATTACTATCAAATTCTAGATCTCTAATATATTTGTCATTTCTTCATGGTAGCTTGTTCTGGAAACTGGTAGTCCTAGCATTTAAGGGCTCCCATAATCATAAGATACATGGTGTTCCTTTTCGAAGTATTGATACAAGGTTTCCTCTAATTTAATAATATACATTTTTTAAACCTTCTTTTCATCATAAACAGGGCTTCCATCTGGAGCACTAGCAGCATAGCAAGAATAACTACTTTATCTAAGTTAAATAAATTTTTATTTATTCTTAATAGCAATTGGTATTATTACATCTAGCATAATTTCTTCCTACATATTTATTAAACTCCTACGCACTAGCAATAACACTCCTCGAATTATGCCATGGTGAGAGAGTTTTTCTCGCAAGGGCACACACTTGATATAATCCAATAATATATTGCGTGTAATCCAAAAGTGGAATCAAGAAAAGTCTCTGTGAGAAATTAAATCAAATCTATTTTACATAGTGTTATTAAAGGAAACATCTTATTCAGTTTATTGCTTTAAATTTTCAACATTATATTTAAAAACGGTTAAACGACGTTGGGAATGGTCAAGCATGTCCTATGTTCTTCTTGAAACTGCTTGTTAAAGCAGTTCTCCTAGTCGCTGCTGTCACCACGTCTGCCGTTTGCTGCGAGCAGAGGTGTACAGGTGACTTGCCGGGCGACGAGTCGGGCAGAAGGGACCTACTTCCCGTTTGCCGGTCTGGAGGGGGGCTGTCACGTGTCGCCTGTTGAGGTTGGTGATTGAGATGAGCTTGAAACGCCCGCGTGGCTGTCACTGCTCTCCACCACCATCCTGGCATGCTACCAGCCTGCTGCCTCGTTGTTACCCGCACGCAGGGTTGGGTGAAGAGGTGAAGAGGAGGGTGAGAAAGAAGGCAGCGGTGACCATGACGTCGTACTCTGCTAGCTGGGGACTTTTCCTTCTGATGGCCCCATCTACCCTCTGCTGACGTGGCGAGGGATTGCCCACAGGACCTGGGTCTTGAGGCAGAGGCCAGGGCGGGGGGCGTGCTGTGCTCCTACATCTTCACAAACCTGAGCGAAGGACGACCGGGAGTCTGCATGCCCCGGCCTGACACATGCTTTCCCCTGTGGAAAACGTTCTTCCTTCCCTGCGAGCTCTGCCCACAATCTGTGCCGGCGCCCTCGTCAATCAAGTCGTTAGCCAGTCGATCCCTTTGTTCTGTAGTCTATAGTTCATGTCCTATTGTCTTTTGTGGATTGGACAATTTTGTCCCCCCACTCCCAAACTTGGCCACTATCGTTTTCTGGGTGTCCATTAAATGGCATGTCCTGTCCTATGTGCTCGCTGCATGTCGTCTGGAGTCAAGTTTTCTGTCCATTTACACTATTCAGTGCATCGATGATTGCTTGTGCACAGGCGTCATTAGTTTCATGTCTACTTGTTGGGGATCCCGTAGGAAACGTAAAATATCTCTTCTGGAAAAACCCCTCTAGTCTGTCTGGTGCAGCTGTTCCAGTTGGTTGTTTTCTTTTCTCAATTCGAGGATTGTGTCAGAGAGTTGTTGTAACCTTCTTCTGTCCTCAATCCTTTCTTCAAAACAGTTGGGGAAAAATTTTGGGTATCGGTTCCTTCTTAACCGTCTTGTCAGCTGTCTGTGCTCTGGTCTCCGTCTGTCACACCTCCTGTTGATGTCTTCACATTGAGAGAGAAGAGAGAGAGAGAGAGGAGATGAGAGTGAGAGAGATGAGAGAGAGAGATGAGAGAGGAGAGAGAGAGAGGGAGAGAGATTGAGAGAGAGAGAGAGTAGAACGAGGATATTTGGTATAATTGCCAGGGAGGATATATTTTCTTTGTTTCCAACAGAATCATTTGTTGGATTTTAATTTTTGATGCATCAAGGTGGATGAAAAAATGACTCTGTGAGATGTTAATCATTGGAGTTGTCTAAATGATCAGGATGGGAGTTCCACAGCCACAGGGACTAGAGTAAAGATAAGCTAGATTTGAACCAAATCTATTCTTGGGATTGGGGACACATGGCCTTTTCGGTATTTCATGGACTCTGATTCATTGGGAACTTGTTCTTTTAAGGTTTGAGGGAAAAGTTCCTGTCATTAATATTAAACATCATAATGCCTTTGTTAAAATCTTAGTCTTTGGTTAGGGGAAGCAAAGAATATTTTTTACACTGGGTTTAATCCACTTTAGTAAGGTAGTCTTCTTCAAGAAGAACCAGTTTAAGAGCAGTTTATACAGACTTAATAATGGTTAATAGTTTTGCACTAGCAGAATCCAAAGGGCTGAAGCAAAAAATCTATTTGAGGATTGTATATAAGCTTGAAGAATAGGTTTTATTGAATGAAAGTCATGAAGAACAATGTTTGATTTTAGTCAGTTGGTATCGCTTTGTTGACATGTTTTTGCACAATGGGATATGTGATGGTACCAGCTGAGATTTTCATCATTGTTACTCCTAGAACTTTGTGGTGAGAGCTTGTTCTATTGTTTCCTTTTCAATATGGATTGGAGAAAATTTATTAGATAGATTTTGTCGCTTTTGTCTGGTAGTGATAAGCATGCATTTTGTTTTTGGGGGTGTATAGACATGTGATTTAGTTCAGTCCATTTGACAAGATCATCAGTGCTATTTTGCAATGTCTTTGCAAGAGAGTTAATGTCAGTATGGCTTGTATGTATGGTTGTGTCGTCAGCAAAAGTTCGCATTTAGATTTCATATGGAGAGGAAGGTCATTTATGTATAATGAAAAGAGAATTGGTCCTAAGATGGATCCCTGTGGTACTCCATAATGAATGGGTTCTAGTGTGGATGTGGACGTAGCTATTGAAACACATTGTTGCCTGTTCGTAAGATAAGAAGCAAGAAGTTCAAGAGTATTTGTAGAGATTATATAAGTCTAGCTTTTTAATGAGAAGTCTTCGGTCAATTGTATCAAATGCTTTTTTGAAATCTACAAATAATACTCCACAAAATTTATTGTCATTAATGTTAGACAGCCAATTGTCTACAAGACTAGTTAATGCCGTATGGCACGATTGATTTTTTCTAAATCCAGACTGATTTGGGTGAAGTAAGTTGTTAATATCTATATGATGGACTATGTGTTTATTCATATGTTTTTCCAAGGGTTTTGAAAGGTAAGATAAAATAGAGATTGGCCTATAATTTGAGGATCAGAAGCGTTCCAGACTTGTGGATCGGAATCACCTTAGCAGTTTTGAAGGCGTTGGGGAAATAGTTCTTATGAAGACAAAGGTTATAGATATGTGTCAGAGTGTCTGTAATAACTGGAGCTGAGAGTTTCAGTATTCTGCCATCTATTCCATCAAGACCACGCGTACTTGATTGTTTGAGGTGAGTCAGGTAATCGTAGACCTCAGAAACAGATATGAATGGTATGTGGAGTTTTGATGGAATACGCTTTTCTTGGCAGAATTGTTTTAGTTCATTGAGATCATTGGACTTCGATTTATCATTGTTAATTATGTTACAAGAAATATTAATGAAGTGATTGTTTAGTTTTTCAGCAGAAATATCTTTAATTACGTTAGATTTGGAAGACAATTGATTATTTGTTATTTGATTGATTGCCTTCCATACAGTCTTTGAATTTTGTTTGGATGAAAGTAGATCTTGGAAATATTTCCTTTTCTCTCGCCGTTTTTGTGAGTTTATGGCATTTCTTAATTTTTTTGCCTCCTATAATATTTATGTTCTTTTAAGAAATCTCTAAGATAGCATGCTTCTTCTAGTTCCTTTGTAAACCAAGGTGTTTGCGGACTATGTTGATCCTTATGGTGTTTAATGGGTCATGTTTGTTATAGATTTCAGTAAAAAGTTTTATCCAGAACTCAATGGCCAGGTCTGGATCAGTAATATTGAATGTTTTCCGAGAGCATGGAACTGCTTAATCTATGTAAGAAAAGCTGCTCATTAAATTTTGCAAAAGAGCGATAGGTTATAGTTTTATGGCCAGGTTAGGAATTTTTGTTCCTTTTTTGACCATGTGGTACAGACTGGGTAGTGGTTCGCTACAGTTGTGTACAGGGACACAAGTTTCTATGATGTTTTTTAGGGTCTGATACATAGATGTGATCAATGATTGTGTTAGAATTTGATGTGACTCTTGTGGTGAAGTTTACTAATTGGTGAAGATTGAATGAGTTAATAACTTGGGTCCATTGGTTGTTTACTTTTGCTAGGTCAATATTAAAATCACCTAGTAAGATAATTTCCTAGATCTCTAATAGGACTACGTTCATCATGGAGTCAAACTTGTCTATCCAATTTTTTCTTTCTGTTGGATTTCTGTAGCAGAACCCCATTATAATAGGCGCTGCACCTTTTATAGCTACTTCGATCCAGATGGATTCTACTTCATAACGTTCAAGATGGAAAAGACGTTTGAACGTTACAGACTCACTAATATAGATTAAGAGACCTGTTTCTTTGGGCTTTTGCGGATCTTTTCGCATGATTTTATATCCTGGAATGGAAATGTCAGTGTTGGTTATGTGTTCTGTAAGTCTTGACTCGAAAGACCTAGTATATGAAATGGTTTGCCTTGGTTTGTGATGAATCTTGTTATATCTTCGATTTTATTGACTGCATGGTTTATATTTAGGTGGCAAATTCGTAAGCCATCCTTGGAGGGCCATGAATTGTGTCTTGAATACATCTATTAAAGTTAGTTTTGTGAGGAATGTATTAATGTGTACAAGAATGGTGAAGGTAAGGAAGAAAAGAGAGACAATGAATAATAATAATAATAGGAGGGGGGAGTGAATACTTGATAGGGGTATAGTGGTGGAAGGGTGAAGGGAGGAGTAAAATCAATTACCACTCTGTAGCACACAATGTGTATATAACTCAATCAGTCTGACAGTAGTCTGACGAGAAAAAAATAGAATAAAATTAAAATAAAAATCTACAGGTGGCGTGGTTGGTTACCGAGAGAAAGGGGAGATATTTTAAAAAGAAAAAAACACACAAAAAACAACAAACAAACAAACAAACAACAAACAAACAAAACAAAAACCAAACAAACAACAACAACAACAAAGCAACCAAATCACAGAAGGAGAGAGAGATGAGTAGAGAGAGAGAAGAGAGAGAGAGAGAGAGTGAGAGAGAGAGAGGAGGAGAGAGAGAGAGAGTGAGAGAAGAGAGAGCATCACCGGTAATAAGTAAATAATAGTAGAATGTCAGTTTTAAGTATTGCAGGACCATGGTCAAATCGCGCGCACGCGTGTGTGTGTGTATGTGTGTGTGTGTGTGTGTGTGTGTGTGTGTTGTTGATGTGTGTGTGTGTGTGTGTGTGTGTGTGGTGTGTGTGTGTGGGTGGGTGGGTGGGTGGGGTGTGCGGTGTGTGGGTGTTGGTGTGTGTTCATATGGGCGCCATTGCACTGTGTTGTGATGCATTATATTGTATTGAATTGTTTTTTGTAAAATCTTTATGTTCTAACTTAACCGCAATTTGTTTTTTATTCAAGTCAAGGTGCTCTGCTTGGAGA
>CM054154.1:4607049-4624812 GCA_028751875.1 Rapana venosa
AAAGGGAGGGAAGGAAATTTATGCAAAATGAAAAAAATAGGTATTAGATGGATCCCTTGGTTTTATAATGAATGGGTTTTAGTGTGGATGCAGACGTAGCTATTGAAACATAATGTTGCCTTTTGTAGTAATATTGTGAATAAGTTATAAAGTATTTGTAGAAGATTATATAGGTCAAGCTTTTATAATGAGAAGTCTGCAGTCAATTGTATCAGATTCTGTTTTGAAATCTACAAATAATGCTCCACTAAATTTTTGTTATTAATTGTGTGGCAGCAATATGTCTACAGACATCAGTTAATGCTGTATGGCACAAGTGATTTTTTTTTCAAAATCCAGAATGATTTGGTGAAGTAAATTGTTAGTATCCACATGATGGACTAGGTATTTATTCATGTTTTTCCAAGGGTTTTGAAAGGTAAGAGATACTAAAGATTGGCTTATAGTTTTGAGGGATCGGAAGAGTCTCAAGATTTATTGATCAGAATCACCTTAGCAGCTTTGAAGGCGTGGGGGGGGGGGGGGGGGCAGGGGGGAATAGCTCTTATGAAGACAAAGGTTATAGATATGTGTAAGAGTATCTGTAATAACTGGAGCTAAGAGTTTTAGTATTCTGACATCTATTCTATCAAGACCACGCAAAAATCAAAAGCGGAAATTAATAAGCAGCTCTTTCGAAAACAAGTAAACACAGTCAAATCTTTAATTCTTTCAGAAAAAACAAAGTACTACTCTTCACAAGTTCTTGATGCCACGTCTATGAAATCTCTCTTTTCCCTCACATCTGCTCTTCTTGGATTTGTGAAGGTTAGCCCTCTGCTTTCCATCCACAACCACATTGAACTTCCTTCTATATTTTCTGCATTCTTTTCTGAAAAAGTCTATAACATTCGCTCCAAACTGGATCAGACTCCTTTCCAGCCTGCACTTCCTGATCCCCAATTCTCTGGCACTCCTCTCCTTTTCTTTCATCCGACAAGTGAGAAAGAAATCATGACAATTCTGAAAGAAATGACTATAAAATCATTTGATCTTGATCCAATACCTGCTTTTCTTTTCACACAGTGCCTACCACAACTCATACCCGCTATCACGAAAATAGTAAACTCATCTCTTGTTTCAGGAAATGTTCCATCAGCTCTCAAAACTGCTATAGTCACACCTCTACTCAAAAAGCATGACCTTGACCCTAACATTCTAAAGAATTATAGACCTGTTTCCAATCTACCTTTTATTTCTAAAGTCCTTGAAAAAGTTGTTCTCAAACAGCTCAACGACCACCTTCTCTCCAACAGTCTTCTTCCTGAGTTTCAGTCTGCCTATCGAGTCAACCACAAGACTCAAACCACCCTAGTACACACTTTAAACACGCTTCTACTCGCTTCTGACTCAGGGAAAATCTCCCTTCTCACTCTACTCGACTAATCAGCAGCCTTCGATACTACAGACCTCTCAATTCTTCTCTCCCGTCTTCAGTAAACGTTCGGTGTTACTGGCACAGCCCTCACCTGGTTTAATTCATACCTTACTGACCGATTCCAGACAGTTGCAGTAGACAAGATTCAATCAATACCTGCCACACTGGAATGCGGAGTCCCACAGGGATCAGTTCTAGGCCCTGTTCTGTTCACTCTTTACACTGCCCCACTGTCACATATAACAAACCGTCATCAAATCAACCATCATTTTTACGCAGATGACTCTCAGATTCAAAGCAGTGTTAATCCCGAAAATCTACCATCTCTCCTGACAAAATGGCCCACTGCTTTGAAGATAATCAAAACTGGATGACACAGAACAAATTAAACAATTAACAGCAATGCAGATAAAACCGAAGCCACGCTCGTAGGGACCAAACACAAAATCTCTTCCATTACAACAGCTTCAATAGAACTCGGCAATACATACAGTTGCTCTATCTACTGCTGTGAAGTATCTAGGTGTCGTTATCGACAACACACTCTCTATGAAAAAATTAATCACCCAGACCTGTCAGTCTTGCTACTATCAATTACGGCATATTAGTGCAATTCGAAAGTACCTGTCTACAGATGCAACAGTTAAACTAGTCACTTATCTCACTCTTTCACGTCTGGACTATTGCAATTCTTTTTTGTCTGGTCTGCCAGCATCATCTATCCACTCCCTTCAACGTATAAAACTCCGCAGCTCGACTAGTTCTCAAAAAAGAAAAAAATCTGAGCACATTAACCCTCTCTTGCGATCTCTCCACTGGCTGCCTGTGCCACAGAGAGTAAATTATAAGATCAGTACTCTCTGTTACAAATGTCTCAAAAAAACTGCACGCTCCTACCTCTTGGGATGTCTTCACCTGTACACTCCTTCACGTTCCCTCCGCTCTGCTGCTGATACTTGTGCCTACGAATACCTAGATTCAACCAATCCACTGTTGGCTGCCGCTCTTTCTCTATTTCGGGTCCATCAACCTGGGATCAGCTCCCTCTCTCTCTTCGCCAGAAACCTAGCTATGACACTTTTAAATCAAGCCTCAAGACATTTATTTCAAACCTAAGATTTCACCCCTCCTGTTTCATATCTGAGCTATCCCACCTTCACTAACCCATGTCCTATCACCCTGCTAATGTATACTACCTGTTTGGTGTGTGTGTGTGTGTGTGTGTGTGGTGTGTGTTGTGTGTGTGTGTGTGTGTGTGTGTGTGTGTGTGTTGTGGGTGTTTTTTAAAAAACATTTGACTTTTGAAATTTTATTTCATAGATTTTGTCTGCAGCACATCATGCTTGTAAATATCTGTTTGTTTAAACTATTGATTATTTATCATTGATTGCATGACTATGTAAGATTAGGTTAAATGCATGCGCTTGATTTGTCTTGCAAATATAGCGCTATATAAAATCCATTTATTTTTGTATTTTTTTTTTTAATTTATTATTTTTTTTAAAAATTTTAATTATTTTATTACTTGATTTTTAAGGGTAAAATTCTAGACTTCAAAAAACAGATAAAAGGGGATGTGGATTTTTGATGGATACATTTTTCTTGGCAGTTTTTTTAGTTCATTGAGATAGGGGTTTTCAGTTTAAATTTTAAATTATTTAGAAAAAATTTTAAATAAAAGTGATGTTAATTTTAAGACATTTTGATCGTTAGGTTTTTAAATGGGGCAGTTTGTTATAAATTTCAGTAAATAATTTTATCGGGAACCAATGCCAGAGAGGGAGAGGAGAAAGGAGAGAGAGAGAGAGAGAAGAGAGAGAGAGAGAGAGAGAAGAGAGAGAGAGAGAGGAAAAGGGAGAGGAAGAGGAGAGAAGGAGAGAGAGATAACGAAAAAGAGAAAAAACGAAGAGAGAAGTGTTTTTTAAGGTTAAGACTACCTAGGATGGTATAATTTTAACAGCTACACAAAACCTCTTTTCCCCTTTGAAAAATTGCAAATTTTTTGTTAAAGCAGCAAAACCAAAGACTTACATATACAAAAAACCAAACAAAACTCGTTGACAAAACAGCAAACACATGTGTAAGACCAAAAAAAAGAAAACAGAATTGACACAAAAGATTGCACTAAAAAAAAAATTCCTCTGACAATTTTTGGGCTCTAAGCTTAAATGCTTTGTATAGATACAAGCAAACCCCTGGACTACTTGGGGGGAATATGACATCAAATAGGGTTTATTTAAAAAAATGATGTTGTCCTAAATATTCGGGGGTGACGATAATTTATACATGGGGTTTGTTTTTTCATCCGTGTTAAACAGGGGAAAAAGAACAAAACCAATTTCCCTTTGCTTTGCCATTGGCACACGAATCATCTTTTAACATGTCTATATCTATAATGAAAACGGTTATTTTAACCCTAATATAAAAACTTGTTATTAAAACGCTACAAATTTTAGGTTAAATGGGGCACATCAAAAATGCTAAAAAACAAGTCTGCAAATGTTAATCTGTCACTAGTCGAAAAAGATCAGACCATTTTCGCCACCAGCAATCTATTTTTTGTTTTACAAAAATTTTTAAAACTATAAAAAAAAAAATATTTTTAAAATTTAAAATAAAATAAAAAAAAAAAAAAAAATAAAATTAATAAAAAATGTTTGGAATTTACAAGGCCTGAATTTGTAAACAACAAGTCAAAGCGCTCAGATGACTGGGTTTTTTATTTTTATGTGTGTATGCGGTTTTTTAAAATGTTGTCATCTGTTCCCACCGGCACACGATGGCCTACTCTTTCGAAAAGCAGAACAGGATTTAACGTGTGCGCAAGATGTTCTGCATGCATTCGCACTATCAACATAGGCAACGCCCTGACTTTGCAAACAAAGCCAAACCCAGATTCAAACAAACATACAGGCACCCTGGTTACTAAGTGATTGTTTTTACATCGAACACCTAAACTACACAACATATTGTACTTTTCACAGGGTGTTCTATCATTAGACATGTGAAGTAATTTCAACCAGCAGCGGATACAATTGACAGTGGATACTATGTAAATGGGGTGGCTGTTCGTTGTTTCACTGTAAACTAGGTATTTAGGAATACGGTCATCTACACCTAAATATCTCTTGAAGGCAAACATGAACCTGTTTCCAATGGACAGCAACATTTCCCATCCCCATTCTTCAGATATGTACTGCATAATGGGCTAAACAAGGGCATCAACTAACTTCATAAACATCCTGAAAGAATTGTTATTGAGTGTTCCAGCATTTTCATAATGAATAGCGACACATTTTTGGCCCTACTTGCAGTATCTTTGCACCTCCACTAAAACTAAACGAGTAGAGAAGAATATTCCAATAACTAAAAACATTAGCTACTGGAAATTAGTAAACGTTTCAAATTTGTTTTTTGCAAATAGCGCTATATATTTTCAAATTTAAGTAGTATTAGCAGAAAGTAGTAGAAATCAATTAAAAACCTTTACCTTTTTTTTCAAGCAAATTATTACCACCCTTACAAAATAGTTTGATGTTTTTTTTTTTTTATTTTGGGACTTGTAACTGAATTTTGAAAGCGATTCTGCAATTTTTTTTGTTGTGTCTGAAAACCCCTGTCACAAACTCTAAACACCAGAATAACATCGCATTTACAAAAGTAAGAAAATTTAAAAGAAACAATAGATAACAAATCTCCATGTCTTCCATTTTTAAAATAACTTCTATTCAAAACTCATTAATAAACAGGGAAAACAAAACGGGGCTGTGAGCATACCACAGTACGATTAGTGAAACCAGTAAATTTGTATCCCCACAAGGGAACAAAAAATTTTAAACAGTTTTAACCCCAACTTCTGACAATTCTATAGATTTTAAAAACCTTTAAAAACCATTCAAAACCAAAAAGAGACCAAGAATGCTACGATTAATAGAAAACCCTTTTTTTTTTTCAAAGCAATAAAAGCAGCAAAAGGGTTTTTCCCAATTTAAAGGAAAATTGTTTTTGGGAAAAAGTGTTTAGTAAGGTACCCAAAAATTAAAAGGGTCCACAGTTAAGTAACCCCTTTAAAAACCAGCTTAATGATCACCTGTAAATTTTTTTTTCAAAAAACCCAAATTATTGAAAATTTTCTATTTATGACTTTTTCCCCGTAAAGGGTTTCCCTATTTAAAATTCTTTTAAGGGGAATTCCCTTAACCCTTTGGGATTATTTATGTCACCCTTTTTCTGGGTTTGGAAAATAACACTTTCTTCCAGTTATTTGGGGTATACACCAAACATCAATTTTTTTAAACAACTTTAAAAAATTTACACAACTTGACCCAAAAACATTTTAAGGGTTTTTCCCCAAATTTAAAACCCAAATAAAGGACCACTGTCTTACAAATTTTAAGTTTTTTAAAGCAGAAAAAATTTCCTCTTTAGAATAGCGCCATTCATGTCTTCTTTAATCCCCGCATCTTCTGATCCCTCTTCATAACAACTTTTTTCTTTCCCTGATTGTAGCACAGCTTTAAAATACAAACCCTTCCATTACATTGCCCAGTGTGCCCTGGGTTTTTTTCCCCTTTTAAATGACTTTTTGGAGAAAAGAAAAGGGGAGAGAGGAGAGAGAGAGAGGGGGGGGGGGAGAGAGAGAGAGGGGGGGGGGGGGGGGGGGGGAAGAAGAGGAGAGAGAGAGAGAGAGAGGAGAGTGAGAGAAAAGAAGAGAGAGAAAACCAATGAAAATGCAATGAAAATTTGGGAAAATTTCTTTTATTTCGAGGATAATAAAATAAGCACAAAAGGTGTTTTTTACACCATTTCCCCGCCCTTTTTAAAGGGGGATACATTTTAATAATAAAAACCCCCAATACTTATCCCACCCCACAATAAAAAAAAGGGGGAAAAAACCCCTTTTCCCAAAACAGCCCCCCCCAAAAAACCCCCCCCCCCCCAAAAGCAAGAAAATAAAAAAAAACCTTAAAAATACCCACCCCCCCCCCAAACCCCCCAAAAAAACCTTAACCAAAACAAACAAAAAAAACAAAAGAAAGGAAAAACCAAACCAACAAAAAA
Organism: Rapana venosa; assembly: GCA_028751875.1. Lineage (NCBI taxonomy): Eukaryota > Metazoa > Mollusca > Gastropoda > Neogastropoda > Muricidae > Rapana > Rapana venosa. The sequence goes on from CM054154.1 coordinate 4,613,528, forward strand.
ATGATAAAACAGAAAATCAGACAAACAACAACAAAAAGAACAAGAACAAAAAACAAAAGCCAAGAAAAATAACAAAACCCAAAAACTTAATAAGTCATAAAGAAAAACACTACAAAATTGTAAAAAATTGGGCCATACTTGTTACACATTTTTATAAGGGATTAATTAACAAACAAGACATTTAAAATAACAATGAAAAATTTCACTAAATTTTTCCCATTCTATTAGTAAAAAAATGAAAAAATCGAAAAATAAAAGGGAAAAACAAAACCAATTAAACAAAAAAAAAAAAAACCCCACAAAACACCCCCTTTCCCGAAAAACCCCCCCCCTAAAAAAACCAACACCCCCTCAAAAGCCCCAGACTTTATAAAAGGGGCGCGCGCGCGCGCGCAAAAACCCAACACACACACACACACAAAAACACACACAAAACACCACATACACCACCTTACGCACGTATAGCCACGCATGCACACCCACACACACACCACACACACACACAACACACCACCACACACACACCACCTTTTCACACTTTACACACTCACACACACATAATACACCCACACACACACACCCCACACACACACACACACAAAAACCACCCCCCCAAACACACACCACACACACACCCTGATACATACCTATTCGCAAGACATTTCCCCCACATACAAATAATAACACATGTCAAATTATCAAAATACCCAAAAACCATACATTTGTACAGACAAAAACCAGGAAATAAACTTTAAATTTGATGTACGAAGACGGGCAACCCAAAAAGGGCTTTCAAAAAAAATTTTCCCAATCTAACTCACCTTTTTAACAATAAACACAGAGAACTGCTTTTTTTTTCCGCCTCACGCACCACTGTGAATGGGCCTCTTTACAACTCCCTAAACACACACATACACACACACACACACAATATACACACACACATATCATGATGCGCAATCCTAAAACCCCAAAATTTTTAAGAATGATAAAAAAAGGGTTCCACAGAAAAAATAAAAATTGTCCAACAGAACTTTGCAAATTAACAACCCATACCATTCTGCACTAAAAACAAAATAAAACCCCAAAACTTCTTTTTAAGGGGGGAAAAACTCAACAAGTTCTTGTTAAAAAAAATGAAAACAACCCAAGGGCACACACACACACACACAAAACACACACACACACACCACACACACACACAAAACACACACACACCAAAACATTTACAATTAAAAGAAAGCTCACAAATTTTCCAGTTACAGAGGGGGAGAAAAAGAGAGAGGAGAGAGAGAAGAGAAGAGAGAGAGAGAGAGAAAGAGAGAGAGAGAGAGAGGGGAGAGAGAGAGAGAAAAAGAGAGAGAGAGGGGAAAATTTTGGGGTATAATCCAAGGGGGGAAAATTTTTTTCTTTTTTTCCAACAGATCATTTGGGGATTTTTATTTTGATGCATCAAGTGTAAAAAAATAAATGTTAAAGGGATTGTTAAAAAATTGGAGTTGTCTAAATACGGGAAGGGGATTTCCACAGCACGGGGCCTGAAAAAATTTAACTAGTTTTTTGAAAAAATCATTTTTGGGGAGGGGACACTTTGGTTTTTCCCGTTTTTTCTGGAATGTTTCTTTGGGGAACTTTGTCTTTTAGGAGGGAGGGAAAATTTCCGGGTCTTTAAATCTTAAACATCATAAGGCCTTTTTTAAATCTTAGCCCTTTGGGGGTAGGGGAAAAAATTTTTAACGGTAAAATCCACTTTTTAGAAAGGGGTCCCCCTTCTTCAAAAAGAACCATTTTTAAAAACACGTTTATACAGATTTAAATAAGGGTTTTCATAGGGGTTTTGCACTAGCAGAATCCCACGGGGTTTGAAGCAAAATCTATTGAAAAATTGTAAATAAAGCTTAAAAAGAATAGTTTTTTTTGAATGAAATTCAAGAAAATGTTTGTTTTAGCCCATTGGTATACTCTTGAGACTTTATTTGCACAGAGGGGATTGTAGGGTCCCAAACTGAGATTTTAAATCAATTGTTACCCCAAAGAACTTTGGGTGAATGCTTTTCAAACTGTTTTTTTTAAATATGGTTTGGGAGAAAATTTTATTAATAGTTTTTGTCGCTTTTGCCCCGGGTAGGATAAGAAAGCTTTTTTTGTTTTTTTGGGGGAATAGACAGGGATTTTTATTTTCAGTCCATTTAAACAAGATCATCATGTTTTTTGGGGCCAAAAGGGGTTCTTTGCAAGAGATTTTAATTAAATATGGCTTGTAGAAGGGGTTGTTTTGGGCAGAAAACCCTTTCGCTTTTAGATTTCATAGGGAAAGGGGAAAGGGGCATTTATTAAAATTAAAAAGAAAATTTGGGCCCCAAAGATGGACCCTTTTGGGGTACTCCAAATGAAGGGGTTTTTCTAGTGGGATTTTGGACGTACTATTGAAAAAAATTGTTGCCTGTTCGAAGATAAGAACAAGAATTCAAGAGTATTTGTAGAGATTATATAAGTCAAAAGCTTTTTAATGAGAAGTCTTCGGCCCAATTGTATAAAATCCCTTTTTTGAATCAACAAATAATACTCCAAAAAATTTTTATTGTTTTTTTAATGTTAGACGGGCCAATTGTCAAAGACTATTAATGCCTTTAAGGGAAACGATTGATTTTTTCTAAATCCCAGACTGATTTGGGTGAAGAATTTGTTAATATCTATAGTTTGATATGTGTTTATTCAAAGTTTTTTTCCAAGGGTTTTTGAAGGTAAGATAAAATAAGTTTGGGCCAAAAATTTTGGGGGATCAAATTTCTCCAGATTTTGGGGATCGAATCACCTTAGCATTTTTGAAGGCTTTGGGGGAAATTTTTCTTATGAAGAAAAAGGGTTATAGATATGGGGTCAGATTTCCCGGGAATAACTGGAGCTGAGTTTTTTCAGTATTCTCCCATCTTTTCCACAAGACCCCCCCGTACTTGATTGTTTGGGGTGAGTCGGGTAATCGTAGACCTCAGAAAACAATATAAGGGTATGGGGGTTTTTGATGGAATACGTTTTTTCTTGGCAAATTTTTTTTATTTTCATTGAGATCTTTGGGACTTAAATTTATCTTTTGTTAATTATTTTACAAGAAATATTAATGAAGTGTTTTGGTTATTTTTTTCACAGAAATATTTTTAATTACTTTAATTTTGGAAAAAATTTGATTTTTTTGGGTTATTTGTTTGATTGTTTCCAAAAGGGTCTTTAATTTTTTTTTTGGATGAAAGTAATGGGGGAAAATTTCCCTTTTTCTCTCGCCTTTTTTTGTGAATTTAGGGCATTTCTTAATTTTTTTGCCTCCCCAAAAAATTTTATGTTCTTTTAAGAAATCTCTAAGAAAAGCATGCTTCCTTCTATTTCCTTTGTAAACCAAGGTTTTTTTTTTTTTGCGGACATTTTTTGATCCTTAGGGTTTTTTAAGGGGTTAATTTTTTGTTATAGATTTTCAGTAAAAAGTTTATCCAAAAATCAAGGGCCAGGCGGGACCCGAAAATATTGAATTTTTCCCGGGAAGCTAAAATGTTAACTCTAGTAAAAAAGCTCCTCATTTTTTTTTGGAAAAAAGAGCAAAGTAATATTTTTTATGGCCAGGTTTAGGAATTTTTGTTCCTTTTTTTGCCCATTGGTACGACGGGGTATGGTCGCTACAGTTTGTACGGGGACACAAGTTTCAAATGATTTTTTTGGGTTTTCTTACATAATTGGTCAATGTTTTGGGGTTAAAAATTTGATGGACCTTTTTGGTTTAAGTTACAAATTTGGTGAAGTTTGAAGGGAGTTAAAAAACTTGGTCCGGGTTTGTTTACTTTGTGGGTCAATTTTAAAATCACCTAGTAAGATTTTTTCCCTAGACTCTAATGGGACACTTCATCAGGGATTCAAACTTGTCTACCCAAATTTTTTTTCTTTCTGTTGTTTTTCTGTAGCAAACCCCCATTAAAAATTGGGGCGCGCCCCTTTTTAAATAGCTACTTCGATCCAAAAGGGATTCTACTTCATAACGTTCAAGATGGAAAAGTTTTTGGAACTTTACAACTCACAAAATATAGATTAAGAGACCGTTTTTTTGGCCCTTTGCGGATCTTTTCGCATGATTTTATAACCGGAAGGAAAAAGGGGGTTTTTTGTTTTTTTTTGGGGAAAAATTTTTAAAAAGGTTTTGGTTTTTGGTTTTTGGGTTTTTTTTAAATTTTAAAAAGGGGTTTTTTTTTTAAAAAAAAAGGGGGGGGGGTTTTTTTTAAAAAAATTAAAAAATTTTTTGGGAAAAATTTTTTTAAAAAAAAAAAAGGAAAAAAAAAATAATAAAATAATAATAAAAATAATAAAAGGGGGGGAAAATTTGGGGGGGGGGGGGGGGGGGGGGGGGGGTAAAATTTAAGGGGGGGAAAAAAAAACCCCCGGGAAAAAATTTTTAAAAAAAAAAAAAAATTAAAAAAAATTGGGGGAAAAAAAAAAAAAAGGGGGGGGGGGGGAGGGAAAAGGGGGGGTTTTAAAAAAAAAAAAAAAAAAAAAAAAAAAAAAAAAAAAAAAAAAAAAAAAAAAAAAAAAAAAAAGGGGGAAAAAAGGGGGGGGGGGGGGGGGGGGGGTTTTTTTTTTTTTTTTTTTTTTGGGAGGACCCGGAAACCCCCCCCCCTTTTGGGGGGTTTTTTTTTGGGGGGGTTTTTTTTGGGTTTTTTTTTTTTTTTTTTTTTTTTTTTTTTTTTTTTTTTTTTTTTTTCCCCCCCCCCCCCCACCCTTTTTTTCCCCCCCCCTTTTTTTTTTTTTTTTTTTTTTCCCTTTTTTTTTTTTTTCCCCCCCCCCTTTTTTTTTTTTTTTTTCCCCTGGGGGCCCCCTTTTTTCCCCTTTTTTTCCCCCCCCCCCCCCTTTCTTCCCTTTTTGTTTTTTTTTTTTTTTTTTTTTTTCCCCCCCCCCCTTGGGGTTTTTCCCCCCGGGGGGGCCCCCCCCTTTTTGGGGGGTTTTTCCCCCCTTTTTTTTTTTTCCCCCCCCGTTTTTTTTTTTTTTTTCCCCCCCCCCTTTTTTTGGGGTTTTTTTTCCTTTTCCCCCCCTTTTTTTTTCCCCCCGGGGAAAAACCCCCCCCTTTTTTTTTTTTGTTCCCTTTTTTCCCCCCTCCTTTCCCCCCATTTTTTTTTTTCCCCCCCTTTTTTTTTTTTTTCCCCCTTTTTTCCCCCCCCAAACCCCCCTTTTTTTTTTTTTCCCCCCTCTTCCCTTTTTTTCCCCCCCCCCTTTTTTCCCCCCCCCCCCCCTCCCCGGCCCCTTCCCCCCGGGGTTTTTCCCCCCTTTTTTTTCCCCCCTTAAGGGGTTTTTTTTCCCCTTTCCCCCCCCCCCCCCCTTTTTTTTTTCCCCTTTTCCCCCCAAAGGGCCCCCCTTTTCCCCCCTTTTCTTTCCCCCTTTTTTTTTCTTTTCTTTTTTTTTTTTTTTTTTCCCCCTTTTTTCCCCCTTCCCCCTTTTCCCCCTTCCCCCCCGGGGCCCCCTTTTTTTTTTTTCCCAAAACCCCCCCAAAATTTTTTTTTTTCCAAAAACCCCCCCCTTTTTTCCCCCTTTTTTTTTTTTTTTTAAAATTTTTTAAAAAATTTTTTTTAAAAAAAAAAAATTTTTTTTTTTCCCCCCCCCCCCCCCGGCCTTTTTCCCCCCCCCCTTTTGGTTTCCTTTTTTTCCTTTTTTTTTCCCCCCCCCTTTTTTCCCCCCCCCCCAAAAAAAAATTTTTTTTTCCCCCTTTTTCCCCCCCCTTTTTTTTCCCCCCCCCCGGGGGGGTTTTTTTTTTCCCCCCCCTTTTTTTTTTTCCTTTTTTTCCCAAAATTTTTTTTCCCTTTTTTTTCTTTTTTTTCCCCCCCCCCCCCCCCCCCTTTTCCCCCTTTTTAAAAAGGAAAAATTTTTTTTTTTTGGGCCCCCCCTTTTTTTTCCCCCCCTTTTTGGGGGCCCCCTTTTTTTTTTCCCCCCCCCCCCTTCCCTTTTTTCCCCCCTTTTTTTTTCCCCCCTTTTTCCCTTCCCCTTTTTTTTCCTTTTTTTTCCCCCCCTTTTTCCCCCTTTTTGGGGGTTTTTTCCCCCCCCCCTTTTTCCCCCCTTTTTTGGCTTTTCCCTTTTTTTTTTTTTTATTTTTTTTCCCCTTTTTTTTTTTTTTCTTTTTTTTTTTTTTTTTTCCCCCCCTTTGCCTTTCCCCCCTGGTCCCCCGGGGGTTTTTTTTTTGGGCCGGTTTTTTTTTTTTTCTTCTTCCCCCCCTTTTTTTTTTTTTTTTTTTTGGGCCCTTTCCCCTTTTTTTTTTTCTGTTTTTCCCCCCTTTTTTTTCCCTTTTTTCCCCCCCTTTTTTGGTTTTTTTTCCCCCCTTTTTTTTTTTTTTTGGGGGTTTTTTTTTTTTTCCCTTTTTTTTTTTGGCCCCCCCTTTTTTTTTTTTCTTTTTTTTTCTTTTTTTTTCCTTTTTTTTTTTTCCCCCCCCTTTTTTTTTTTTTCTTTTTTTTTTTTCCCCCTTTTCTTCCCTTTTTTTCCCTTTTTTTCCCCTTTTTCCCCCTTCCCCCCTTTTTCCTTTCCCTTTTCCCGGGGGGCCCCCTTTTTTCCCGGGCCCCAATTTTTTTTTTTTTTCCCTTTTCCCCCTTTTTTTCCCCCCCCCTTTTTTTTTTTTTTTTTTTCCCTTTTTCCCCCCCTTTTTTGGGTTTTTTTCCCCCCTTTTTCCCCCCCTTTTTTTTTTTTTTTCCCCCAACCCCCCCCCCCCCCTTTTTTCCCCCCCCCTTAACCCGGGGGTTTTCCCCTTTTTTTTCCCCGGGGGGGGGGAAAAAATTTTTTTTTTTAAAAAAAAAAAAAAAAAAAAAAAAATTTTTTTTTTTTTTTTTTTTTTTTTTTTTTTTTTTTGGGGGAAAAAAAAAACCCCCCCCTTTTTTTTTTTTTTTTTTTTCCCCCCCCCCCCCCCCCCCCCCCCCCCCCCGGGGGGGGGGGAAAAAAAAAAAAAAACCCCCCCCCCCCCCAAACCCTTTTTTTGGGGGGGGGGGGGGGGGGAAAAAACCCTTTTTTTCCCCCCCCCCCGCCCCCCCCTTTTTTTTCCCCCCCCCCCCCCCCCTTTTTTCCCCCCCCCCCCTTTTTGGGGTTTCCCGGCCCCCCCCCTCCCCCCCCCCCCCCCCCCCCCCCCCAACCCCCAAAAAAACCCCCCCCCCCCTTTTTTTTTTTTGGGGGCCCCCGGCCCTTTAAACCCGATTTTTTTTTCGGTTGGGCCCCTTTTTTTTTTTTCCCCCCCCCTTTTCCCCTTTTTTTTCCCTTTCCCCGGGGGGGGGTTTTTTTTTCCCTTTTTTTTTTTTTCCCCCTTTTTTTTGGGGGCCCCCCCCTTTTGTTTTTTCCCCCCCCCCGGGGAAAAACCCCCTTTTTTTTTTTTTTTAAAAAAAATTTTTTTTTTTTGTCCCCCCTTTTTTTTTTTTTTCCTTTCCCCTTTTTCCCCCCCTTTTAAACCCCCCCCCCCCCCCCCCCCCCCCCTTTTTTTTTTTTTTCCCCCCCCCCCGGGGGGGGCCCCCCTTTTTTCCCTTTTTTCCCAACCCCCCCGGGGGTTTTTTCCCCCCCCCCCCTTTTTTGGGAAAATTTTTCCCCTTTGGGGGGAACCTTTGGGTTTTTTTTTTTTCCCCATTTTTTCCCCCAAAAAAAACCCCCCCCCCCTTTTTTTAATTTTTTTTTTTTCCCCCCCCCCCCCCCCGGGGGGGCCCCCCCCAAAAAAAGGGGGGGGGGGGGGGGCCCCCCCCCAAAAAAAAAAAAAAAAAAAAACCCCCCCCCCTTTTTTTTTTTCCTTTTTTAAAAAACCCCCCAAAAAAAAAAAATTTTTTAAAAAAACCCCCCCCCGAATGGAAAGCACCATGTGTTTTTTTTTTATATCCAGTCCGATGTGTATGCAGCTTTGTAAATTTTGTCATCTGCTGCAAACCGGCACACAATGGCCTACACTTTGGAAAAGTGGAAAAGGATTTAACTTGTGCCAAGATGTTCTGCATGCGTTCGCACATGAGGCCTTGGTTTAGAGTCTCATCCGAAGGATATATATACACACACACATATATATATATATATATACACACATATATATATGTATATATATATATTGCAGTGTACAAGGGATAGGTGGGAATCTGGGAACAGGGAATCTGCTCAACCATGTGGCACAGATGTGGCTGTTGAGGCAGATTGTCTCCTGTCCCTGGCAGCATTCCTGAACACTACACCATCATTCTGAATAGGGAATTTATGACACACAGGGTTACAGGGTTGATGACAGACACTGCACTGCACTGTCTGGTCACTGCTTAAGTCCATAGGCATGGATAGTAACACTGCAGTGGTTGCAGGGCTTTCAGACCCTGCTCCATAAGGGGCAGCAAACTATGACAGGTAGGGCGGGAACCTGACTTGCACAACCTGCATGCGCTGTTTGGCTCCGGCACTATGTCCTTCCTACTGGTAGCAAATCAAGGGAAACAACTCTTTCAGACAGAAATCATTGGATAACAGGAGAGATGGACATGGGAGCCAGGAAAGAAGAAGAAGAAGAAGAAGAAGAAGAAGAAGAAGAAGAAGAAGAAGAAGAGAAGAAGAGAGAGAGAGAGAGAGAGAGAGAGAGAGAGAGAGAGAGAGAGAGAGAGAGTCAGGAACAGAGAGACAGAGACAGAGGGATAAAGAAAGAGAAAAAGAGAGAAAGACAGACAGAGACAGACAGATAGAGACAGGGAGTGACAGACAGAGAGAGACATAAAGAGGGAAAAGAGAGAGAGAGAAAGAGAGAGCCAGATAAAGACAGAGAGACAGAGACAGATAAAGACAGAGAGACAGAGACAGAGACAGAGAGAGACAGAGGGGGACAAGGAAAAAGAGAATGAAAAGAGAGATAAAGAGACAGACAGACAGAGAGAAAGACAGAGTGACAAAGACAAAAAGAGAGAGACAGAGAAAGAGAGAGACAGAGACAGTGAGAGATAAAGAGAGGGCGACGAGAGAGAGAGAGAGAGAGAGAGAGAGAGAGAGAGAGAGAGATGGAGAGAGAGAGAGAGAGAGAGAGACAGAATGACCTATACCACACACCCTGAGGCAGACGAGCTCCAACATTCTGATAGGCAGTGACCTGACTGTAGACAGAGGGAACTCCTATGTCACTGGTCTGCAGAGATGTGTACACAGAGGAGGGCTGCCCTTCTGCACACACACACACACACACACACACACACACACACACACACACACACACACACACACACACAATGCACACACACAGACGCACACACACACACACACACACAATACATACACACACACACACACACGCACACACACAGACACAGAATTTATATAGCGCTGAACTTGTAAAGCAACAAATCAAAGCGCTCAGATTTTTTTCTCGAGGATAATCGAATAAGCACCCATGTGCTTTTTTATATCTAGTCCCCGTGTGTATGCAGTTTTGTAAATTTTGTCATCTGTTCCCACCGGCACACAATGGCCTACACTTTCGAAAAGCGGAACAGGATTTAACTTGTGGGGCAAGATGTTCTGCATGCGTTCGCACATGAGGCCTAGGTTTGGAGTCTCATCCGAGCGATATATATATATATATATATAAAATATAATATATATATATATATATATATATAATATATATAATATATATATATATATTATATATATAATTATATATAATATATATAATTATATATATAATATATAATTATAATATATATATAATATATATAGATATATATAATTATATATTCTTCTTCTTGGTCGTCCATCGATCCGATGATGACTGTCCTCATGTGTTGAGTCTTTGTCTTATGTGGGCACGGAGATGGCTGGTTAAGCCAATCCGTGATAGGCAGACGCGGGTGCAGTGGGGGCAAGGAAAACTGTCCGGGGGATTCAGGGTTGGTAGTTGACGCCTTTCTCTAGCTCGTGCTGCAGTCACGTCATCTCGCCTCTTCTCCTCGAAGTTGTCATGCGCCCGGATGGTTAGGGTGCGCCAGCCTGGTTGTCCATAGCATACAGCTCCAGCTGTTTGGGAGGGATGTCAGCGTGTTTGATGTTGGACTTCACGCAGTCCTTGAATCTTTTGCGTGGTCTGCCCTGGTTCCGCTTTCCAAGGTCAGTTCGCCATACATGAGCGCTTAGGCAAGCTTTGGTCGTCCATCCGGATCACGTGACCAACCCATCGAAGCTGGGCTTTCAGGATCATGGCCTCGTTGCTGGTCATCCCAGCTCTGTCCAGGACCTCGAGGTTTGTGATCCGGTCTTGCCAGTGGATGTTCATAATTGACCGAAGGCTTCTCATTGGAACTTCTCCAGCTGCTTCCAGTGTCTTTTGTACACGTCCATGTCTCGCATCCATAGAGTAGGCTGGTGAGGACGACGGCTCTGTACACCTTGAGCTTTGTGGAAAGCTGGATGTTGTGCTGGTTCAAGACACGAGCTCGGAGGCGACCAAGAGCTTGACTGGCCTTGCAGATCCTAGCGTTGATCTCTTTATCCAGGGTGTTATCATTGCTGATGGTACTGCCGAGGTATCTGAAATCATTCACTATCTTTAGCTGGGTGCCCTCAATGGAGATAGAGGGGGGAGGGGCGGCTGAAGCAGGCGCTGGCTGAAATAGTACCTCTGTCTTGCCGAGGCTGATAGTGAGCCCAAAAAGGCGAGAGGCTTCTGCGAACTTATCTGTGATAAGCTGTAGGTCAGACTCTTTGTGTGCCATGAGAGCACAGTCATCAGCAAAAGTGCTTCCAGGATGATCTTCTCCACAACCTTGGTCCTGGCATTCAGTCGGCTTTCCCGCACAGGTTTTCCTCATGTGTGTTAGTCCCCACACCCTCACACCCCCAAAACTACCAAAGTCCTGCGGCGATGGGGAACGGGCGAAGCAACAGGTGGAGGTGGACCACTGGAAGTTGTAGTTTGAACCCTGCACGTAGGCGGCCTGGTGGCAATAGTCGTTCTCCTCCTGACCCGGGACCACAGAGGAGCTCGGTGTTCCCCCAGGTGACTGAGCAGCCTCTTTAGGACAGCACTGCTCACCCTCACATGAGGGAGGGGACTGGAAAAGGTGTCCCAAACAAATGCTTGTCCCTTCCAACTGGCCAGCATACCGCGGCTGGCAGTTCTACCCTCCAAGCGGTCGAAACCAAAGAAAGAAACAATTAATGTTGGTGCGTGGAACGTGCGCACACTCATGGACAGAGAGGCCTCTTCAAGGCCTGAGAGGAGAACGGCCTCATTGCAAGGGGAAAGGCCCGTACCGCATTGCATAGCGCCCCACGAGACC
>CM054154.1:4625312-4675312 GCA_028751875.1 Rapana venosa
TTGCCATTTCCTGCAATACTTAAACTGACATTCCTTTTTATTTTTTTTTATTACGGGTGATGCCTCTCCCCCTTTCTCTCCTCTCTTCTCTCTCTCTTCTCTCCCCCTCTCTTCCCCTCTCTTCTCTCCTCTTTTCTCTCTCCATGTTTTACCTTTTTTACCCAGGGTCTCGGAAAAAAGGTTGAAAATAAAAAACGAGGTGGGGCTTAACACACATCCTTGTCTCCACCAATTGGGGCATTCAAAAAATTTTCAGACAATTCACGTTTTCCGTATACATGAATTAATTTTTGATACATTGCTGACATTGCGCAAGGAACTTTCCCTTTACTCCCTGATTTTTGATGCACCTATAAAAAATCTTCTGAAAAATCAAAAGTTTTTTTAAAAATTAAAAATGCAACATATAATTTCCCGGGGCCTTTCTTTTTCATCCCTTTCTGGAAAATTGCATGCAAATTAAAGATCGATCAACAGTAGGTATTTTTTCCTGAAGCCTGCCTTTTTTTTTCAATATTTTTTGATTCTTTCTAGCCAAAATACAATCTATTTTTAGTATAATGTAAGCACTTTGACAGGATACTCAACAATGAAATTCACCTAATTGTCCACTTATTGGACTCCCTTCTTAAAATTGGAACATGATCTTTTGCCCACGTGTGGATAAAATCTTTGTCAAAAATAAATTTGAAATAGTTTTTAGAAAAACATTCCCTTTTGGCCTCCATTCTTCAGCTTAGCGTTAGGGCCATCCCCACTTCCTTCCCACTTTTTTTTATCTATTGCTCTTTTTTGCTCCCCTTCGAAATGCTTTGGTCAAGTTCATATCTGCCGCTCTAATAAGTCTGTACACTATGACGTAAAATTTTAGCTAGTACTTCGTTACTTTGGAAAAAAAACTTTAAAAAGATTTTTCCCAATCAACGTTTTTTATAGTGTTTTTTAAATTAGCTTAGACCCAACCCCAAATTTTTTACTGTCTCCAAAAATTTGGAGAACCGATATATGGACTGGGTGATATCCCTAAACATCAAAACATTATAAAACTCTTAAAATTGGATTAAATTATTACAAAGAATTCTAAACGACTACCATATAAAGCTTATCAAATGTTCTTGACTGGAAATTTGGAAAAAACTGTGGGTTTCATGATTAACAACGTTAGTATGCGGTTCGCTTTGTGCTTTACAGGGTTTGGTGACGTCAAGGGATTTTACATTGTTTAAGCAAAGACTAGTTGATATTTTGTCCAGGGAAAGGTATAGTACAAACAGAACCGAGACAGATATGACAGTTTCAGGGTTTCAAAACATATTTTTCTAAAAAGAATACTTTACACTTAATACGTACGCTTTAAGTTGCGGTCACAGGGGAGATGTAATGTTTTACCACTCAACAACAATGTACATGACATAGTGTACAGAATCAAAAAAAACCCAATGTGCATTTTGTAAAACCCAAAGTTGAAGATTAAAACATTTCCTTTATGAATGTTTTGTGTATAATGATTTAAGAATTAATTTTTTAAGGGATTGTGTTGATACACCTTTGCTTGATCTACTGAAAGCAGAAAACAGTAGCAAAAATCACTGCCTGCCTAGATATATATTCCATGCCATCAATAAGAGAAAAAAGTTTGTTGTATTAGGATATTTACATCACAAACGAAGATACGGTTATCGTTTTGTTTTGGTTTTGAAAAACTATATGTATATTGATTTTGTCAAGACATAAGGAAGGTACGCTTAGTTCAAAATAGTGATTTGTGTTTGATACATATGTATTTTTATGTATTTGTGCATTGTCTTTACTATTTCTTTCACTGAAAGTGAGCTTGGTATTGTGTATGTTATCCGGTTTTTGCTCACTCTATGGCGTTGTCAATTTCTTCTACGTCAACCATGTATTATGGCCTAAGGCTGAGATACATTAAATTTCTGAGTTCTGAGTTCTGAGTTCTTCTCTCTCTCCCCTCTCACTTCTCTCTCCCCTCTCTCTCTCTCTCTCTTTTCTCTCTTCTCTCTCTCTCTCTCCCTCTCTCTCTCTCTCTCTCTCTCTCTCCTCTCTCTCTCTCTCTCTCCAAATGTCATTTTAAGGAAACACCCTAGACACACACTGACACATGTACTGATGAATGGTTCTGTCATGTTAAAGCTTTGCTACAATCAGGTACTGAAAATGTTGTTACTGAAGATGCATCAGAAGATGCCGGCACTAATGAAGACATGAATCGCCCTATCTCTAAAGAGGAAGTTTTGCTAGCTTTAAGAAAACTTAAAAATTGTAAGGCAGCTGGTCCTGATGGTATAATAAGAGAAACCGTTAAAATGTATTGGATCAAGTTGTGTAATTTTTGATAACGTTGTTTAATAAATTTGTGATGGTGTATACCCAACTAACTGGAATGAATGTGTTATTTGCCACTCTAGAAAAAGATGACATAAGTAATCCCAATGATTACAGAGGAATCTCACTTAACGATTTAAGTAGTAAACTTTACGGAATAGTCATAAATAGAAATTTACAATAATGGGTATATGAAAACAATATTACAGGTGATCATTAAGCTGGTTTTGAAAGGGGTTTCTTCAACTGTGGACCATAATTATGTGTACCTTACTAGCACTTGTTCAAAAGCAATTTGCACATAATTGAAAACCCCGTGCTGCTTTTATTGACTTTGAAAAATAGAAGTTGACTATTAATCGTAGCATTCTTTGGTCTCTTTTGGATAAGAAGGGTTTTAAAGGTAAACTCTATAGAATTGTCAGAAGAATGTGTAATACTGTAAAGTCTAAAGTTCGTTGTGGTGATACATTGACTGGTTACACTAACTGTACTGGGGTTTGCTCACAGCCCAGTTTTGTTTTCCCTGTTCATTAATGAGTTAGCAATAGAAGTTATTAATAATGGAAGACATGGAGATTTGCTAGTGATTGTTGCTTTTAAATTGCTCATACTTTTGTAAGCTGACGATGTTATTCTGGTGTCAGAGTTTGTGACAGGTTTGCAGACACAACAAAAAACTTGCATAATCAGCTGCAAAACTTCAGTTAAAAGTCAATATAAATAAACAGTAACATCATATTATTTTGTAAGGGTGGTAATAATTTGCTTGAAATAAAGGTAGGTTTGTAATAGACTACTACTACTACTGCTACTACTACTAATTAGAAAATGTATAGGGCTATATCATGCAAAAACAAATCGAAGCGTTTACTAATGCCAGTAGCTAATGATTATAAATATATTGGAATATTCTTCTCTACTCGTTTGAGTTTTAGTGGAGGTGTAAAGATACTGCAAGTAGGGCCAAAAATGTGTCGCTATTCATTATGAAAATGCTGGAACACTCAATAATAATTCTTTCAGGATGTTTATGGAGTTAGATGATGCCCTTGTTTAGCCCATTACGCAGTACATATCTGAAGAATGGGGATGGAAAATGTTGCTGTCCATTGGAAACAGGTTCATGTTTGCCTTCAAAAGATATTTAGGTGTAGATAACCGTATTCGTAAATACCTAGTTTACAGTGAAACAACGAACAGCCACCCCATTTACATAGAACCCCACTTTTAATTGTATCCGCTGCTGGTTGAAATTACTCACATGGCTAATGAAAGAAAAAATCCTGTGAAAAGTACAATTAGTTGTGTAGTTTAGGTGTTAGATGTAAAAGCAATCACTTAGAACCAGGGTGCCTGTATGTTTGTTTGAATCTGGGTTTGGCTTTGTTTGCAAAGTCAGGGCGTTGCCTATGTTGATAGTGCGAACGCATGCAGAACATCTTGCGCACACATTAAATCATGTTCCGCTTTTCGAAAGAGTAGGCCATTGTATGCCAGTGGGAACAGATGACAACATTTAAAAAAACCGCATACACACACGTAAATTTTAAAAAACCCCAGTCATCTGAGCGCTTTGATATGTTGCTTTACAAGATTCAGGGCTATATAAATTCCATACATTATTATTATTATTATTATTATTATTATTATTATTATTATTATTATTATTTTTATAGTTTTATACACATTTTTTGTCAACATTTAATAGATTGCTCGTGGAAGAAAATGGTCTGATCGTATTCAGACTAGTGACAGATTTACAGACTGCAGACAATGTTTTGTAGCATTTTTGATGTGAACCTATATTTAACCCTGAAATGATAACGTTTATAAAACAAAAATTTATATTAGGTGTATAGAAATAACGGTTTTCATTATAGGTATAGACATGTTAATAAAGATGATTCGATGTGCCAACTATGTAAAGAGGCAGAAGCAAATGAAATTGGTTTTGTTCTTTGTTGCCCTGTTCTAACACGGACTGAAGAACAATAGCCCATGTATAAATTATCTGTCATCCCCGAATATTATAGACAACCATCATTGTTTAAATTAATCTAGTTAATGTCATCAGTCCCTCCTGAAGTAGTCCATGGGTTTGCCTTGCATATATACAAAGCATTTAAGCTTAGAGACCTAAAAATGTCATGAGGAACTTTGTTTTTCAGTGCAATCAGTTTGTGTCAGCTTCTGTTTTCTTTATTTTGGATCTTACAACATGTGTTTGCTGTGTTTGTTGCAACAGAGTTTTGTATAGGTGTTTTTGTATATGTTATATCTTGGTTTTTGCTGCTTTACCAAAAATTAGCAATATATCAAGGAGAGAGAGGTTTTGTGTAGCTGTTATATTGGATATCATCCTAAGTAGTACTATAACCTGAAAAATCCTCTCTCTCTCTCTCTCTCTATCTCTCTCTCTCTCTCTCTCTCTCTCTCTCTCTCCTCTCTCTCTCTCTCCGGCCATTGAGTTCTGATAAAGTTATTTACTGAAATTTATAACAAACATGCCCCATTTAAAAAACCATAACGATCAAACATGTCTTAAAACTTAACAATCACTTCATTAATATTTCTTCTAACATAATTAACATTGATAACTCGAAGCCCAAATGATCTCAATGAACTAAAACAATACTGCCAAGAAAAGTTTCCATCAAAACTCCACATACCATTCAAAACTGTTTCTGAATTTCTAGATTATCTGATTAACCTAAAACAATCAGTAATAATAATAATAAAAACAATAATAATAATATTAATAATAATAACAATAATAATAATAATAATAATAATAATAATAATAATAATTATAAATATAATAAGAATAATAATAATAATAAATAAAATAAAAATAAAAAGAAATAAAATAATAATAATAATAATAATAATAATAATAATATTGATAATACTACTCACTCACCCACTCATCCCTTGGTCGGGACAACCGTTGGGGTACCCGCACGGACGCTGCAAGTGGACCGCCAAATGGTTCTGTCCTGGGCTGTTTTCAGGAGGTTTGGTACAGTGAGGCCGGCCACTATTTGATGTTGGATATCCAGCTTTTTCGTGGTCGTCCCTGCCTCCTTGCTCCTTCCACCATTCCCTGCAGGACTGTCTTTGACAGGCTGTTAGGCCTTGTTTGTGGCCAAACCACTTCAGTTTCCTCCGTTTGACTGTATCTAGCAATGGTTCTTGTTCCCAAAGCCGTGCCTCGATCTGCTGCCAGACGAAGTCATTGGTTTTGCGGTCTCTGAAAGTTGATTTTCAGGATCCGCCTGAGGCACTTCATCTCAAAGGCTTGAATGCGACGTTCAAATCGGCAGTAAGTGCCATGCTTCACAGCGTACAAGGAAATGGATGTGACGAGTGCCTTGTAGAGTCTGACCTTAGTGGGGGTTTTCTGATGTTGTGGTTCTCCACACTTTCGCCAGCAAAGTCATGGAGGAGAGTGCCACAGCAAGTCTGATCCTCACCTCTTGTGTGCTCGTGCCTTCTTTGGTGATGACTGCTCCAAGGTACTTGAAAGTTTCCACCTCCTCTAGTGTCTCGCCACTCATTTTGATGCTGGTTGGAGTGGTCGGTGTGGTACTGTTCACTAGGATCTTGCTCTTTTCCGTGCTGATTTCCATACCGTGGGCATTGGCTGATGTTTCCAGTCTGGTGGTGAGATCCTGGAGTTCTTCTTCACTGGGGCCCCATGTGATCAATATCGTCTGCGAATCGAAGATTGCAGACTGGCCTTCCTCCTATTGTGATTGGGGTCTTGAAGCCAAGGAGGGCCTCCTGCATTGTTTCTCCAGGAACACGTTGAAAAGGAACGGGGGATAGCGGCAGACTTTTCGAACCCAACTGAAGTCCGGAAGAACTCCCCGATTCTCCACCCATGAGGCCCTGCACTGTGGGAGCTGTCATACAGCGCCTGGATGACTTGAATCAGGTCCTCGCGAAGCTATAGTCTCTCATGCTTGCCACAGGCTTTCTTGCCACACTCGATCGAAGGCCTTCTTGAAGTCAATGAAGTTGTTGTAGAGCTGAAAGCTGATGTTGGAGATGCTTCTCTATGAGCATTCTGATGTTGAAGATCTGTTCACAGTGCTTCGACCTGGTCGGGAACCCCTGCCTGTTCTTCTGATAGGATTTTTTTCGCTGGGGCTTCAGTCTGTTCAAGGCAATGCGTAGCATAACTTTACTTGAGGGCTTACAGACTGATTGTTCTGTAATTTTGGCACTTGTTCAGGTCTCCCTTCTTTGGAAGTGGGACTATGATGGATTGGTCCACTGTTCAGGCCACTCTTTGCGGGTCCAGATGCGTTGGCAGATGATTGTTAATGCCTTGATCATCTCGGGCCTCCGTTCTTTGATGAGCTCAGGCGGGATGTTGTCAATCCCGGTGACTTGCCTCCTTTCAGGATTTTACTGCTTCTTCAAACCTCTTCCTCCACACCTGTGTGCTTTTCAGGATCTGATGGCCCTGGGATCTTGCTCGTGAAGTTTGTTCGGATCAGCCTTCAGCTTGTAGTTGTACAGGTCTCTGCAAATATTCTGTCATCTCTTCATGATAGTGGCGCTCTCTGTAAGGACTGACCCCTCTTTGTCTTCAATAACGGAGGTCTTTGGCTGCTGGGACTTGGTTTTGTATCTTGATGGTCTGTACGCCTCTTTGCTGTTCCTTTCGCCATTTTCCTTCTCAACCTTGGAGCATTGTTCTGACATCCAGTTCCCCATGGCCTCATCATCTTCTTCTTGATTGACCTGTTGACTGTTCTATACTCTTCGGCCGTTTCGGGTTTTTGTTCTTCACTGGGTTTAGCTCCCTACGTTGGTCGCACAGGTCCAGGATATCGTTGGTAACCCACGGTTGGTTCTTTTTCCTCTCTTTCCCATGAAACTCCAGCGCTGTCTCCTGAATGGTCTTGCTGAAGGTCTCAGTGAGGTTTTTGATGTCATCTTGGAGGAAATTCAATGCTGCAAATCTGCCCCTATCTCGCTTTAAAGATTTCAGCGACTTCGGGTCCTTCAGCTTTTCCCTGTTAACCCAAACGGGATTTCTCTCTGTTTTTTGGTCTTCACTTGATCTGTAGGGTCTTATACCATGTCGTGGGCATACCATATCAGCGCCAGGGAAACTTCTTGTCTTGGGTTTGTTTTATGCTCGACTTAAATCTTTGGGGCCAGATGTAGTCAATCTTGTTATTGTCTTTTCCCTTTGTGAGGCCACTCGTTCTTCTTGATTTTCTTGTGGGTTATTTAAATGTTGGCACAGTAAATTGTGGCTTGCTTGCATTCCCAAAGTCTTACCTCTATCATTATTTCGTCCACGGCCAAAACGGCCCTGCTGTCCCTGGCCATATGGTCATAAGCGTCAGGTCCGATCTTGGCATTCCCAGTCGCCTGGATCACGAGAAGTCCTTCTTTTGGAGTTATTTGTGGCGCCTCCAAATCTTCGTAGAAACACTCGATTGCTTCATCATCGTAGTCCCATGTTTTTTGGTGCATAACTTGTATGTTTGGTCATGTTATGTGGTTTTGCTGCGACACACATGGAGATCATCCCGCTTGAAATTGGGTACAGCTGATTACACTGTTTAGTCCTCTCTTGTTGACAAGAAATCCTACTCCGTGTTGGTGTTTTGAGTCGTCGCCACAATACCATAGTTGTGGTCCTCCTCTGTAGTTGCTTCGCCGAATCCGACCCAACGGACTTCGGCCAGTCCCAGTATTGTCCCATTCGTATCTTCGAAGTTCGTGGGTTAGCTCTTGGAGCTTCCCACCATGCGTGCAAGGTACGGATTGTTCCATGTACAAAAGATGGTCCTTTCAGCCGGAGTTTATGATAGCTGTTGTTTGCTTTTCCCCTCGCATATTTTCCACCTCCATCCTGGAACGCTCCAATGGAAGGCGCGGTTGTTGGTATTCCGGGCCTCAACCGATCCGGCATGTTCTTTCCTTGCAGTGTTGTCCATGTAGGGATATCTGTGGGCGTGGATTGCTTGGCGGCGCCCATCTCCTCTCCAAGCTGCAATTTGCCCATAGCTGGGGATTTTTGGGTCGGGTTATCTCCCCACTGAGACAGGTAGTACTGGGTTACAGGTTACCAGTAGCAGAGGAACACCTCTGACTCTGACTCAAATAATACTACTACTACTAATAAATGGAACTTAAATAGCTCTATATCTTGCAAGACAAATCAAAGCGCATGCATTTAACCTAATCTTACAGTCATGCAATCAATGATAAAATAATAATCAATAGTTTAAACAAACAGATATTTACAAGCATGATGTGCTGCAGACATAATCTATGAAACCAAATTTCAAAAGTCAAATGTTTTTCAAAGCACACACACACACACACATCACACACACACACACACACACACACACACACAACACACACACACACACACACACACTCAAACAGGGAGTAATACATTAGCAGGGTGATAGGGTATGGTTAGTGAAGGGGGATAGCTCAGATATGAAACAGGAGGGGGGAAATCTTAGGTTTGAAATAAATATGTCTTGAGGCTTGATTTAAAAGTGTCAACTAGGTTTATGGCAAGGGGGAGAGGGGGCACATTCCAGGGGATGGACCCCCAAATAGAGAAAGAGCGGCGGCAACAGTGGGTTGAGAATCTAGGTTTCGTGGCAAAGGTATCGCAGTAGAGCGGGGGGGAAAGTGAGGGGTGTAAGTTTAAACATCCCCGAGGGAGGAGGGTGCAGTTTTTGTGGGGACATTTTTCAGAAAGGGACTGATCTTTTAATCTAACCCTCTGGGCACAGGCAGCCAGTGGAGAAAACGCAAGAGAGGGGGAATGGCTCAGTTTTTTTCTTTCTGGAAAATATCGAGCGCGGAGTTTTTTAACGTTGAAGGGGTGGGGTAGTGACTGGGGGGAAATAACAAAAAGAATTGCAATATCCAGACGTAAATGAGATAAGTACAGTTTTCTGTTGCATCTGAGGCAGGTATTTCGAATTTCACTAATACGCCGTAATTGATAGGCAAGACTGACAGGTCGGGGGTTTATTAATTTTTTTTAATAGTGTGTTGTCGATAAAGACCCAATACTTTCCAGCGTAATAGGTGACTGATGTATTGCCGAGTTCTATTAAGCTGTTTTAAAGGGAAAAGTTTGTGTTTGGTCCCTACGAGCATGGCTTTGGTTTTATCTGCTTAGTGTAAATTGTTCTGGTCATCTATTTTGAAAACTTTAAAGCAGTGGGGCATATTTGTCAGGAGAGATGGTAAATTTTCGGGTTAAAACCTTTGAATTGAGCGTCATCTGCGTAAAAATTAGGTATTTGATGACAGTTTGTTTAGGAAAGTGGGGGGAGTTAAAAAATAACAAAACAGGGCCTAGAACGTCCCTGTGGGACTCCGCTTCCCTTTTGGCGGATTGTTGAATCTTCTACTGCAAAATGTCTGGAACGGTCAGTAAGGTATGAATTAAACCC
The DNA here is from genome assembly GCA_028751875.1 of Rapana venosa. Classification (NCBI taxonomy): domain Eukaryota; kingdom Metazoa; phylum Mollusca; class Gastropoda; order Neogastropoda; family Muricidae; genus Rapana; species Rapana venosa. The sequence goes on from CM054154.1 coordinate 4,635,116, forward strand.
CGGGGAGGGCTGTGCCGTAACCCGAACGTTACTGAAGACGGGGGGAAGAATTGAGGGGTTAAAAAGACGAAGGGTGCTGATTTCGAGTAGAGCGAGAAGGGAGATTTTCCCTGGGGAACGGGAAAGCGTGTTTAAAATTGGGGGGAGGTTTCAGTGCTTGGGTTTACTCGATAGGCCGACTGAAATCAGGGAAAAGGACTGTTGGGGATAAGGGGTTGTTGACTGTTTGAGAATTCTTTTTCAAGGATTTAGAAACAAAACGTAGATTGGAAACGATCTTAATTTCAGAAGTTAGGGTAAGGTCATGGTTTGATAGAGGTTTTGACATAGCGTTTTGAGAGCTGATGGAACATTTTCCCGAAACAAAAAATGAGTTTACTATTTCGTGAAAGGGGTATAGTTGGGTAGGCACTGTTGGAAAAAAAAAGCAGGTTTTGATTAAGACCATAGTACCAGGCTCACAAATACCCAATTTTTTTCTCCGGCGACCTTTAACTCTGTTTAGTTACTTTTTGCAAAAAAAGATGGGAATATTTTTTGTTTAAAAAACCTTTTGTCCTATGTCATTACAGCATACGTTGTCGTTGTCCATTCAAGTCAATTTTGGGCTACACTTTAGGTGATGGTTTTTCCCAAACTTTTTTTGAAAATCTTTAAACCGCTTTCTAATAATTCTTTTTGGATGAATCAATGGTGTTTTGCTGCTCTTCACCCATATCACCACAGGGGAAAACACATACTGTATCAAATCAAGTCCTCCATTATTCATTATTGTTTTTATTGTATTTTTCTACTAAAAAAAAAAAATGACACAAAAAAAAACATTTGGGCATCCTTTTCCATACAGACTTAAAAAAACCCTGGGATTAAGGGAAACAACAGCAATCAGTATCACAAAAAAACCCAAACTAATGTTGAAAAACATATTTTGACTGTTTGGTTTTTCCCAACTTAGGAAAAGATATGTCAAATTTTCCCCCAAACTAGGCTTGCTTTTTAAAATTAACTAATCTGGGGGTTATCCAAAAAGGCTGTGGCTGCAAACTTTGGAAAAGGGAAATTTTAAAACAAGGCATACAGGGTGATGGGGGACAAAAAAAAAGAGAAAGTCCGTTTTACATGGGGAAACAAAAAAGGGCAGCCATAGCAAGGCTTTTGGTAAAAGGTTTTGTATTCCTCTTGACTTTTTAACAAAACACTCTCACATGCCCTTTCTCTCAGGTTGACTCAAAGCATAATTTTAAAATGGGTAACCCTTTTTGACAGTGTCCATGCTATTAATCCTAACAGTGAAGTAGGGGACAAAATATCTGGTATATCTTTTTGGGTAGGGTAGTTTTGGGCTTCAAAGGCCTTTTCGGCGGGGAGCTTCCTGCAGGCTTTCACCCATGTGGTCAGAGCCAGTGCCAACAACCCCCCCCTCCCCCCAGGGGTTTAATCGAGTAATTTAATTTAAGAAACTTTTGATTTTTTCCGGGGGGGGGAGGTAGTTGGCCCCCTGCCCAACCCCCTATTGGAGGGCCGGTTTTTCGTCAGGGGGGCCTTCCCCTTTGACTGCGTTGGGTCCACGGGGCAATTCCCATCCGCCCCCCGGAACGCCCCAGCTTGTGTTTTTTGCACACAAGATCATCAAAGTTTGCTTCTAATGAGAGAGTCCAACCCTAGACATTAATGAAGATAAAGCAGAGACTGGTGAAACTTTTAAACTAAATACCCCTCAAGATGCTAAAAAGGGTGATGTTTTTATGCTGTTTTAAGAACCAGGGGCCCCCCCTTTCCCAAACAAGTGAAGGTTTTTTAAACCCCGTTCAAACACTTTCCTGCCTTTTTGAGGGGGTAAAGGGGCCTAAGCAGGAAATTCCTAGGTCACCCCTACATTCCTAAACACCATGATCCGGGACCAAAATGGAATCCTAGATTATTTCCCATTGTCTTAAGTATCCTAAAAAGGATGGGCTCGCCTACTAAAAAAGGGGTGGGAGGATAAAGGGGGGTTGGAAAAGGGAAAAGGAAAAAAAAAAAATAAATATAAAAGGGAAACAGTAAGTAGTAGTGAAAAATTTTCACCCTCAAATCCTTGCAAAACACACGAAACAATGAATGTGATGAAACAACAACATTCATTCAATGTAATTCTCCAGGCCAAGCAAGTTGGGTTCACAAATATATTCTACTGCTACTACTACTGGCAACTACTAAACTACAATCAAACACATCACCTGCAAGTACAATTTAAAACACAAACTATTCTGTTATTTTGTCCAGTTATTCAAAACATAGTTGTGTCCAGTCATCAACACACAACCAATCAAGGATCATCTCAGATCAGAGAATGAAAGATTCACAACTGATCAGTTACATGATCAAAAGAAAGATAAACAATGGGTGGTGAACATAAATGATGAACCATGAAAGCGATTAACTCATTGAGGTTGTGCTGAAGCTTAAGCTTTGGCACTCTTTTCCTTTACTGTGACGTGCCGAAGCTTAAGAATCGGCAGACTTACAAAAAAATTTAAAACACAAAGTGAGGATTAACTCAGGGGAAAGTACGCTGGCCTGCAGGGCAATCATTTTTCTAAACACAGTTGCTTTCCTTGACCATAAGCTTGCCTAGTTTTTGTCTGTTGGCCAATGTTGTTTGACATGTCAACAAGTGATATCTTTGGGATTTCAGACACTCCAGTGTTATGATTTTTAAAAAAATTCTAGTGTACAAAAAGTGACATCACATGGATTCAGCCAGCCTCAGGGAAGTTTACTTTGGTGAAAAAGCATCACATTGATTCAAGGGGACTAGTTGATGAATAGTTCAAGCCATTTAATATACCATCCCTAATTTTCAAAACTTTGTTTTTTTCAGCATTCAGTGACATATTTTGAAAATTTATTAAAAAAAAAATAAATACAGTCATCCATTAAAAAACTGTAAAACAATCTCAAAAGAAGACACAATAAACTTTTCAATGATGTATAATGTGTATGTCATTATTATGTTGGGTAAGTCTGCTGAATTTTTCAAATATAGCCAAAATCACGCATCACCACGAAATGGTGGGATCCATTTCACAGCGACTCCAATAAGTTAAAGGGATGTAGTGATGAAAGTAATGAAAGGGATGTATCATGAACAATGAAAATGATATAGCAATGTTCCTTAATGGGGAACATCAGACTCTTAAGAGTCTTGAGCAAACATGCTCTCCCCTCTACAATCTGGTAGGAAAATAATACTTTGAAAAGAAAGAAAGTTTGAAATCAAGGGAAATAATTCAAAAAGAGGAGATTACTCTTCGGTACATTGGAATTATTTCCCCTTACTACGCTTAGTAACAACAAACACAAAAGCACTCTTTTTGTGAGAGGTGTTACAGAGGGCCAACCAAATAAAGTTTATGCCTCAGGTTATTTACCATACCAGCACTTTGATGAGGTAAGAAAATACTTTGGTGCTGGTCAACACAATGATCCTACTACAGGTCTTACAAGCAAATCCTTGCATGTACATTATGTTAGGCTTCATGAATACTTAACATCTAAATATGCGTTTGTGGGTTAACAGGTGGACAGTTGATGATAAGCTGCATGGCTCAGGAAGAGGGCATTTAAAATGGTCAAAGGAAATAACCATTCAGATAGAGAAAGAGCAAGAAAATGATAAACCCATAAAAATATCTATTTGTAGTGATGGATGCACAACTAAACCCATAGAAGAAAACAAGCTAAAAGAAGTTGTGTGCTAATGGAACAGTTAAGTTTTCCTGCCTAAAGAGCCCCATTGTTCTCTAATATGCGGGAAAACGGGGCTGTGAAAAGACTGATTTTGTATTAGATTTATTACAAAACAGTGTACCAAAAATATTTTGATTTCATTATTATATTCTGTTGGACATGCACAACAATAAAACATACAGAGAAAGAAACTTTATCTGGACAGATGAGAATATACTTATAGCCAACCCCTCTGACAGGCAAAGTGAGTGTTTAGAATACTACTACAGGTTTTTTGAAAATAGGTAACATTATTTCTTATAGATGACTGCTCAAGCAGAGCTGGCTTTGTAAAGAAATGGAATAGTTTGTCTAAGCTTGCTTTCAGTGGAAGACTCGCACAAATAAGTGTGTGGATTCTGACACAGAAATACAATTCTGTATTAAAAGATTTTTGTGAACAGTTAAAGGTTGTTGTTCTCTTCCACATGAAAGACAGAAATGAGTTTAATAATTGCCTTTGGGAGAATAACGTTATTACAGATGAACAAAAAATATCACAAACACAAACAAACATCATATTGTGTTGTGTGAAAGCAATAGCAATCTGTTTATTAAACACACACACACACACACACACACACAAACGAACAGACAGACACCACTAACACACAACACAGGCTAGAAGCCACAGCTGTAGTTCAACTGTGTTGTATAGGCCACATGGCAATGGCAATCCCTTTGTTAACATATAGACTGCTTTCTCTCAAAACTGGGTGAACCACACACACACATAAATGGGCGTGGCCTAGTGGACTGGTATTGCATAAAAGTGGGTGTGGTCTAGAGGGCTAGTATTGCACCATCACAGATGTAAGGTTTTTATTTATTAATGTTCACTCTCCTATCCCCCTTTTGGGCAGCCCAATGGAACTTTGAAATAGGCAGTGCAGGCAGTGCAGGCATAGTCACAGGTTCTAATCCCAGTATCGGTAGGCTACAGGTCCTAATCCCTTCCCACAAAATTCGTATGTTTATGTCTTGGTACTATGTTGTGTGTAGTGCTGTGGAAACTATGTTGTGCTTATGTGTTGTGTATACTATGTTGTGCTGTTATGTGTATTGTTTTGTACTATGCTGTGCTGTTATGTGTATTGTGTGTATTATGTTATGCTTTTATGTGTATTGATGACAAGTGCATGTGAATGTCTGTGTCAGCATTCCCACAATCGTGGATGCCGGAACTTCTCCCCTACCCAAAGTTCCATAGCAGTGCCCTTAAAAATTTGTCTCCTTCTGTAATGGGCCTGGATAGCAGAAGGTTTTGCACTTCTTTACTCTGATAAAAAATCAGCACAGCAAAAATCCCTACTTATATATGTCATTACCATAAACAAAAAGATAAAACCACTTTCATTTTTTGTCATAGAGAGTGGGTAAAAGCCGACTGAAGGTAAACCCTGCTTGTTTTCATAAAAAAAGTGTGCAATTTGGTTATGAGCCTAACGAATCCGATCAAAAGTTGCTTTTTTTGAAATAAAAGTATTAGTTGAGCTTCAGTCGGCTTTTACCCTATCCTGCTTTGAATGGTTTAATGACAACATAAACACAAAAATGGATCATGTCAGTCATGAGCTGAAATAAATTAGCCATTACCAAAACTTGTTGGAAAGGGAACTCCTTTTAAAGATGTGGCATAGCTGCCCTGCTGCTCACCCAGTCAATTTTTGTATTCATAGTGTGAGTGAAAGCATGAGGCATTGTAAAACATGAACTTGTTCCATGATGTGGATGCCATGCCATGCTGTTTATTTCTAATGTTTGAATATGTCATGTTTTGAATGTATTCTTTCTTCAATTCCCCCTCTGCACTATCTCCATGTGAAGTGCATACAAAAGCCTACCACATTAAACCATTTTCAAGTTTCAAGTTCTCTCTCTCTCTCTCTCCTCTCTCTCCCCTTCTCTCTCTCTCTTACCTTTTTCTGACAACCAGTTCATTTTCTAGCCGTTTTTCCGTGCAAATGTGAATTCATTTTTATGACAACTTCTTAATGTGCTTTTTTAAAAAGTCGGAACGTGGGGAAATTAAGGCCAGTGGGCAAGCTTCTGCAGAATGATGACCCCAGGCCCCAATCACCTGCCTGATGATTAAGGGAGACGCAGGAAGACCTGTGTCAGCATACACCCTAGCTATGTCCACCTCCTTTTCTGTCACATGGGGGCACGGGGTTAGAGTCCGGTTTAATTTAGGCTAACCCTTCAGAGTTAATAAGGGGTAAGGAATTTTGTCAGCTGATCAGTCTGAATGTTAGATGAATGTGGTCACAACAACAGCGGGAAAGTTTTTTTTTAATGTAAAAACGCACAGAGGTTTATCCATTATCTGAAATAAAAGAATACAATTTTTTTTTACATTAGGTAGTCAGCATTAAAATTCTCTTTCATACTAACACAAACACATATGTACAGTAATTGTCAGCATTTATTCCTTTCCCTTTTTTCATACAAACACAGCCACATATACAGTGCTTTTTATGATTTTTGTTTGCATTTCCTTTTTTTTGGCACTGAAAATATAATGGCCTATAATTTTTTAATGACTTTTTCTTTTGGCATTTCCATTTGTTGGGCCTGAAATACAGTGGCCTATAATTCTTCACATAATAGAATAACTTTTAAAAAATCAAAAAATTACCATTTTTTAAAGTGAAAAACCAAAAATTTTACAAAATACATAAACAAAATAAAGGGAAAAGGTCACATTGAAAACAATAGAAAAACACACCCAAACTCCTTCAAAACCACGAAAAATCAACACACACACACACAACACACACACACAACACACAACACACATATATATATATATATATATTTTATATATATATATTATATATATATATGTTATATATATAATATATAAATATATATAAAAAAATAAATATAATAAAATAAAAATATGTATTATTATATATTTTAAATATATATAGACACACAAAGAACAGCAGCAGATTCTGTATACATCCCCAATGAGCAATTCCCGGGAAAAAGTGACTCCTGGGGTGAAAAGTCTACATATCACTGAGGGCCATAAAGGTCAGTATTCTTCCCTTCTTCCCTCTCTTCCTCCTTCTCTACCTCCTCTTACTTTTACATTTCAAAACCTTCATTTTTCATGACATATAAAAATAAAATACACTGCCACATTTTACTCACCATACTGCATCACTGGTATTGAAACAAATCATTACAATATCCCTCTGTGCAAAAGCATTGAGTTTTGAAATTATGTCCTTTGCACTTTAACGGTATTTTTTGATTGTCTTCAAATAGAGGCTGATAGAAATGCCATTTTCTTTGAAAACAAGCAAATTGCATGTTTTACTCTGGCAATGTACTGTTTTTTGTATTAAATTCATTTTTTACGTGCTGCCTAAAGAGTGCAAACACTGGGTTTTTGTTTTCAAATTACACTTATAAATGAAGAACTTTGCACAAAGTAAAGTATAATCCAGTGCTTCATCAGAAACTGTAGTGTAAACCCTTACCAAATATGACAAGTTTTCTTGTTAGACTCAAATTGTTTCCACTATTATAGAGATTTAGAAAGTTCTGCAAATCAGTCCAAAAATCTGATTTAAATGGCATGATCAAAAGAGGTGTTCTATTGTTTCTCTTGTGTCTTTGCAAATGTACATTTATCATTTTCAGCTACACACATCTTTTGCAAAGCAATGATAGTTGCAACTATTTTGGGGAATGAGTCTTATCTGAAACCATTTCATTTTATTTCTTTAATTTTCTGTACATGAGAGAATGTTTTTGACCATTTAACCCTTTAACTAAGATCTCTTTAGTCCATTTTTTACAGCATTTGGCTGGTATCGTCAGCAGTCAAGATATTTTTAAAAAACTTTTGTCCCTTTTTTCACACTATGCAAGGTGTTGAGGGATTGGGGAATATGTCTTTGATAATTAACCCTGCAATGTGATATTCAACTTGTAAACATAGTCCTAAATGCCACGTAAGCAACCTAAAATTCCCGGACATTTTTTTAACTAGTAATCGTTTCTGAACTGTTGATAAGTCAATAAATGTTCCATTTGGATTAACCAGATCAGCAACGCAGTATACACCTTTTTTCCATCCCTTTATAGAATATAGTCTTCCCTTAACTTTAAACATATCATTATAAAAAAAAAGTTTTCTGCCAGAGGTTCAGCAGAATTTTCTATTTCTGCTTTAAAATCCAAACTCGGTATATGCTTCAAGAAAAAAGCATTTACTTTTAGTTTGTTCACTGGGAGACTGGAAAACCAATTTTACTTCAATCTCTGACTACTGGGCAAACTTCTTGAATGAAAAATTTCAATTTAGACTTACCAGATACAAGTTTCTAATCCACATGAGTTTTTAAAAGGCCGTTGATTAAATGACGAAGAGAGGGATACCAAGGCCCCCTTCACATATTTCTTTAAATTATTTTTGTTGATACCTATCCTGCTTTTTAATTTCCCGTGAACTTTAAAAAATTGCTTCTGAAGTTGTCATTGGTTGTTAGGAGGATTTGGAAGCAAAAACCAAAGGTGCACCAGTTTTGGGAAATAAGTGATTTTAACACTGCTACCCTCCCTAGGCGTAATGTGTCTTAATCCAAACTTAAATGAAGCTATTGTTTCTAAGAAGTCTCAGTATAATTCAATTTTAATACTTGACCAGGACAGCTGTGAACCAAACTCCCAGAATCTTAAACTGTTGGGGTTCCTAAACTATTTTCAAGTTAGACATGTATTTCAAAGTTGACAAGCTTGCATATCCAAACTGAACTGCCTTTGTTTTTTTCAGTATTTATGAAGAGTCCTGAGACTTTTCCAAACTGCTCAATTGTTTTCATTGTTTTTCAAAGGACTCTTTGGGCACCTTTATTAACCAGTTGTGTATCGTCTCAAACTTAAATATCTTGTACTCTGCATCATTATAGTAATACCTAAAAGTAATACCTTAATATGTTTATTTCTCTTATCATTATGGCGAGTAACTCAACTGAAAGAATAAACAAGTACGGTGATGCAGGATCACCCCTGTCTGCAGCCTCTTAAGATTTCTGAAAACCCAAAATGAACACTGTCCATTTACCACCCTACTAGCTTTATACCATAATGAAAGGTTCTGACCCATCGACAAATGTCTTTGCCAAATCGAAACAGTTTCAAAACCTTATGTCATGTCCCAAAGGGGGTCAACGCCTTTTCAAAAACTATTGAGATTAACATACCAGGCAACTGTTTATGCTTAGATAGACAATAAGGTCAAAATAAGTCTGATGGGGTTCCCCAATAAATCTATTTTGGGGAAATCCTGTTTGGTCTTTGTCGATTAAAATTTTGGGAAAAATAGGTTTTAATCTGTTTGCTATAATAATAATAAAATAATAATAATAATAAATAATGTATAATTTATATAGCATAGGTAATACAGTTTTTTTATAAGATTTCCTCATTTACCACTCTTAGGGGTATAAAAAAATCATATCCTGTTTTTGTGCTTTACAACTTGCCATCTGTAAATGATTTGTTTAGAGATCTGACTAAAAAATGGTCCTAATAAATTTTCAAAAAAAAAAAAATTCGCTATAAAAAACCCTCAGTACCAGGACTTTTGGCTATTTTTCATGTGCTTTAAGGCCACTCCAAACTTCTTTCAAGGTAATTTCCCCCTCAAGAGATTTTGGTCAAGTGTATTAGCTTTGGAAAAACTTGTGCAAACTATTTACTCACAAACCTAACTCTCTTTTTTGATATGACTTTCCCTTTAAAAATCTTATTTCTGTCATTATTTCCCATGATTCATTTAAGACTTTTCCCTTGTTTGCAGTCCGATGGAAATATGCTTATTTATATTAACTTTTTTCCAAATTACAGAATATTTTGACATTTTTTCTCCATTGTCCAACCCATTTTGGCTTTGACCTTAAATAAACTCCTCTAATAAAATTTCATAGTTGCTTTCAGCTCTCATTTAAATTTGTACTTGTGTAAATCCTTTTCTGTTTTTATGTTCATATTGTCCAATTAAGCTTATTTCACGCTCTATTTTATCCTCAATCTTTGTTGAAGACTTTTTCTTCCCTGAATGCGATTAAGATATGGTCTGTGATCTTATTCTCATGACAAGTAATCCAAAACATGTTTTTCAGCTATTTTAATTCTACTACAGAATATGAAGTTTTTCAATTTCTGCCTTATCATAAATGAGGTGCTGCATATTCTTTAATAGTGTCTTTAATAACCTCATTAATTTCTTACGATTTGGGAATCTTAGGATGAGCTGTTAAACTCCCGTATGTTTTGCGAACATTTCTTCAATAAATTTTAATCTTAAATGACCATTGAATAATCAGACCAATATCTGTATTGAATGTTAGGATCACTACTGCAAAAAATTAGATTTTTGAAAGCAAAAACAAATCCCAGTCTACTTGTTTAAGAGTGAAGTTTTACGCAAGTGTATTCTCAATTTCTGGTTAATTCTCACAAATGTCTGTAAGGCCTAATTTTCTATCATGGAATTGAACCTTCTCTTGAGAATTTTGGATTATTGACAAGTTTATTAGCCGCAAAATCAGTGTACATCTAGTGCAAGATTTCAGTCCCTTACTACTATACATAGTGTGGTTTGAAACTTCTTATCTATTTTCTAATTGTCATACAATTCTCATGACCTTATTAGGCCGTAATACATTAACAAATAAAATGTCATGTTCCATGGTTCTAAACAAACATCAGAAAAAATCCCTCTTTTCTCCTGAACCTCTTTTTTACTTTAAAATCAAATTTGTTGTTAAACAGAATGCACACCCCCCTGGCATTTGATTTATATGAATGAAAAAAAGACACATACCCCACAAGATATATAATTTTCTATTTCTGAAACAAAGTGATTATTCTTGTAACAGTATAAGAAAAACTTTTTGCTTTAAATAAGGAAGAACATCACGTCTTTTATGTGCATTTCTCAATCCTGACAGTTCCAAGATGCTACTAGAGTTAAATCATTTAAGTAGTGTTGAGCACATAATATTAAGTTCGCAGTTACTTGCAATAATGCATTCTGCTAAGCATTGACATATTCCTACCACAGCCACCTGGGCTCCTGGAGCTCCTTATTCCCAACACAAATACACACACAAGAAACCGCGTTTAAAAATCCATTGTTCAGACTAATAGACAGAAGCAACATTTACAATCATAATAACAATGAAAATAGGTGTTTTTAAAGTGAATTTAAAACAAACAAACAAACAAAAACCCCCAAAACAAAATCAAAAGTGTTAATAGTGCACCACATAATACTCCTTACAAATTCTTTTCCCCCAAAAACCCCCTTCACAATTTTAAAAACACTTTTTCCCCCCAATTTTTTTTTGGTTTTTTTTTTTTCCCCTTTGTTTTTTTTTTAAAAAATTTTTTTTGGGGAATTTTTCCCCGGGGGGGTTTTTTTTTTTTGGGGAAAAATTTTTTTTTAAAAAAACCCCCCCCCTTTATTCCTTTTTTTTTTTAAAAAAATTTTTTTTTTTAAAAATTTTTGGGCCCTTTTTGGGTTTTTTTTTAAAAAAAAATTTTTTTAAAAAAAAAAAAACCCCCCTTTTTTTTTTTTTTTTTTAAATTTTTAAAAAAAAAAATTTTTTAAAAGGAAAAAAAAAAATTTTTTTTTTTTTTTCATTTTTTTTTTTTTAAAAAAAAAAAAAAAAAATTTTTTTTTTTTTTTAAAAAAAAAATTTAAAAAAATTAAAAAATTTTTTAAAAAAATTTTTTTTTTTTTTTGGGGGGGGGAAAAAATTTTTTTACCCCAAAAGGGGGGTTAAAAATTTTTTTTAAACCCCCCCGGGGGGCCCCCCCTTTTTTCCCCAAACCAAAAAAAAATTTAAAGTTTTTTTGGCAAAAAATTAAAAATTTTTTTTTAAAAAAAAAAAAAAATTTTTTTTTTTTAAAGTAAAAACCCCCCCCAAAAAATTTAAAAAAAAAAAAAAATTGAAAAAGGGAAAGGGGGGTTTTTTCCCCAAAAAAAACCCCAAAAAAAAAAAAGGGAAAAAAATTTTTTAAAAAAATTTTTTGGGGGGGGGGGAAAAAAAAATTTTTTTTTTTTTTCCCCAAAAACCCCCGGGTTTTCCCCCCCAAACCCCACCCCCCAACCCCCCCTTCCTTTTTAAAAACCCCCCAAGGGGCCCCCCTTTTGGGGGGGCCCCCCCCCCCCAACCCCCTTCAAATTAAAAATTTTTTAAAAAAAGAAAAAAAGGGGGGGTTTTTTTTTTTTTTTTAAAATAAAAAAATTTTAAAAAAAGGGGGTTTAACCTGAAACCCAAAAAAAAAATTTTTTTAAAAAATTTTTAAAATTGGTTTTTAAAATTTAAATTCAAAAAAAAAAAAAAAAACCCCCCCCCCCCCAAAAAAAAAAAAAGGGAACCCAAAAAATTTAAAGGGGGGGGGGTTTAAAGGGGGGAAAAAAATTTTTTTTTTTTTTTTTTAAAAAAAAATTTTTTTAAAAATTTGTTAAATTTTAAAAAAAAATTAAAAAAAACCCCTTTTTGGGGGGAAAAAAAAGGGGGGAAAAAAAAATTTTGGGCCCTTTAAAAAAAATTTTTAAAAAAAGGGGAAGGGGGGGGAAAAAAAAAAAAAAACCCTTAAAATTAAAAATTTTTTTTTTTTCCCCCCTTTTTCAAAAATTAAAATTTCCCCTTTTTTCCATTTTTTCCCCCCCTTTTTTTTTTTTTTTTAAAAAAAAACCCAAAAAACCCGGGGGCCCCCCCCCCCTTTTTTTTTCCCCCCGGGCTTTTTGGGGTTTTGGGGGGGCCCCCCCCCCCCCCCTTTCCCCCCCCCCCTTTTTCCCCCTCCCCTTTTTAAAAATTTTTTTTTAAAACCCCCCTTTTCCCCAAAAAATTTTTTTTAAAAAAAAAAACCCCCCCCCCCCCAAAAAAACCCTTTTTTTCCCCCCTTTTTTCCCCCCCAAAAACCCCAAAAAAAAAAACCCCCTTTTAAAAAAACCCCCCCTTTTTTTAAAATTTTCCCCCCCCTTTCCCCCAAAACCTTTTTCCCCCCCTTTTTTTTTTTAAAACCCCAAAAATTTTTTTTCTTTATTAAAAAAAAACCCCAAAAAAAAAACCCCCCCAAAACCCCCCCCCCCCCTATTTTTAAAAACAAATTAAAATTTTTTTTTGGAAAAAATTTTTTTTTTTAAAAAAACCCCAAAAAAAGGGGTAAACCCCCAAATTGGTTAAAAACCTTTTTTTTTTTAATTTTTTAAAATTTTTCCCCCTTTTTTTATTTGTTTTTTTTGGAAACCCCTTAAAAGGGTTTTTTTTTTCCGGGTTTTTTGGGGGGGGGCCCCCCCCCCCCTTTTTTTTCCCAAACCGGGGGGTTTTTTGGGGGGGGGGTTTTTTTTTTTTTTTAAAAAACCCCCCTTTTTCCAAAAAAGGGGTTTTTTGGGGGGGGGGGGGAAAAAATTTTTTGGGGCCCCCAAAAATTTAAAAAAAAAGGGGTTAAAAAACCCCCCAAAAAAAAAAGGGGGGGGGGTTTTTTTTTTTGAAAACCCCTTTTTTTTTTTAAAAAACCCCCTTTTTTCCCCCCCCTTTTTCCCCCCCGGGGGGGAAAACCCCCCAAAAAAAATTTTTAAAAAAAAAAAAAAAAGGGGGGTTTTTTTTTTAAAAATTTAAAAAATTACCCAATTTAAAAAAAAAACCAAGGGGAAAAGGAAAAAAAAAAAAAATTTTTAAACTAAAAATTTAAACCTTTTTTAAAAGGGTTTTAATTAAAATTTTTTTTTTTTGGGGGGTTTTTTGGGGGGGAAAAAAATTTTAAAAATTTTTTTAATTGAAGGGGAAAAGGGTTTGTTTTTTTTTTAATTTAAAATTTTTTTTTTTTTTTCCTTTTTTCAAAAAATTTTTTTAAAAATTTTTTTTTTAAAAAAAAGGGTTTTTTTTTAAAAGGGGGAAGGTTTTAAAAAAGGGTTTTTAAAAAATTTTTTTTTTTTTTTTTTTTTTTTTTTAAAAAATTTTTAAAAAAAAAATTTTCCCAAAAAAAAAAAAAAATTTTTTTGGGGCATATGGGGGGGGGGGAAAAATTTTTTTAAAGGGGAAATTTTCCCAAATTTTTTTTTTTTTTTTTTGGGGGGAAATTTTTTTTTTTTTTTTTTTTTTTAAAAAAATTTTGTTTTTTTTAAAAATTTTTTTTGGGGGGGGTTTTTTTTTTTTAAAAAAAAAATTTTTTTTTCCCCCCCCCTTTTTTTAAAAAAAAACCCCCCCCCCCCCTTTTTTTTTTTTTTAAAATTTTTTTAAAAACCCCCCCCCCCAAAAAACCCCCCCCCCCAAAAACCCCCCCCTTTTTTTAAAAATTTTCCCCAAAAAAAAAAATAAAAAAAAAAAATTTTTTTTTAAATTTTTTGGAAAAAAATTTAAAAAAAAAAAAAATAAAAAAAGGAACCAAAAAAAAAAAAAAATTTTTAAATCCCCCCCCCCCCCAAACCCCCCCCCAAAAAAAAAAAAAAGGGGGGAAAACTTTTAAAAAAAATTTTTTAAAAAAAATTTTTTTTTAAAATTTAAGGGGAAAATTTTTTTAAGGTTTTGGGGGGGCCCTTTTAAAAAAATTTTTTCCCGGGGGAACCCCAAAAAAAAAAAAACCCCCCAAAAATTTTTTTTTGGGGGGGAAAAAAATTTTCCCCGGGCCAAAAAGGGAAAAATTTTTTTTTTTTTTGGGGGTTTTTTTAAAAAAAAAAATTTTAAAACCCCCCCCCAAAAAAAAAAAAAAAGGGAAAGGGGTTTTTAATTTTTCCTTTCCCCCGGGGGTTTATTTTTTTTGAAAAGGGAAAAAAAAGGGGGCCCCCCCCTTTTTTTTAAATTTTGGGGAAAAAATTTTTTTCCCCCCCGGGGATCCCCAAAAAACCCCCCAAACCCCGGTTTTTGGGACCCCCCCCCCCAAAAATTTTTAAAAATTTTTTCCCCCTCCAAATTTTTAAACCCCCCCAAACCCCCCAAAAAAAGGGGGTTTTTTGGGGGGGGGGGTTTTGGGGGCCCCCGGGGGGGGGGTTTTTTTTTTAAAGAACAAAAAAAAAAAAAAAAAAAAAAAAACCCCCCCCCCTTTTTTAAGTTTTCCCCAAATTTTTAAAGGGGGAAAAAATTTTAAAAAAACCCCCCCCCCTTTTTTTTTTTTTTTTGGGGTTTAAAAAAAAAAAAAAGGGGGAAAAAAAAAAAAAATTTTAAAAAAAAGTTTTTTAAAAAAAAAACCCCCCCCCCGGGGGCCCCCTTTTTTTTTTTTTTTTTTTAAAGGGGGTTTTTTTTAAAGGGGGGTTTTTTTTTTTTTGGGGGGGTTTTTTTTCCCTTTTTTCGTGCGAAAAATTTTGGGGGGGGTTTTTTGCCCTTTCCAAAAAAAACCCCAAGCCCCCAAAAAAAGGGGAAAAGGGGAAAAAAAAAAAACCCCCCCCAAAAAAAAAAAAGGGGGGCCCTTTTCCCTTGGGCCCAAAAAAAAAAAAGGGGGGGGAAAAAAAAAACCCTTTAAAAAAAACCCCGGGGGGAAAAACCCAAAATTTTGGGGGGGGTTTTTTTTTTAAAAAATTGGGGGGTTGGGCCCCCAAAATTTTTTTTAAAAAAAAAAAATTTTTTTTTAAAAAAAAAAAAAAAAAAAAAAAAAAGGGAAAAAAAATTTTAAAAAAAAATTTTTTGGGGCAAAAAAAAAAAAAAATAAAAAAAAAAAAAAAAAAAAAGGGGGGTTTTTAAAAAAAAGGGGGTTTTCCCAAAAAAAACCAAAAAACGGGGAAAAAAAATTTTTTTCCCCCAAACCCCCCCCTTTCCCCCCCTTAAAAACCAAAACCCCCCCCCCACCCCAAAAAAAAAATTTAAATTTTTTTTTTTTTAAAAAAAAAAAAAAATTTTAAAAAAAAAAAAAGTGGGAAAAAAAAAAAAAAAACCCTTTTTTTCCCAAAAACCCCCCAAAAAAATTAAAGGGGGGGAAAAAAAAAATTTTCCCCCCCCAAAAAAAAAAAGAAACCCAGGGGAAAGTTTTTTGGGGGTTTTAAAAAAGGGGGCCCCCTTTTTTTTCCCTTTCCCCCCCCCTTTCCCCCCCCCAAAAAAATTTTAAACCCCCCCCCCCCCCCCCCAAAAAAAACCCCCAAAAAAAACCCCCCCAAAAACCCCCCCCCCCCCCCCCAAAAAAACAAAAAAAAAAAAAAAACCCCCAAAAAAAAGGGGGCCCCCCCCCCGGGGGAACCCCCAAAAAAAAAACCCAAAACAAAAAAAAGGGGAACCCCCCCCCCAAAAAAAAACCCCCACCCCCCCCCCAAAAAAAATTTCCAGGGGGGGGGGGCCCCCCAAAACCCCCAAAACCCCCCCCCAAAAAAACCCCCCGGCCCCCCCCAAAAAAAAACCCCCCAAAAACCACCACAAAAAAACACAAAAAAAAAAAAAAAAAAAAAAAAACACCCCAAAAAACCCAACACACCCCCCAAAAAACCCCCAAAAAAAAAAAACCAAAAAAAAAAAAACCCCCCCCCAAAAAAAACCCCCCCCCCCCAAAAAAAACCCCCAAAAAAAAAACCCCCAAAAAAAAAGGGGAAAAAAAAAAACTTTTTTTTTTTAAACCCCCAAAAAAAAAGAAAGAAAAAGGAAAAAAAAAAAAAAGGGGCCCAAAAAAAAACCCAAAAAACCCCCCCTTTTTTTGGGGCCCCCCAAAAAATTTTTCCCCAAAAAAAATTTTTAATTTTTTTTAAAAAAGGGGGAAAAAAAGGGGGGGGAAAAAAAAAAAAAAACCAAAAAAAAAAACCCCCAAAAAAAAAAAAAAAAAAACCCCCCCCCCAAAAAAAAAAAAACAAAAAAAAAAAAGGGGGGCCCCCCCCCCAAAAACCCGGAAAAGGGGAAAAAGGGGGGGGAAAAAGGGGAAAAAAAAAAAAAAAAAAAAAAACCCCCCAAAAAAAAAAAAACCCCCAACACAAAAACAAAAAAAAAAAGGGGGGGGAAAAAAAAAAAAAAAACACACAAAAAAGGGGAAAAAACCACACAAAAAAAAAAAAAAAAAACAAAAAAACAAAAAAACCCCTTAACAGACAACAGAAAAAAAACAAAAAAAATTAAAGCAAAAACAAAAGGAATAGACCCCCAAAAAAAAAAAACCCAAAAACCCCCCGGGAAAAAAAAAACCACAAAAAAAAAAAAAAAAAACACACAAAAAACAAAAAAAAAAAAAAAAAACACAAAAAAAAAAAAACCCCCCCAAACACAAAACAAAAAAAAACAAACACCCCCCCAAAAAAAAAAAAAAAAGGGGGAAAAAAAAAAAAAACCCCCCCAAAAAAAAAAAACCCCCCCCCCCCCAAAAAAACCCCCAAACCCCCCAAAAACCCCCCCCCCAAAAAAAAACCCCCCCCCCCGGCCCCCCCCTTAAAAAAAAAAAACCCCCCCCCCCCAAAAAATTTTTTTAAAATTTTTTGGGGGGGGGGGGGGGGCCCCCCCTTTAAAACCTTCCCTTTTTTTTTTTCCCAAATACCAAAAGGGGTTTGGGGCCCCCCCCCCCCCAAAAAAAGGCCTTTTTTTTTTTTTTTTTAAATTTTTTTTGGGGTTTTTTTTAAAAAAAATTTTTTTGGGGGAAAAACTTTTTTATTTTTTTTTCATTTTTAAAAATTTTGGGGTTTTTTTTTGGGGGGGGGCCCCCCCGGGGGGGGTTTTTTTTTTTTTTGTTGTTGTTTTTAAAACCCTTGTTAGAGGTTTTTTTTTTTTTGTGCAGAAAAGGGGTCAAAAAGGGAAATTGTCTAGGTCTTGTTGCAATAAATTGGCCGGGGGGTTTTGTTTTTTTTTTTTTTTTTTGTTTTGTTTTTTGTTTTTTTTTTTTTTTTTTTTTTGGGGGGGGGTTTTTTTTTTGTTTTTTTTTTTGGGGGGTTTGTTTTTTTTTTTTTGTTGTTTTTGGTTTTTTTTTTTTTTTAAAATTTTTTCCGGGCCCTTTTTTTTTTGTGTTGCTTTTTTTTTTTTTTTTTTTTTTTAAAAAATTTTTGGGAAAAAAACCGGGCCGGGGGGTTTTTTTTTTTTTTAAAAATTAAATTGGGGTTTTTTTTTTTTTTTTGTTTTGTTTTTTGTTTTTTTTTGGGTTTTTTTAATTTTTTCCCGGGCCTTTTTTTTTTTTTTTTTTAAAAATTTTTTTTTTGGTTGGGGTTTTTTTTTTTAAATTTTTTAAAATTTTTTTTTTCTTTGTTTTTTTTTTTTTTTTTTTTTTTTTTTCCTTTTTTTTTGGTTTTTTTATTTTTTTTTAAAAAAAAAAATTTTTTAAAAAAATGAAAAAAAAAACCAAATTTTTTTCCCCAAATTATTTTAAATTTTTAAAAAATTTTTTAAAAAAAAAAAAAAACAAATTTTTTTAAAAAAAAAACCAAAAAAAAAGGGTTTTTTTTAAAAAAATTTTTTTTTTTAAAAAAAAAAAAAATTTTTTTTTTTAAAAAAAAAAAAGGGGAAAAAGGGAAAAAAAAACCCCCCAAAAAACTTTTCAAAAAAAAAACCCCCAAAAAAATTTTTAAAAACCAAAAAAATTTTTTTTTTTCCCAAAAAAAAAAAAAAAGGTTTTTTTTAATTTTTTTCCCCTTTTAAAAAAAAATTAAACCCTTTTCCTTTTTTTCCCCCCAAAAAAAAAAAAAAAAAAAACCCCAAAAAAAACCAAAAAAAAAACCCCCCCAAAAAAAAAAAAACAAAACCGAAAAAAAACCCCAATGTGTTTTTTTTTTTCCCCCCACCCTAAGCTTGGACTTTGGTGAAGAAATCAAAACCAATTTTTTTTAAAAAAAAAAAAACCTTTTTAAAAAAAAAAAAACCCCCCCAAAATTTAAAAAAAAGACCAAACCCTTAAAAAAAAAACCGGAAAAATTTTTTTAAAAAAACCCCCCCCCTTTTTTTAAAAAAAATTTTCCAAAAAATTTAATTTCCTAAGGTAAAAAAAAAAAAAAAAAAAAACAAAAAAAAAAAATTTTTTTTAAAACAAACTATAATCAAACAAGAAACAAAACAACAAAAACAACGCCCAAAAAAAAAAAAACCCCACAAAAAAAAAATTCCCAAAAAAAAAAAAACCAAAAAAAAAAATTTTTAAAAAAAAAAAAAATTTAAAAAAAAAAAAAAAAAAAAATTTTTTAAAAAAAAAAAAAAAAAAAAAGGGGGGGGAGAGAGGGGGGGAGGGAGAGAAAAAGGGGGGGAAAAAAAGGGGGGGGAAAAAAAAAAAAAAAATTTTTTTTTTTTTTTCCTTTGGTTTTTTTTATTTTCCGATTTTTTTTTCCCCCCCGGGGGGCTCCGGTTTTTTTTTTTTTTTTGGGTTTTGGGGGTTTGGGGGGTTCCCCCCAAAAAAAATTTGGGGGTTTCCCTTTTTTTTTTGGGGGGGGGGGGGTTTTGGGTTTTTGGTTTTTGGGGCCCCGATTTTCCCAAAGGGGGGGGGGTTTTTTTTTTTTGGGTTTAAATTGGCCCTTTTTCCCCCCTTTCCCCCTTTAAAGGGGGGGTTTTTTAAAAAATTTTTTTAAAAAAATTTTTTTTTTTTTTTTGGGGGGTTTTTTGCGGGTTTTTTTTCCCTTTTTTTCCCCCCCAAAAATTTTTTTTTTTCCCCCGGGGGGTTTTTTGAATTTTTTTTTAAAATTTTTTTTTTTTTAAAAATTTTAAAAAAATTTTTGGGGGGGGTTTTAAAAAAAAATTTTTTTTTTTGGGGTTTAAAAAAAAAACCCCCGGGGGGGGGTTTAAAAAAAATTTTTTTAATTTTTTTTAAAAAAAAATTTTTTTTTAAAAAAATTTTTGGGGAAAAAAAAAAACCTTTTTGGGGGGGAAAAAAAAAAAAGGGGGGGGGGTTTTTTTTTTTGGGGTTTAAAAAATTTTTTTAAAAAAAAAGGGGGAAAAAAAAAAAGGGAAAAAAAAAAAAAAAAAAAAAAACCCCTTTTGGGGGAAAAATTTGGAAAGGCCCGGGTTTTAGAACCTTTTAAAAAAAAAAAACCAAAACCCCGGGGGGAAAAACCCCCCCCCAAAAAAAATTTTTTGGGGGGGGGGGGTTCCCCTTTTAAACCCCCCCAAAAAAATTTTTTTTCCCAAAAAACCCCCGGAACCCCCCAAAAAAACCCCCCCCCTTTCCCCCGGCCCCCCCTTCCCGGCCCAAGGGGGAAAGGGGGGGCCCCAAAAAAACCCCCAAAAAAAGGAAAAGGTTTTAAAAGGGGGGGTTTTTAAAAAAAAGGAAAATTAAAAAAAAATTTCCCCCCGGGGGGGAAAAAATTTTTTTTAAAAAATTAAATTTGTCCCAAAAAAAAAAAAAAAACCCCCTTTTTTTTTTTTTTCCCCAAAAATTTTTTAAAAATTTTTTTTCCCCCAAAAAAAAAAAAAAAGGGGGGGGGAAAAAAAGGGAAAAGGGGGAAAAAAAAAAAGGGGGAAAAAAAAAAAAAAAGGAAAGGGAAAAAAAAAAGACCAAAAAGGCCCAAAGGGGGGGGGAAAAGGGGCCCCCTTAAAAAAAAATTTTGGGGGGAAAAAAAAATGGGGGCCAAAAAAAAAAGGGGGCCCGGGGAAAATTTTTTCCCCCATTTTTTGGGGGGGAAAAAAACCCCCCCCCCCTTTTTTTAAAATTTCCCAAAAAAAAAGGGGGGCCCCCCCCCAAAACCCAAAACCCCCAAAAAAACCCCGCCCAACCCCAAAAGGGGAAAAAGGGGGGGAAAAAAAAAACCCCCCTTTTTGGGAAACCCAAAAAAAAAAAAGTAAACAAAAAAAGGGGGAAAAAACCAAAAAAAAAAAAAAACCCTTTTAAAAAAAAAAAAGGGGGGCCCCCTTTTTTTTTTTTTGGGGGGGGGGGAAAAAATGAAATCCCCTTTTAAAACCCCCCTTTAAAAACCCTTTTTTAAAAAAAATTAAACCCCCCAAAAAAAAACCCCCCCCCAAAAAAAAAAAAAGGTAAAAAAAGCCTAAAATTTCCCCTTTTAAAAAAAAACCTTAAAAAATTTTTTAAAAGGGGGTTTTTTTTCCCCCCAAAAAAAAAATTCCCGGGGGGGGCCCCAAAAAAAAACCTTTTAAAAAAAAAAAAAAAACGGGTTTTTGGGGGAAAAAAGGAAACGTTTAAAAACCCCCAAAAAGGTTTTTTTGGGGGAAAAAAAGGGGGGGGGAAAAAAAAATTTTTTTTAAAAAAAAAACCGGGGGAAAAAAAGGGGGGGTTTTGGGGGGGGTTTGGGGTTCCCCCTTTTTTTTTAAAAAGGGGGGGGGAAAAAGGGGGGTTTTTTTTTTTTAAAAAAAGGGGGGGTTTTTTTAAAGGGGGGTTTTTTTTTTTAAAAAATTTTTTAAATTTTTTGGGAAAAGGGGGAAAATTTTTTTTAAAAAATTTTTAAAAAACCAAAGGGGGAAAAAAAAAGGGCCCCAAAAACCCTTTTAAAAAAAAAAAAAAAAAAAAAAAAAAAAACCCCAAAAAAAAAAAAAAAACAAAAAAAACCCCAAAAAAAAAACCCCTTTTTTTTTTGGGGGGAAAAAAAAAAAAAAACCTAAGGGAATTTTTTTAAAAAAAAAATTTTTGGTTTTTTTTTGGGGGGGGCCCCCTTTTTTTTTCCCCCCGGGTTTTTCCTTTTAAAAAAAAAGGGGGGGGTTTTTTTTTTTTTTTTTTTTAAAAAGGGGGGGGCCCCCCCCCTTTTTTTTCCCCCCCCTTTTTTCCCCCCCCCCCCAAAAAAAAAAAAAAAAGGTTTTAAAAAGGGGGGGGGGCCCCCCCCGGGGGTTTTTTTTTAAAAAAATTTTGGCGGGGTTTTTTTAAAAAAAATTTTTTAAAAAAAATTTTTTTTTTAATTTTTTTTAAAAAAAAAATTTCCCCCCCTTTTTAAAAAAAATAAAAAATTTAAACCCAAAAAAAAAAAAAAAAAACAAAAAAAAAGGGGGGAACCCTTTAAACCCCTTAAACCCCCCAAAAAAAAAATACAAAAAAACCCCCCCAAAAAACCGGAACCCTAACCGGGCCCCTTTTTTTTTTTAAACCCCTTTTTTTTTCCCCCCTTTTTTTTTTTAAAAAAAAAATTAAAAAAAAAAAAAAGGAAAAAAGGAAAAAAAAGAAAAACCCCCCAAAAAAAACCAAAATTTAAAAAAAAAAAAACCCCCCCCCAAAAAAAAAGGGGGGGAAAAACCCAAAAAACAAAACCCCCCCTTTAAATTTCCCCCTCCCAAAAATTTTTGGGGGAAAAAAAAAAAAAAAGGGGAAAAAATCCAAAAAACAACCCCCCAAAAAAAACCCCCCCCAAAAAACCCAACCCCCAACCCCCCCCCCCCCCCCAAACCCCCCAAAAAAAAAAAAAAAGGCCGGGGGTTTGGCCCCCGGGGGGGGAAAAAAAAAAAACCGGCCCCAAAAAAAGAAAAAGCCCCCAAAGGGGAAAAAAAAAACCCCCCAAAAATTTCCCCGGGGAACCCGGGGGCCCCCCCCAACCCCAAACCCCCCGCCCCAAAAACCCCCCCCCGGGGGAAAAAAAACCCCCAAAAAAGGGGGGGGAACCCCCAAACCGGGAAAGGTTTGACAATTAGACCAACCCCCAAAAACACGAAAAAAAAGGGTTTAAAAAAAAACACCAAAAAACCCGAAAGGGGCCCCTCCCCCTTTTTTTTGGGGGGCCCCCCCCCCCCCTTTTTCCCCAAAAAAAACGGGGGGGGCCCCCCTGGGGAAAAAACCCAAAAAAAACCCCTTTTAAAATTTTGAAAAACCCCAAAAAAAAAACCAAATTTAAAAAAAGGGGGGGAAAAGAAAAAAAGGGGAAAAAAAGGGAAAAAAAAAAAAACACCCTCAACCAAAAAAAGGGAAAAAAAACCCATCCCCAAAAAAAACCCCCAACATCCCACCAAAAACCCCAAAAAGGGAAAAAAAAACCCCCCCCCAAAAACCCCCAAAAAAAAAAAAAAAAAAAGGCCCCCCCCAAAAAAAAAACCCCCCCAAAAAAAAAAAAAACCCGGCCCCCCCCAAAAAAAAAAAAAAAAAAACCCCCAAAAAAAAAATTCCCCCCCGGGGAAAAACCCCCCAAAAAAACCCCCCAAAAAAAGGAAAAACCCTTAAAAAAAAAAAATAAAAACCCCCAAAAACCCCAAAAAATTTAAAAAGGGGAAAAAAAAAGGGAAAGGGGCCCCCCCCCAAAAAAAAAAAAAAAAAAACCCCGAAAAAAAAAAAAAGAACCCCCCCCAAAAACCCAACCCCCAAAAAAAAGGCAAAAACCCCCCCCCTTTTAAAAAACCCCCCCCAAAAAAAAAAAAAAAAAAAAAAAACCCCCCAAAAAAAGGGGAAAAAAAAAACCCAAACCCCCCCCAAAAAAAAAAAAAAAACCCCAAAACCCCCTTTAAAAAAAAAGGAAAAAAAAAACCCCCAAAAAAAGGACCCCAAAAAAAAAAGGGGGGCAAAAAAAAAACCCAAAAAAAACCCCAAACCCGGAAAAAAAACCAAAAAACCCCCCCAAAAAAAAAAAAAAAACCCCCCCCCCAAAAAAAAAAAAAACAAGGCCCCCCCCCCCAAATTTAAAAAACCGGAAACAACCCCTCCAAAATTTTTAAAAAAAAAACCTTTGACCCAAAAAAAAAAATTTTTTTGGGGGAAAAAAAGGGGGAAAAAAAACCCCCCAAAAAAAACCCCAAAAAAATCCGGAAAAAAAAACATCCAAAACCCCGGGGGAAAAAAAAAAAAACCCCCCCCCCTTTTTTTTTAAAAAAAAGGGCCCAAAAAAAAACCCCCGAAAACCCCCCGGGGGCCCCCCCCCCCCCAAAAAAACCCCCCCAAAAAATCCAAAAACACAGAAAAACCAAACCCAAAAAAAAAAAAAAAAACCCGACCCCCCAAAACCCCCAAAAAACCCCCTCGGTCAAAAAGGCCCAAAAAATTAGGGTTTTAAAAAACCGGGGTTAAACCCAAAAAAAAAGGGGGAAAATTTAAAAAAAAAAAAAAAAAATTAACCCCCCCCCCCCCAAAAAAAAAACCCCCCCCCCCCCAAAAAAAAACCCAAAACCCCCCGGCCCAAAACCCCCAAAACCCCCCCCCCAAAAAAACCCCCCCCCCCCCAAAAAAAAAAAAAAAAATTTAAAAAAAAAAAAAAAAAAAGCAAAACCCCCCCGGGAAAAACCCCCCCCCAAAAAAAAATTAAAAAAAAAAACCCCCCCCAAAAACCCCCCAAAAATCAGCCCCCAAAAACCCCCAACAAAAAAAAAAACCCAAAAAAAATAAAAACCCCCCCCCCAAAAAAACCCCAAAACCCCCCCCACCCCAAACCCGGGGAAAAAAAAAAAAAGGGCAACAACCCGAAAAACCCCAAAAAAGAAAAAAAACCCCAAAAAAAACCCCAAAAAAACCCAAATTTCCCAAAAAAAAAAAAAAAAAAAAACCCAAAAACCCCCCCAAAAGGGAAAAAAAGTTTAAAAACAAAAAAACCCCCCCAAAAAAAAAAAAAATAAAAAAAAAAAACCCAAAAAAAAAAAGAAAAACAAAGGGCCCCCCCCCTTTTTTTTTTTTTGGGCCCAAAAAAACAAAAAAAGAAAAAAGGGGAAAAAAAAAAAAAAAGAAAAAAAAAAAAAAGAAAAAAAAAAAAAAAAAAAAAAAAAAAAAAAAAAAACCAAAAAAAAAAAAACCCCCAAACAAAAAAACCCCCCCCAAAAAAAAAAAAACCCCACAACACAAAAAACCCCAAAAAAAAAAAAACCCCCCCCAAAAAAACCCCCCCAAACCAAAAACCCCCCCACCCCAAAAAAACCCCCCCAAAAAAAACCCCCCCAAAAAACCCCCAAAAAAAAAAAAAACCCCCTCAAAAAACCAAAAATCATCAAAAAACCCCCCCAAAAAACCCCAAAAAAACCCATCAAAAATAAACCCCCCAAAAAACCCCCCAAAAAACCCCCTCAAAAAATTAAAAACCCCCCAAAAAAAACCCCCAAAAAAAAACCCCCCAAAAAAAACCCTGGGCCGGGGCCCAAAACCCTTAAAAAACTTCCCCCCAAAACCTTTGCCTTCCCCAAAAAAACACCCAAAAAGGGGGGGAACCCGGAAAACCCCCCCCAAAAACCCCAAAAATTTTTCCCCCCCCCCTTTTAACCCTCCCCCCCCCTTCCCCCCAAAAAAAATTTTAAAAAAACCCAAAAAGGGCCCCCCCAACAAACAAAATTTTAAAAACCCCAAAAGGGCCCCCCCCCCCCCCCTTTTTTTAAAAAGGAAATTTAAAAATTTGGCCCCCTTTTTTTTTTTAAAAAAACCCCCCCCAAAAAAAAAAAAAAAAACCCCCCAAAAAAAAAAAAAAAAACCCCCTTTTAAAAAAACCCAAAAAAAATTTTTTAAAAAAAACAAAACCCCCCTTTAAAACCCCCCAAAATTTTTTTTAAAAAAAAAAAAAAAAAAGGGGGGAAAAAAAAGGGAAAAAAACCCTCAAACCCTGGGCCCCGGAAAAAAAAACCCCCCCAGGAACCCCTTTCCCCCCCAAAAACCCCCCCAAAAAAACAAAAACCAAAACCCCTTTTTCCCCCCCTTCCCCCCCCAAAAAAAAAAAATTCCCCCAAAAACCCAAAAAAAAACCCCCCTCAAAAAACCCAAAAAAAATCAGACCCCCAAAAACCCCAAAAAGGGGAAAACAGGGAAATTTTCCCAAATTTGAAAAAAAAAAAAAAAAAAAAAACCCTTTTTACCCCCCTTTTAAAACCCCCAACCCCCAAAAAAAAAAAAAAATTTTTCATAAAAAAGAAAGGGGGAAAAAAAACCCCCCAAAAAAAAACCCCCCAAAACCCCCCCCAAAAAAAAACCCCCCCCTTTTTTTTCCTTTTTAAAAAAAAAAAAAAAAAACCCCAAAAACAAAAACCCCCCCCCCCCTTTTCCCCCCCCCCCAAAAACCCCCCCCCAAAAAAAAAGGGCAAAGGGGGAAAAAAAAAAAAAAAAAAAACCCCCCCCAAAACCCCCCCCCCTTTTGGGCCCCCCCCCCAACCCAACCGGAAAACCCCCGGGGCGGGGGCCCCCCCCCCCAAAAAACCCCCCGGGTTTTTCCCCCCTTTTTTTTAAAAAAAAAAAACCCCCAAAAAAAAAAAAAAAAAAAAAAAAGGGGGGGGGGCCCCCCCCCAAAAAACCCCCCAAAAAAAACCCCCCATACCCCCAAAAAACCGGGTAAAAAAAAAAGGGAAAAACATTTGCCCCAAAAAAAAAAAAAACCCCCCCCCCAAAAAAAAACCCCCCCCCTTTAAAAAACCCCCTTTTTCCTTTAAAAAAAAAAAAAAAAAACCCCCCCCCCCCCCAAAAAAACCCCCCCCAAAAAAAGGGCCCGGGGGGAAAAAAAAAAATTTTTAAAAAAGAAAAAAAACCAAAAAAAAACCCCCCTTTTTTCCCCCCCAAAAAAAAAAAAAAAAAAAAAAAAAAAACACCCCCAAAAAAAAAAGGGGGCCCCCCCCAAAACCAAAAAAAAAGGGGCCCCCCCCCAAAAAACCCCCACCCCCCCAAAAAAAAAAAAACATCAAAACCCCCCTTAAACCCCCCAAAAAAAACCAAAAAAGGAAAAAACACCAAAAAAAACAAAAAACCCCCCCCCCCCCCCAAAAAAAGAAAAACCCCCCAAAACCCAGAAAATTTTTTAAAAAAAAAACCCCCCCCCCCCAAAACCCCGGGGGGGAAACCCCCTTTGGGCCCCCCAAAAACCCCCCCAAAAACCAAAAACCCCCAAAAAAAAAAGGGAAAAAAAAAAACCCCCAATTTTTTTTTTTGGGGTTAAAAATTTTTTAACCAAAAATTTTTCCCAAAAAAAAAAAAAAAAACCCCCTTTTTTTTCCAAAAACCCCCCCAAAAAAAAAACCCCCCCCCCCCAAAAAAAATTTTTAAAAAAGGGGGGGAAAACCCCCCTTACCAAAAAAAAAAACCCCCCCCCCCAAAAAAAACCCCCCAAAAACCCCAAAAAAAACCCCCCCCAAAAAAAGGGGGCCCCGAAAAAAAACCCCCCCCCCAAAAAAGGGGAAAAAAAAAAACCCCCTTTTTTCCCCCCCCCCCCAAAAAAAAAAAAACCCAAAAACCCTTTTAAACCCCCCCAAAAACCCCCGAAACCCCCCTTTTAAAAAACCGCCCCCAAAAAAACCCCCCCCCCCCCCCCAACCCCCGCCCCCCCCCCAAAAAAAAAAAAACCCCCCAAAAAAGGGCCCCCCCAAAACCCCCCAAATTTGGGGCCCCCCCCCCCCCCCAAACAAAATTTGAAAAAAAACCCCCCAAAAAAACCCTTTTAAAACCCAAAAAAAATTTTTTAAAAAAAAAAATTTTTTTTTTAAAACCCCCCTTTTCCCGGGGCCCCCCCCAAAAACAAAAAACCCCCCCCTCCCCCCCCCCGGGGTTTTTTTTAAAAAAAAATTTTTTCCCCCCCCCCGGCCAAACCCCAAAAACCCCCCCGGGGGAAAAAAAGCAAAATCCCTTTTTTAAAAAACCCCCATTTAAAAACCTTTTCCCCCAAAAAGAAAAAAGGGGGAAAAACCCGGGGCCCCCCCAAATTTTGGGGAACCAAAATCCCCAAAAAAACCCAAACCCCCCCCCCAACCCCAAACCCCTAAAAAAACCCCCCAAAAAAAAAGGGAGGAAAAAACCCCCCCAAAAAAAAAAAACCCCCCCGGGAAAAACAAAATTTTTTTTAAAAAAAAAAACCCAAACCCCCCAAAAAAAAAAACCCCCGGAAAAAAACCCCCTTTTTTCCCCCCCAAAAAAAAAAAAACCAAAAAAAAAAAATTTGGGCCCCCCCCCCCCCAAAAAAAAAAAAAAAAAAGGGCCCCCCCAAAAATTTTTTGACCCCAAACCAAATTTTCCCCCCCCCCCCCAAAAAAAAAACCCCCCAACCAAAAAAAAAAAGGCCCCCCCCAAAAAAAAAAAAAAAAGGGAAAAATGGGGGGAAAAAACCCCCCCCCACCGAAAAAAAATCCCCAAATTTTTTTAAAACCAAATTTCCCCCCCCCCCCCAAAAAAAAACAGGGAAAAAAAAAAACCGGTTTTCCCCAAAAAATTTTAAAAAAAATTTAAAATTTTTAAAAAAATTTTTGGTAAAAAAATGGAAAAAAAAAAAAAAAAAAAAATTTTTTTTTTTTCCCCTAATTTTTTTTCCCCCGGGGGCCCCCTTTTTTTTTTTTCCCCTTTTGGGTTTTTTTGTTTTTTAAAAATTTTGTGCCCAAAAGGGTTTTGTTTAATTTTTTTTAAAAAGGTTTTTCCCCCCCCCCCCGGGGGGGGGGGTTTAAAAAAAAAGGGAAAAAATTCCCCCCTTAAAACCCCCCAAAGTTTCAACCCCTTTTCCCTTTTTTTGGTTAAAAAACCCCCCGGAAAGGAAAAAATTTTTTGGGGCCGGGGACCCTTTTTTCCCCCCAAAAAAAAAAAATTTTTTGGGGATTTTTTTTTGGGAAAAGGGGGCCAAACAAAAATTTTTTTTTTTGGGGGGGGGGGGTTTTTTTTTAAAAAAAATTTTTTTTTAAAACCCTTTTTTTTTAATTTTTTGGGGGTTTTAAAAATTTTGGGGGGTTTTTTTTTTCCCCCCCTTTTTTTTTGGGGGGGGGTTTGGGGGTTTTCCCCCCTTTTTTTTTTTAAAAAAAAAATTTTTTTTTTTTGGGGGTTTTTTTTTGGGGGGGGGGTTATTTAGGAAAACCCCGGGGCCGGGCCCCCTTTTTTTTCCCCTTTTAAAAAATTTTTTAAAAGGAAAAAAAAACCCCCCCCAAAAAAAAACCCCCCCCCCAAAAAAACCCCCCCAAAAACCCCCCCCCCCCCGAAAAAACCCCCAAAAAAATCCAAAAACCCCCCAAAAAAAAAACCCCCCCCCCAAAGGGGCCCCCCCCAAAAAAAACCCAAAAAAAAAAAAATTAAATTTTTAAAAAAAAGGGGTTTTTTTTTTAAAAAGGGGAAAAGGGAAAAAAAATTTTTTTTAAAAAAAAAAAAAAAAAAAAAAAGGGGGGTTTTTTTTTTTTTTTTGGGGGGGCCGTTTTTTTCCCCCCCCAAAAATTTTTTTTTTTTCTTTTTTTTTTTTTTTTTTTTAAAAAAAATTTTTTTTTTTTTTTTTTTTTTTGGGTTTTTTTTTTTGTTTTTTTTTTAATTTTGGGTTTTTTTTTTTTTTTTTTTTTTTTTCCTTTTTTTTAATTTTTTAAAATTTTTTTTTTTTTTTTTAAAAATTTTAATTCCCCCCCTTTTTTTTTTTTTTATTTCTTTTTTTTCCCCCCAATTTTTTTTTAATTTTTTTTTTTAAATTTTTTTTTTTTTTATTCCTTTCCTTTTTCCCCCTTTAAAAATTTTTTTGGGGAAATTTTTAAAACCCTTTTTTTTTAAAAAATTTTTTTTCCCTTTTTTTAAAAACCCTTTTTTTTTTTTAAAAAAAAAATTTTTTTTTTTTCCCCTTTTTTTTTTTTGTTTTTTTTTTTTTTTTTTTTTTTTTAATTTTTTTTTTTTTTTTTTTAAAAAATTTTTTTTTAAAAAAAAAAAATTTGGGTTTTTTTTATTCAAAAATTTTTTTTTTAAAAAAATTTTTTTTTTTAAAACCCAAAAAATTTTTTTTTTTTTTTTTTTTTAAATTAAAAATTTTTTTTTTTTTTTTTAAAAAAATTTTTTTTTTAAAAAACCCCCCCCCCTTTTTTTAAAAAAAAAAAAAAAAAAAAAAAAAACCCCCCCCCGGCCTTAAAAAAAGGGGTTTTAAAAAAACCCCCCCCCAAAAAACCCCCCAAAAAACCCCCCCCCAAAAAAAACCCCCCCCCCCGGGGGTTTTTTTAAAAATGGCCCCAAAAAAAAAAAATTTCCCCCCCCCCCAAAAAAAAAAAAACCCCCCAAAAAATTTTTCCCAAAAAACAAAAAAAAAGGGGAACCCCAAAAAATTTTAAAAAAGGGGGGTTTCCCCCCCCAAAAAAAAAAGGGGGGGGGGGGGCCCCCCCCCCCCTCCCCCCTTTTGGGGGCCCCCAAAAAAAGGGGGGCCCCCCCCCCTTACAAAAAAGGCCCCCCCCCCCCCCCCCCCCCCCCCCCAAAAAAAAGGGGAAAAAAATTTTTTTTAAAAAAAAAATAAAACCCCCAAAAAACCCAAAAAACCCCCCCCCCCCCCCAAAAAAAAAAATTTTAAGAAATCAAAACCAATTTTTTTTAAAAAAAAAAAAACCTTTTTAAAAAAAAAAAAACCCCCCCAAAATTTAAAAAAAAGACCAAACCCTTAAAAAAAAAACCGGAAAAATTTTTTTAAAAAAACCCCCCCCCTTTTTTTAAAGGTAGTGGTGGCGGTAACTATGATGGAGATGTCAAAGATGAAGATGATGACAATGATGTATATATTGAAGATAACGATGGAAACGTTGATGAAGATGATGATTATGACCATGATACAGAGATTGAAGATGATAATCGTGGCGAAAATGACTATACAGTTGTAGAAGATGGTGATAGCGTAGATGATGAAGATGATGATGTTGATAATGATGATGTAGAAGATGAAAGTAATGATGGTTATGTTGATATACTGGCTGCAGCTGATGCTATAAGTAATGAAGATGGTGATGATTATGTAAATGCTGAAGATGATGATGGGGATGGTGATGACTAGAAGATATTGGGAGTAATCCTGTATGCTTGTAGAATGGAAAATGGGAAATGGATATAAATGTTTTCTGTTATGTCTTCCTCCCCCCTTCCCCAAACATGTTTTGTATAGTGGCCCAAGGCCGAAGTACAATAAAACCTTTTCAGTGTTCAGTGTTCTCTCTCTCTCTCTCTCTCTCTCTCTCTCTCTCTCTCTCTCTCTTCTCTCTCTCTCTCTCTCTCTCTCTGTTTGTTTGCACTGGGGTATTATTATGTGCACACACTTACCCTATAGGTACACATAATGTGACATATACTGAATATTTTTTATGGACATAAAATCACCAGCCAGAATATAAACACAGAACACTTGACCAGGGATGATGCCCCAAGATAGCAGGTGATCAGAAAAAACATCTAACAGAATGGGGCCCCGATAGCCTAGTGGTCAGAGCTCTCAGCTGATTTGACAGGGCCCCTTGAACAGGCCAATGTTCTGACCACTAGGCTATCCTGTCCCGCGCGCACGTGCGCGCGCGCGGTGTGTGTGTGTGCAATGTTCTGACCACTAGGCTATCCATCCTCTGTGTGTGTGTGTGTGTGTGTGTGTGAGAGAGAGAGAGAGAGAAGAGAGAGGAGAGAGAGACAGAGAGAGAGAGAGAGAGAGAGAGAGAGAAAGAAATGGTGAAGGGATACAGGCATATATAAAAAATTTCTCTAGTGTGTGTAATTGATAAAGTATTCTCTCTTTTTGTAATTAAGTATTCATTTAACAAAACAATCTAAATAATATATAATAAATTCTTACCATTGTTGTATCATTTATTTTTTGTTTGTTTTGTTATGGCCTTGGTAGACCTGATAACATGGAGCTATCAAGAGCACTATACCCCGGCTTCTGATTGGCTGCTGCAATCACGTGTCCGGAATCCGCCATCTTGGCCTGTCCTATTGTTTGATAGATGATAACTTTCCCCTTCTAGAGTTTCAGTTTCACACCAAGGCAAGATTTGAACTCAAGAAGTACTCTACAACTTGAACTTCAATCTGTGTCGCTGAGTTCTGTTGTCTGACTTCACACTGACATTTTTCAAGTAAAAGTTGTAAACTGGCTTACTTTATCACACTCTCAATATCAACTGAAGCATAGAAGTAGAGAGGTTCGTGAAATGGGACGAGTTTGACAACAGAGTCACTGTTTATTAGCGGACGAAAAACCAAGATGGCGGATTCGGACACCTGATTGCAGCAGCCAATCAGAAGCCGGGGCATAGTGCTCTCGATAGCTCCATGTGACCTGATATCCTTCCTGTGCATGTGTGTGCAAGCATGCCTGCTTGTAAGATTGTCTGTCTGTCTGTGTACACACATGCTTTCAGTACCCCTACACACATGCTTTCAGTACCCCCCCCCCCCCAACACTCAGCTATAGGCCTACTTCATTCAGTGGACCTGACTGAACAAACAATGCTACTCTCCTCTCTCAGCCACAATGCACTAGGCCTAGTTTCTTCAAGTTCTCTCTCTCTCTCTCTCTCCCCAACATCATTGCCATGACATCTCTGGACAGTACAATACTAAGTAACTTAGTAAGGAAGGCTACAGTCCACCTGTCAGGCCAGTCAGCCCTGTGCACTATGAGGGTCCATCCAGTCAAGCACCCTTTGTCTTTCTTGTAGAATTGCATACACATGGTGTGTGTGTGTGTGTGTGGGCAGGTGCCCCCTTGCTTTTGTGCCAAGGACAGCAGGGGGAGGGAGGGGGGAATGTGGTTAGAGGTTTGTATTGTCAGATTACTAGTGGGTGTGCAAGTGTTTGAAGTGTGGTTTGAAGTGTGGTTTGAAGTGTGTTGAGTGCTTTGAAGTGTGTGTCGCCCCTATAGGAGCTTTTTGTAACTGAATTTTGTTGTGGTGATTGTGGTTATACATTAACGTTTTGTGTATGCATTTTCCTTTTTTTTCTCACTAAAATACTACTAACTAGGCAGTTCAGCAACCCCCTTCATGTATAGGCCAATGGCCTTTTTGTGAGTAAATCCAGTTCCAGCTGAGTTCTCTCTCTCTTCTCTGTCTGTCTGTCATAGCCTTTTGTCAAGCCTTACAACTACTACAAGCCAGCACACCATACAAAGTTCAGCATTGTTACTGAGCACAACAGACCAGGGGCCTCTCCTCTCCTCTCCTCCTCTCCTCTCCAGTGTCTCTAAATAATCACATTGAAGAAGAGAAGGAGGGGGGGGGGGGGGTCAGCTATGGCCGGTGGTATGAGTAGTGTAGGCATGACTGACTGACACAGAACAGATTTGGAGTAGGCTTGTGTCACTACCCTGGGTAAACAAGGGTCTGACTAATCTCTTCCACCAACCAACTGGACACCCCGCCCCCCCCCATCGCCACCCCTCCCCTTCCAAAACAATAACCCCAAAACAAACCACCAAAGAAAAAAACCCAACCAAACAAAAAGCAAACAAAACAAACTAAAAATATTATAGCAAAAAAACCAAAACACTTACCCCCCCCCCCCTGTATAGCTTTTGCCCCCCCTGTTTTTTCTTTGTGTTTTAAAAGTTTTTTTTTTAAAATCTTATTTTTAAAAACAGGCGGTTAAAGGGTTTTTTCATTAAAAAAAAAAAAGGTCCTAATCGGAGTTTGCTTTGACAACTTGGAAAATTGTTGTTGTTGTTGGTTTTCTTAAATGTTTTATGTCTAGTATGGTTTTAATCATGAGTTAGAAGCCAAACCCTGTTTTTAGCCCTTTTTTTTTGGGGTCATTCACTTTGAGGTTAAATAAATTTTTTTTTTTCTTTTTTTCTTTTTATTTATTTATTCTTTTATTCATCTTTTCATACGACATTTTTTTTTTTTTATTATTTTATTATTTTCAAATATCCCATAAATTTTTTTTTGTAGTGGGATTTTTTCATCAATTTACTAGTAGTAGTTTGTGTAGTAGGGGAGTAGTAGTTTTAAATTTTTTTTCACCAAAAAAATAGTGGTTTTTTAGGAGTAAGTTTGGGAGGGGGGTCGTAGTAGTAAATTATCATCACCTTAGTAGTAGGGTTTTTTTGTGGTGTGGTAGTAAAGTTATTTGGGGGTGGGAGTGGGTTTTAAGTAGTAGTAGTAGAAGTAGTGTAATTATTTTCATCCCATTAGTAGTAGTAGTTTTAGTGGGAGGGGGTAGTAGTAAGTTTTTTAGGGGGTAGTAGTAGTAGTAGTAGTAGTAGTTGAAAATTTGAAATAGTTAGTAATTATTTTCATCACCATTTAGTAGTGGTTTTTAGTAGTAATGGTTGTGGTATAGTAGTAATTATTATTATAACCCTTTGTTTTGTAGGTTTTAGTGGGGTGGTAGTAAAAATTTTTTTTAAATTGGTTTTGGGGTAGAGTAGTAGGAGGAGGTAGTAGTAATTTTACTAATTTGTTGTAGTAGGTTTTAGGGGAGTAGTAAAATTTTTTAGTGGGTTTTGTTTTAATTAATCTGTAATGTTTAAAAATTTTAAAATTTTTTTTCCCTTGTTTTTCTGTTAACAACAAAGAAAAACCAATCAAAACCCTTAGTTTAGAGTTTAGTGGAGGAGGGTTCAGTTTGGGGACAGTATAGAAAACCCCAAAAAAAATTGGGGTTGTGTGTGGTTTTGGGGTTTTCCCTCTCCCCAAAATTTAAAAAACCCTTTTTTTTCCAAATTTAAACCCAAAACCCCTAAAAACCCCCCAATTAACCCCCAAAACAGTAAGGTTTGGGTTTTGGGGCAGGTCCTTTGGAAATAAAATGGGTCCCGTGTGTTGCATTTTAACCCCCCCTTAAAAAACCCAACCCCCAAGGGGGGAAAGGTTCTGGGGCAAAACTTTTTTTGGGGTTTGGGGAAAGAATTTTGCCAAAAAAACCTGATTTGGGGGGAAACAAAAAAAAACCCCCCAAAAGGGGAAAGGGGCCCCGTGGGAAACGGTAAAAAAGAAAAAAAACAATAAATTTAAATTTATGGGTGGGGGCTGCGGGTTGAAAGGGAACGCGCCCTCCCAGGAGGAGGAAATTCCCGCCCGCCCCCGGGCTTAAACCCAAGCGGTTACAGTGTTATAAAACTAAGCTGTGTACAGTGTGTTTTTTATTTTTTTAAAATTTTTTTATTTATTTATTTATATATTTTTTATATATATATATTTTTTAAAATTAAAAAAATTTTAGTGTGCATTTGGCCCCCTTTTAAAAGTTTGAAATAAACACCTCTTTCCCCTCCTTTTCCCCAAAAAAATTTAAATTTTTAAAAATAAACTTTTAAAGGAAAAATTGTTTTGATATAGAGGGGGGGGGGGGGAGGGAGAGGGAGGCTTTAAAATATACAAAACATTGTGAGGGATAAAAATTGAATTAATTTTAAACTGATTAAGAATCACAAGAATAATTAAACATTAAAAATACCCAAAAACAAAAAAGAGAGGAGAGAAAAAGAAGAGAGAGAAGGGAGAAAAAGAAAAAGAAAAGAGAGGAGAAAAATCATGCCCTAAAAACCGGTTTAATAATTGATATATTTTATGAATACATTGCCTTTTGGCCAAAATTTAACAGAGATGGGGGAATGAGAAAGGTCAACATACTGGATCAAAATGGAATGGAACTGAACAACAACAACAACAAAAACAACCGTTTTTCTTGTGAATAATGACCAATGTTTTGGGACACATTTTGAATTGGGAAAAAACTTTCATCAACTTTTTCTCATTTGTTGTCATATAAAATCTCAAATTCGTAAAATAAAAATGTAACATTTCAATTCAGGATGATAGAAACAATTTTGAACTAAAAAAAATATTTGTATTAGGGGGATCGGTGGTTTAGGAACCGCCTGTCTACAAAGCAAAAACCCGGGTCGAAGTGTGCGGGGGTTTCGTCCCCCCCCTTTGGAACCGGGAAAATTTTTTTTCCCCCTCCATTAACCATGAGTGGGGGTCTGGGCGCAGTTTTTCGGTGAACGAAAACCGAGGTCCCGTGATTACACGAAATTATTTAGCGCACAAAAATAATAAAAAAAATGATGGAATTTAATAGCGCTAAATTTTGGGGAAAAAAAAGCAACAAACAAAGGCTTAAATAATTTTTTTCAAACCCTTAAGGGGTCATGGCAATTTCTCCCCGTAAATTCCCTCCCCCCAAAAACAAACCCTCCCCCCCCCTTACCCCCCCCAAAAAACCCTTCCACCCTTTTTTTTTTTTTTTTCTGCGCTTTTTGTTTCCCCCCATCGAGTGGCTTTTTTCTAAGAAATTTCCAGGGGCACTCTCTTGTTGCCGTGGTTTTTTTTCGTGCGCTAAATAATTAGTGTAAACCCCACGGGGCCCCCCGGTTTATCGCCATCCGAAAGACTAGCGCCCAGACCCCACTTTATGGCTAATGGAGGGGGAAAATTTTCCGGCCAAACGGGTACAAAACCCCCGCACACTTCAACCCGGACTTTTCGCTTTCTAGACAGGCGCGTTACCCCAGCCACCGATCCACCTGAACCCACGCAAAAAAGTTCCCGGCAAAATTTTTAGAAAAACCCCTCTATAGGGAAACAAAAATTTCATTGCAGACTAAAAAAAAAAAAAAAAAAGGGGCGCTGGGGCCTTTTGGCGACGCGCTCTCCCGCTCTCCCCGGGGGAAACAGCATGAATTTTCCCCGGGGGAAAAACTGCCAGATTAAAGTGGGGATGAAACGAAAACTGAGCCTTTTTGATTTGTTGCTTTACAAATTTAGCCTATATAAATTCTACAATATTTTATTAAATTATTTTTCTAGCATCTTGTTTACACACCACAAAAGAAGTCACTTTTTTGACTCAACAAGTTGAACTATACCAAATGGGCCAAATATCTGGATAGCTGTCGCGCTCTCCCCTTACATGTCTGCAGTTGCTCTGATAGTGATAGTTTTTAAAAATTCTTTTATATCGAGGATAATGAAATCGACACTTTAGTTGATTCTTTTACAAGTCATACTTAAATTCGTTTATTATTATTATTATTTTACAACTCAATGGTTCTAGACATGCTTGTTAACACAGCCTCAACGAAGTCACTTTGGATTTCAACAGGAACATTAAAATGGACAAGTTTGGTAGCTGTCTGCTTCTATCAACCTTACATGTCTCGCAGTTGCTCTGATAGGTGATACCGTTTAAAAACCATCTTTATTCGAACAGGATAATGGAACACAACTTAATAGGGATTTCTTTTTAACATGATCCCCGTGTGTATCGATTATATTATGTCATCGTTCCACCACACACAATGCCTACATCGACACATGCAGTTAAAAACGCATCCCTTAATGAGTACATTGTGATTGAAACAAATAAATCAACTTTTGGACCCATTTTTTCTCTTCTCTCAACACCTGCTGATCCCCTCGTGTCTTTTCGTCACACACACACACACCTGAACCATCAGCAGCCCATCATTATTTATAGGAATGACATATTAGCCGGGACCATAAAATAAGGGATATCTAAGAAATGAAAAATAAATAGGTTTTTAGTAAATCAGATTCCTTCACAGACACAGACATTCCTGGTGGCCACACGGGACTGATCCCATGGTCCAGTGTTCCATCCCGGCATCTAGTACTATCTCTATAATACCATCTCCCAGTCACTCAATCACTCTCGTGCCTTTCTCTCTCTCTCGCGCTGTATTCCGTCAGTGTTGTGTTGGAAAACACAACATGCAGTCGAAGTCCAATCAGCAGAGTGCAGTTTAAGAAAGCTGTACTTAGTTCATATTTAAGGGACCAAACGGAAACATTTGAATCCAATACAGAAATGCCGACAAATAACTTATATAGTGTTGGATTTAGTATACTTCCTGAAGTCCTCAGCAGAGACAAAGAGGAGGTCATGTGGTAGGCTAGGGAACAAACTGGTGGATCTAAAACCCCAAATGGCAATTGGGTTATACCGCAGCGTATTGACTCAGGGGTGGGGTTAGAAACAAATACATTCCTAGGTCCCAAGTGCAGACATGCAGTGCCTTTCTTTTCTTCGCGCTGTAATTCACG
This sequence comes from Rapana venosa, assembly GCA_028751875.1. Taxonomy (NCBI): domain Eukaryota; kingdom Metazoa; phylum Mollusca; class Gastropoda; order Neogastropoda; family Muricidae; genus Rapana; species Rapana venosa. The sequence continues at coordinate 4,672,363 of CM054154.1, forward strand.
TCAGTGTTGGTGGGTTAGGGAAACACAACTATACATTCCTGAAGTCCCAATGCAGCAGAATATACACGGTAAAGAGCTGTAATTCACGTCAGTGTTGGTGGGTTAGGGAAACACAACTATACATTCCTGAAGTCCCAATGCAGCAGAATATGCACGGTAAAGAGCTGTACTTCACGTCAGTGTTGGTGGGTTAGGGAAACACAACCATACATTCCTGAAGTCCCAATGCAGCTACCTTCAGGGCGGGCAAAAACGGTCGTGTGTGCAAACTCTCACATTGGTGAAGTGGGGAGTGCTAGCCTAAGAACGGGAAGAAAACCCCCACCCCCACCTCTCAGAGACAAATGATTGGGTGATGATGCGTGAAGTCATGACTCTACTCTAGGTTGCAGGGGTAGCATCACATTTTAAAGTTGAAGACATACATCGCCAGGTTAGGCAGTAGGCTCTCATTCCTCGTGTCATAGAGAGTGTTCTAAGTTTTGCTTTTATTTGCTGGTACAACAACCTTAGTGTTAATAATAACACACCACACATGCGCGCGCGCGAGTAAATAATGTTTATATGTCTTTTCTAGTCAATGGTTGTATAACATTGTATTCATGCAGTGGTATGTGTGTGTGTGCGCGTGCGTGCGTGTGTTGTGGTGTGTGTGTGTGTGTGGTGTGTGTGTGCGCGCGGTGCGTGTGTGTGTGTATTTATGTGTGTGGTGCGTGCGTGCGTGCGTGCGTGTGTGTGTGTGTGGTGTGTGTGTGTGTGTGTGTGTGTATATTATGTATGTGTTCATGACATATTTATTTAAAGTTATCTTGGAATGTTTTCATCCATTGATATGAAATGTATATATGTTTCTTGTGTCTTTGAAGATAATAATGATGATAGGTATCAATGTGTCTGCTGTCACCCTGTACTGTGGCTTTCCTCTTACTTCTACTGTCTACTGTCCTTTTCCCACTTTTCTCAGAGACCTCTCTCCCTCCCACTTCTACCACCCTCCCTGTCTCCCCCTCCCACTTTTCTGAGGGGGGTGGAGGGGGGGGGCACACTTTTCCACAATTCTCCCCCCTCCCCCCCCACCCTCTCTCCATCTCCCTCTCTCCCACTTTTCTCAGGCTTACACACACAACACCACACACACACACACACACACACACACACACACAACACAAAAGAAGTATGCACGCACGTTCTCGCATGCAGGCGCACTTAAAATCACACACACACACACACACAGATGCCACACCGACACTACACACACACACACACACAACCACCACACAGGACACACACACACAACACACACACACAAACACACACTACACACACGCACAACAATACACCACTTCTCCATGCCCGCACACTTAAATACACACGCACACACCACACACACACACAGTATGCACACCCATCCACAACACAAACATCACACACACACAACACCACACACACACCACCACACGCCACACACACGACACACAACACAACACACACACACAACACACACACACACAGTATGCACGCACGCACACACACAATCACGCACACACACACACCACACACACACACACACACACAACACACACACACACACACACACACACACACAACACACCACACACCACACACACAACACATCACACACACACACTACACACGCCACAACAACAACACACCACATACACACACCACACAACACACACACACACACACACAACACACCACACACACACACACCACACACACGACACACACCACACACAGGTATGCACGCACGTTCTCGCATGCCCGCACACTTAAAATCACACACACACACACACACAGACACACCTCCACAACACACACACGCATACGCACACACACACACACACACACACACACACACACACACACAGAAGTATGCACGCACGTTCTCGCATGCCCGCGCACTAAAAATCACCCCGCGCGCACACACACACAACCACACCACAACCAACACACACACACACACCACACACACACACACACACACACACACAGATCACCAGCTGTTCTGTATGCCGGCGCACTTAAAATCCCACACACAACACACACACACAACACACACACACACCACACACACACACACTACACATGCACCGCGACAACCACACACACACCTACACACAACACTCACGCATTACCACGATATAAGCACACAACTAAAAGAAAAAACAACAACACACACGCCACGCTACCTAAACCAACTTAACAACAACTGAGATTCGCACACTTTAAACTGCACGTTTCTCGCATTGCCGGCGCACTTATAAAATCACAAACCGCGACACACAACACACACATCACACACACACACATATCACACACACACACACAGGTTTTGCCGCAGCCTTTGAATCCACGCACTAAAATCAACACACACACACACACACACACACACACACACACACACACCACACACACACACACACACACACACACCACACACACATGCACCATTAGCTCGATATAAAAGAATTACATAAATAAGATAAAAAAAATAACGCAGCACGCTCACTGGCATACCTTGGATAAGACTATTACTTTTATCAATCAACCTTGAGATATTCGCACACATGTTGAAACCTGTTCCGCTTTTCGGAAGAGTAAGCCATTGTGTGCCGGTGGGATTGCTGACACAAGGTACAAAACCGCGTACATAAATGGACTGTATATTCATTTAAAAAAAATATTTTAAAAAGCACATGAGTGGTTATTCCCTTAGCCTTGGAATAAAAGAAAAAAAATGAATCAAACACACACACACACACACACACACACAAACACACACACACACACACACACACACACACACACACACACACACACACATCACTCACTCACTCCTCACTCTCTCTCTCTCTCTCTCTCTCTCTCTCTCTCTCTCCTCTCTCTTCTCTCTCTCTTCTCTCTCTCCTCCTCCCTCCTCCCTCTC